>OY744521.1:84938384-84980884 GCA_963556195.1 Sepiola atlantica | reverse complement strand
TATATATATATTTCTTGTGTGTGATTTTATTAAATAAAGATGTATTCTCCCTCTCTTCCAGAACATGTAATCATGCCAATGTGGCCCACTTTAAATTTAGCGATGCAGACAGTTAAATGACTCACACTACTTAAATTTGAACTTTAATTTTTGAGTATTTAAACTGTAAATATAAAGGGACATATTATTACGGCCTGAACAGGTCGTTGCTCATTAAAGTGTTACTACATGTTTGAAAGCATCGTTAAAATATATATTTAAACATTCTGAGAAACCAGTTAACAGACGCGTGAATTTATATCAATAAATGAAAATTTATTTAATCATTTTTTTTTTCAAATATTTCATGAATCCGAATTTTCGGTTTTATAAACATTAATCATGGTAAACAGACAGTGTATTTTTTTATTTTTTTATTTTCATGGTGAAAATCTAATGGCGTGGTCGAAGATTGACGATCTCCTCCGATGTTATTGGAGATTTTTTTTATATGTCCGGGGCTTGTAGAGAATGCTCTAGCACGCTTGAGATTAATAATATTTGTGTTACTACAACTTTGAAAGCGTCGTTAAAAGATATATTTGAAAATTTTGAGAATTTCATTAATAAATTTTTCTTTAATACTTTATAAATCTGAATGTTCGGTTTAATTAACCTTAACCATGGTAAACGAACAGTGTATTTTTTAATTTTTTTATTATTCATGTTATTGGAAAGTTTTTTTTATATGTCCGCTGCTTCTAATCAGATAAACCATATATATATATATATATATATATATATATATATAAATATATATATAATGATTGTAGCGTTCGTTGTTATTTTGCTTACTATTATTTCGATTGTCTCACTTTCCTAAGTGAGTAAGATGCAGAAAATTGCATTATTAGTCGCCCTTAACTTCACAAAACGTATTTTTTCCGTTAATATATATTTTTATTTATTTTATACGTACATAAAAGTAATCCAAAGTGAGCCAGAAACACGTGTCCATGGATTACTTTTATGTACGTATAAAATAAATAAAAATATATATATATATATATATATATATATATATATATATATATATATATATATAGTTTTGCAGATTTTTTTAACAATACAAACGGACAGTGTATTTAAAAAATGTTTTTATTATTCATGTTATTGGAGAGTTTGGTTACATGTCCGGTGCTTGTTTTGAACACACAAGATAGAATAATGGTAATTACATTATTTTAAATCTAAAATGATTGTGTTTTGACGGCTAAAACCATTTAGCTACAAACATAAACCAAAAATGGCATGGAGGACATACTCTAGGTTTTTGCCCTTCACTCAACGGTATTGCTAAACGCAACGTGCATAGTTGTTGATAATGTCAGCACATTAATATTTTACGGTGATCTGTATTTTTCATTGATGGCTGTCCTGATCGCACAAATGGTGAGAGGGCATCATTGAGAAGAGTCAAGCCATCATGCAGAATGAATGTAATTACTTTAGTAACGACTTTGCACGAAGCGTTGAACAATAACTTTAACTATATAACGGCCATCTGTAGAATATACGCCAAGAATCCTCTTTACATTTTTTGTTCATGTTTGAAGTCCAATAATTGCAGATTTAACACTGTTAATATTTAACCTTTCAATTAATGTAACCGCCATGTATCTAGCATTTGTCGTCCTAAATTTGTGCTCGATAGTCTTGTTTCGACAGTTGTGAATTTGGACGTGGGTGGACTTTTTAAGGAAATTGAGATAAACATGAAGCAAACTTATCTTTTTAATCGATTTGCTGAATTTTGTGAATGAAGAGCTATTATTTACTTTTTTATTCTTCGGACTATTGTTCCTATCAACATTGATATTACTACAAGGTTTAGATTGATGTTTTCACCGGCCTTCTTCACGGTCTTGTATCAACAATTTGTTATAATTTATTATATAACGTTATGCATGTATATTCATTGATTTAAAAAATAATTGTCAAAAAATAATTAGCTAAACGAATGGAATTACGTAACGAAAACGCAATGTACAAAATACGTCAGAAATGATCTTATTTAAATACGATAAATCATCACCATAAATGAACAATATACTCGAATAAATCCGGATGACATATTACCCGAAATGAAATGGAACCATAAATATCTACATTGTTAAAATAGTATCTTGTTGCATTTTCAATAATGTTTGAAGTTCTGATGCAAACGACCAGCTCAGCTGAATTATAGGTTGCAAAAGTAAATACATTAATATTATGAATACTAGAAAAATATCCCCTCTAAAGTTGCAGGTCTTTGCCAATATATATATATACAAACAGCAAATATTTTTTACACTGTCCCACCAAAAGAGAAGATAATACCTGGTATGATGCTATCGTAACAAACGAACATATACTACACGCCCCCCCAAAGGAGATGGTAATGTATGAGAAGATGTTTTCATGAAAACAGAAGAGATAGTACATTACATCTCCCCCAAAAAAAGGAATATGCCTGGCAGGATTATCTCATGGCAATGGTACAGATACTACGCCCCCTCCAACCAAAGCGATGGTAATGCTAGGCGGGTGGTATTATGACAACATAACAGATACTACACTACCACCATCGCTCAAAAAGAGGAGATAATGACTGAGAGGATTGCATCATGAAGAAGGAACATATATTGAGCTGCCCCCAAGAAGAAGGTAATCTCTGGGAATGTGGTTTCATGATAAGGGAACATATACTACACTACATCCCCTTCTTAAAAAGAAAAAAGAAATGCCTGGGAGGATGTTGTTATGTTCACAGAACAGATACTAAACTGCCCCCACACCCGAACAGAAATATAGTAATAGTATAGTTTCGACTCTAGACAGACAGATACCCAATCTCCATTAGTAATAGATTTAACGTGTTCCTTGTTCTTTCAGAACACATTCCCATCTGAAATGCATCGTTGATATTCTTGACAGATTTATATTCATTTTATACCGAGGTTAATAAAATATATTATATAGGTTATAGAAGAAAATATCCGTTTTTTATAAGCATCATCTATGAACATAAGGGTAGAATTTCTACTCTAATATAAAATTAGCATTACATTAAAGTTTTTCGTAAAGAATGTCTGTGAATGTATAGGAAATCTCATAGAATAAGTTGCCGCTTTACAATATACCTAAAATGAATTAAGATTGCAACATATTTTTTTAACATATTTAACCCCAAACAATGCAGGCCGCCATTGAGGCGTAAGGGGCTACTGATAATAAATGTGCAGGTTTTAACTGTCATCCTAAGTTGGGAGCTGTGCAGTGAGATGTCTGTTTACATTAGATTTACACCTCTGCAAGTCGGTACTGTCAGGGAAACAGTGAGCAAGGAGGGTGTTCCAGAGGCCCGCGGCACGCGGAAAGAAGTATGCTCTCCGGCATCTGGGGATCTACACAGTGAATGGATAGGATGTAGCCTATGTCAAGTTGGTCTAGTGAATTGACGTCGAAGGGGGAACCAGAGTAGCCGGTTCATCGGGGCACAATCCATTGAAGTATTTGTAAAACAAGCACAAGGATGCTACATTGTGAAGATGGGAAATGTGCTGGAGTTTGGTTGAAAGTCAGGGACGTATTAAGTTGGCGACTTCTTTTTTTGGACTTTTTCTAGGAGGGAGAGACTAGTAGATTATGCACCAGCCCAGATGTGGCAACAATACTCTATGCATGGCGGATGGTTGCGTTGTAGAGACACAGGATGATGTCAGGTGTGAGGAGTTTACTAGCACAGTAGAGGGAGCCACGTTCATTTCTGCAGCCTTGGCAATGTCTTCGATGTATTTGTTCCAATTTATGTTACATGTGAATGGTTAGGGCGAGGAGTTTGAATGTTGAACTCTCAGGTAGGGTGTTATTTGACATGACAATCAGTGGTTGGAGAGGTTTGTTGTAGTTATTGAAGGAAAGGTGCTTTGTCTTAGCGACATTAAAAGTTACCAACCATTTGTGACCCCAATCCACTACAGCCTGTTGGTCATTTTCTAATGATTCAGTCAATGCCTCGGATATGATCGCGTCCGTTTCGCCCACATGACGAGAGTAATTCGTGGTGTCGTCAGCAAATATAAAATATCTCCCTCAATATCATCAGGAAGATCGTTTATGAAGATCAAGAACAATATAGGTCCAAGGATAGATCCCTGAGGTACATCAGCATTTATGCCATGTTGCATAGATGAACAGTCAACCCGGATCATTCTTTTGGTGGGGAAAGATCTAATTACATTAAGTAATGAGTGTATTTTCAGGTGAGGCGTTTCATGCCATACCTTGTCAAAGGCCTTGGATATATTACGCGCTACTGCTCTAGCCTCACCTGCCTTCTCGGGTGTATAATACATGCGTTCGGAGATGACCGTTAGGGTGTCTGCAGTAGATCGTGCTTGTCGAAATCTATATTGGCGGTCAGAAAGAAGTTTAGCATAAACTAAGTACGGACTATGGCTAGATTGATTAATGATTCAAGGATTTTAGCAAAGATAGGGAGTAGACTGATTGGGTGGTACTTCTGCGGATCAGTTCTATGCCCAAAATTCTTGTAGACTGGTACCACAGAGGCAATTTTCCAGTTATCGGAGAAGCAAGATTCAGCACGTCATTTTAGAAAGGGGCCATTTTCGTGTGAGAGAATCTAAAATTACACATCGTAGTTGTGTTTGCAGTACATTAATATCACCGAGGCACCAAATATGTTCGGCAATTTCCAGTCACACAAGCAGTTTCAAGTGAATGTCATGCCAAGGTTAATAGTCTTTAAAAAGGGAAATTAAAGTAAAGCCGTTGGATAATGCGCGCTGTTCTTTGATCGTTAAACGAAACGGTGTTTAAGGTTTGTATATAAGCAACCAGGATAAGAAGCAAATTGTTCGCAGAACGAGAAACAATGCAAAATAAAATAATAAAAAATTGGTCGAGCCTACAGAACGATTGGAAAGTTGAAATGAAATTGCATCATCAGAGAAGAAACATTTTTTTGAAGAACTCAGCTATAGATAAATGAACAATATTCTATTTCGAAGAACCATATTTAATATGGACCTTAGGCCAATGGTATTTAGCAGCACATATAAAAAAATAAAATAGTTTATTTGTAATATATATATATATATATATATATATATATATATATATATTAATGGAAATCGCTCCAGGCAAGACATGAAGTCACTGGATGTAAGGAGCTAACACAAACAAATATGGTTTAATCTTGAAAATACCAAGGTTATAAGTAGAAGGAAAAGAGTTCCATAAGCCTGCGGTTCTTGGAAAGAAGCTACTAGAATATGAAGTGTATTATAATGAGGTATCAACACAGCGTATTGATGGAGACCAGTTAACAAACGAGTCAAACGAGCTGGAACAAAGGAAGCGGGGAATATATCACATACTTCTGAAGAACACATACCATAATAGTATTTATAGAAAGACTGAGACTAGCAACATACCGTGTGTGAGAGACGGTGTGCAGAGAATAAAAAAGGATACAGCCAATCAAATTACAAATACGTTTCTGCACCTTATCAAAAACCCTAAAATGAGACAGAGATTCACCAGTCCAAATATGACAACAGTACTCCATACATGATCTAATTGTAGATTTGTAGAGATAGAGAATAGCATCAGGTGTGACGAAATGTTCATAGCGATACAGAAAACCGACTTTATGAGAAGCAGAAAAAACAATTGATCTAATGTACACTCCTGATCAGAAATTTAAGATCACTTGAAAATCTTTTAAAAGAAACCTTTTTTAAGGATAGATTTTAAACTCCTCCCACTTAAGGTTAGCAATATTACAATCTAAAAGCTGATGGAAACAAAAAGCTACATTCCAAACATTTCATTCAGAAATTTACATTTTTATAAAATGAGGCATTTTAAACTTAATCAAAATTATAAGACCAGATGTATAAATTGTTAGATCTATGGTAATTCCAATGTTTTTAGTTCAGTTAGAGATTAGCAATCACTTCGTAAAGGTGTCACCATGCTTAAAGCAAGCAAACTTACTGAAGTTGAGAGGGCTCGAATTCTAGATTTCCACGAGCAAGGTTTATCACAGCGGGCGATCGCAGCTAACGCAAATCGCAGTAAAACAGTGATTTGCAACTTTCTAAAGAACATTGAGAATTATAGAAAAGCAAAATCCACTGGTAGGCCCGAAAACATTTCTCCTGCATTGAGTAGGAGAATAAGACGGATTGTTGTGAAAGACAGTGGACGTTCTTCTAGTCAAATTAAGGCAGTTACAGATGCTGATTGCAGTCCAGTAACCATCAGACGGCACTTTCGACAAAAGGTCATGGTCAATAAAAAGCGTACACAGATTCCACGTCACAAGGTGGACAGCTTAAGATTTGGTCGTTAATACCAAACATGTGATTTTGGTGGATAGGTAAGCGTAACGGTTTTAGAGAGGATTTGAAAAAATGAGGGGATTTAAGAGTGGGAGGTGTGGAAGGGTGAGAGTGCGAGAGATGTGATTGAAAGGGGAAATGGGTGAGGGGGAGAGGGGAGATTTGTTGTGATAGGTGTGAAATATTTGAAATATTTTGAAAAGTGAGAATGTTTGACCGGCTTGATATGTTAAGAATGTTAGGGAAAGAGTAAGTTAGAAAAATTAAGATTCGTGGAGAACGAAGATGTCTGAGTGTGTTGGGGTGTATGCAGAGATAAGTGGGTGAGTGTCATTGAGATCTAAGAGAAAAAATGGATGTCATCTATGAATTGGGATGAGTCTTTGTTCAGTAAGGATGATTTTGCTGATTAAAAGAGATAGGTTATAGAAGCCATTTCGTTGCTTGATGGTGTTGGAGGCAGTGATGAGTGCAGTTTCCAGTAGTCTTCGCCGAGCTTTGTTGTGGATGTATTTGGTGATTTCGGCTTTTTCAAATTTGAAGGCATGACCGTGCTCTAGTGCATAGGAGAAAAGTGCACTGAGAGGGTTATTGTTTTTTATGTCCCTTTTGTGTTCATTCAATCTTTTTTTCAAATCACGTTGTGTTTCTCCCACGTAAATTTGATGGCAGTCATTGCATGGGACAGTGTATAAGCCGGCATGGGATGTGGGTATTTTTGGAAATATCTTGATGTGTTTAATGTTTGTTTTATAGATTGTGATGTGGTTTGTACTGTTGGAATGCCTAATTTGTTAAGCATGTTGCATATGGATGTGTTATTGGAATGCGTGAGTAAGAGAAGGGTCTGTCTATGAGAGAGGTGTTTGGAGTTTGTGTTTTTGTGTATTGTTTCTGGGGAACATAAGAGTATCTAGGAAGGGTATATATATATATATATATATATATATATATATATATATATATATATATATATATATATATATATATATATGAGAGAATTGTGAAGGTGTTTTTAAGTTTTCCCCATCCGGTGTAAAGTAAAAATTATCATTTAACCCGAGGATTGTTTATAGAAGTAAAGTTTTGGGATTATCATGCTCACCATAAGTGTTCGATGTTTCATTTAAGACCAATCAGATATTTTTCATATTTTAAACTTTACACAGGATATTACAATTATGGTTTTTATTTTTAAGCAAATATTTGTTTCTATAATAACAATTGTACATTAACTTTACGTTTCTATTTGAACTAAAACATTAAATTATATTCCACTTCTGTTGCCGATGCATTAATGTTATTTATCTTAGTGCTGTTTAAAACCTGTCATTAATGCTTCAAAGACTTTCATTGGCTGGCGTAAAATGTATTTCGATAGCTTTTAGTGGTATATATACATTTTAATTATATTTACTACTCTCCACCCCATTTCCTCCCACCCCTCTTTCTCTCTCTCTCTCTCTGTCTACACACACACACACATATATATATATAAATATATATATATATATATATATATATATATATATATATATATATATATATATATATAATATTTGTTATTGTTTATTATCTATGTACGTATACGTTTCGTCCTTTTTCAATCGGGACTCATCAGCATAGAGATATGACTATTCACTACCGGTCATGCGACTCGAAATCCTGGACCTCAAGTATTTTTGAACTCCAGTCCGACGTCGCTAATCGCTGGGCCAATTGTAAACAGCGAATAAACTATGATAATTTTAACACTTTAACGGCGGCTTTGACGTCGAGGCATTCTACTTCTATTAAGGGAAGGAATGATGCATTATAAGCAAGTGACGTCATGCTGTGTTAATACTACCAATTACAGTGCTCTACTTTCAAGGAGCGACAAATAATATATATATATATATATATATATATATATATATATATATATATATATATGAGTAGATGGGTTCTAATTATCGCCCGGCCTTTGCACTCCTTTTCTGTCTATCAGCCAGGCGCAGAGGTGCAAGCGCTAGGACCGCCTTAAATGCATCCAGTGCCTGACTTTGTTTTCTGACAAGGACAATGAATGCCGTTCCACTTTCTTTCTATATGAGCAACTTGGGGGAAATCTGATATGACTAGTCTGGATCGCTCTTGTTCCGACAGGTTGAGGGTACAGGTTAGACAGATTGGCTGGCTGCTGTTTTCGATTGACAGTACAAGAGTCCAAACTCTTTGGTCGCGCTATGAACGGCTGCTCCATCATCAGTAGTATAATACCGTGGGTAGCTGTACGTGCCATGTTGCGCATGAGAAGGGGACCTACCACAATTCTCGGTGGGCTTTCCCAAGGCCACAACCCCCATGGACCAGGTCGCGACTAATAGACGGGCGGTGTGAGCTTATTGGCACCTAACAAGCACCCATCTCGCCCACTCTACTCCATAGCAAAACAAACATGTCATTACAAAATAAAAAAATCGAATTTAAACCAGACACTCAACAAAAAAAACTTCGCTCCCACCCTTGAGGCTAGCATTCACTAATATCCGGGGACAAACATCAACGACATAGAAACTTTTCTCCTGACAAACTACCCGTTCTATCCTAGCACTAAGTGAAACGAACCTTTAATCCTTAACCTCCTCTAACCAATTTGACATAAGTGACTACTGTTAAGACTCGGACAAACATATGCACGGGCTAGGAGTTTATGTTCGGAATAACCTCCCTCTGACTAGAGAACATAGGCTAGAATCAGATGACCAAACCTACATGTGCTTTAGATTGACTTTACATCACACCATTAGTTACTTATGTTGCTTATACCGTTCCCCTTCGACCCATGACTATACCCTGCTTAACTCTGTCTATGATAGCATATATAGAGCACTCTCACTCGACTCGAATGTCCAGATACATGTATTTAGGGATTTTAATGCACACCAGTGTGACTGGTTGGCGTTTACCAGCTTTACTGACGCAGCCAGTAAATCTACTTTTAATTTCTCCTTAGCTCACTCTCTCTCTCAGACTGTCGTTTACCCGACTCGCATCCCGATCGAGTAGACCAGCAAGCTCTACTTCTCGATCTGTCTTTGACCTCACTGTCCAAGGCGTGTGTGACGGAAGTCCATTGCAGGCTCGGGAATGCTGATCACATTGTGGTAATGATTCATATCACCCTCAAAAGTCGTCCCAAAACTGATGTCCGTTTCTCAAAACAATGGGATACTACGAGCAGGCTTATTTAGAATTCATCACAGATCTCATAAGCGGCGCCCCATGGAGTGAAACCTTCTTACTCCATGCTGATCAGTGTGCAAATGAGTTAACCGAATGAGATAAAGCAGGCATTGAAGCCTGTGCTCCCATGCAGAATTGTTTGAAGCAAACTCCACTCTCCTCAATGGTTCACCTCGAAATGTGCAGCTGCCATTGCTGATAGGCAGTAAGCATTCCTTAAATTCGGCCGCAATAAGTCAACTGCAAATAGACAAACATTTATAGAGTCAAGAAACAATTGTAAGGCAGTGATAGGTGAAGCAAAGAGGAGATAAACAGAAATAACCAAAAAGCGCATTCAGTCACAGAAACTATAGACTAGCGATTTAAATAAATCTAAAACAATGGACAGCAAAAAATTCCCCCAGTAGCAAACAACAATGATGTCGTTTGCACAGCAATGCACAAGGCTGAACTACTTGCCCAGCATTTTGCCTTAAACTCCACTTTGGACTAAACAAAGCACTCCCTTCCAAAATTCCTATTGCGGACCGAAGCCACACTTGCAAACCTGGTCATCACCCCATTTCAGATCAGGGACATCATAAAAAAAATTGACACATCCAAAGCTTGTGGGCCTGATCTTATACCTGTAATATTAATATAGAAATGCTCTGCTGAACTGCCCCTGCCCTCTCAAAACTCTACAACAAATGCCTGGCTAAATTTTGCTTCCCCGATAGCTAGAAAAATGGCCTCTGTGATACCAGTCTTAAAGAATACTGGCAATAGAACTGATCCTCAGAACTACCACCCAATCAGCTTACTCCCAATCTTTGCTAAAATCTTTGAATCTATCATAAATCTAGCGATAGTCCGGCACTTAGTTAATGCTAAACTTCTTCCTGACCGCGATTATGGAATCAAACAAGCACGATCTACTGCAGACATCCTAACGGTTATCTCCGAACGCATATATCATACACTGGACAAAGCAGGTGAACCTTTGACAAGGTATGGCATAAAAGACTTTTCCTGAAAATTCGCTCATATGGTATTACTGGGCAAATATTAAATATAATTAGATCCTTCCTAACAAAAATAAAGATCCAGGTTGTCCTCAATGGTCGTTCATCCAAGAAACATGACATGAATGCTGGTGGACCCAAGGAATCTATCGTTGGTCCTTTATTGTTCCTGATTTTCATAAACGATCTCCTTGATGACATCGAGTCTGAGACAAGTATATTTGCTGATGACACCACGCTTTACTCTCGTCATGTGAGCAAAACAGACACGAACATATCCGAGGCCACGGCTGAATCCTTAGAAAATTACCTCCAGGCTGTAGTGGATTGGAGTCATAAACGGTTGGTAACTTTTGATGCCGCAACGACAAAGCTACTTTCCTTTAATAAACACAAGAAAACTCCCCAACCACCGATTGTCATGGCAAAAAACACCCTAGAAGAGATTTCAACATCTAAACTCCTCGGCCTAACATTCACAGGAACATGAATTGGAACAATTACATTGAAGACATTTTCAAACCTGCAGCAAAGAAACTGGGCTCCCTCTACCGGGCTAGTAAACTCCTCACACATGACATTATGATGTGTCTCTACAAAGCCATGTATGGAGTATTGTTGTCACATCTGGGCTGGTGCATTATCAACTAGTCTCTCCCTCCTAGACAAAGTTAAAAAAGAGTCACCAATATAATAGGTCACTTACTGTCAATCAAGCTCCAGCCCCTTTCCCATAGTCGCAATGTTTCTTCCTTGTGCTTGTTTTGCAAATACTTTAATTGATTGTACTCCGATGCGCTGACTACTCTGATGCCCCCTCGACGTAAATGCACTACACCAGCTCGACACTCAGCTAAACACCATCTATTCACTGTGGAGGTCCCCAGATACCGGATAGCGTTTTACTTCAATAGCTTCTTTCCTCGTGCCGCGAGCCTCTGGAACTCCCTCCCTGCCTTATGTTTCCCTGACAGTACTGACATGCAGAGGTTTAAAACTAATGTAAATGGACATCTTGCTGCACTGCTCCCAACTTAGGATGACACCTAAAACCTACACCTTAATTCTCAGTAGCCCCTTTCCTATACAGTGGCGGCCTGACTGGTTTGGTGTGCAATATTTTAAAAAAATGTCCTTTTGTCACAAGGAGCCATTTAAAATTCTCAAAGGTCTTAAATTGAATATAATTTAGGTTAAGAAGTTTCATATTCTTTGGTGATGCTGTTATACGGTGTTATACTACACTATTTATGAGATCGTGTGCGACCCTGTGTGAGAGATGTATACATGGTCGATGTGGTTGGCTACATGACGTGAGAAAGATTTTATGTTAGAATCAGCTGCTACGGATATTTTTTTTAATACACTAGACACGTAATATAAGGTTTATAGGCAATTACATTCTCTCTAGATACAAAACAAACTCCGTTAATTAAGTAAATACAATACAGTATGATGTAGAAATGTCGTCGTCTCTTTTTTCAAGAATATACCTGCCCCACGAGAAAGGTTAACAGCAGAGTATCTTCCGCGCCCTCACTCCCGAGGTAAATATAACGAAGGTGGTCGTGCGTGTTCTCAGTTTCTGAAAAATATTTTCCTGATGGATTAGCTAACCCAAAGGTTATTCTATGCCAGTCGTACCGTAGAATCGATCGCAACTGATATTAATATCTACACAACATCTTAAATGCATACAAACTCTACAATATATTTTATATATTTACCTGTTTCGGACTGTTTTCTTCATATTGGTTTGTGATATTTTCACGATGAAATGTAAAGCTGTAGGAATTTTGAAAAGCAGTTGTGCGATTGGATATATTTGAATGAGACATAGCCGCCCATGTATAAAAGGTCTCCAATATTCTTTGTGGAATTAGGTTAAAGTAGTAAACTAAGTGCAACATTGGAAGATCATGAAGATTTAAAGAGTCAGCGCATATGCAAAACTACGATGCCATCTTAAGTTATGAATACTATATAGGAATACATAGTTTAGATAGAGATGGCACATAATCCAAGAAGAATAAGTAATAATGGAATTATAACAACAATTATCAAATAAGAATACAAAAATATAGCATGCAATGTGAGCATCGATAAAAAACATAATACTAGACATAAGTTTCATACCCGACCCAAATACTTGATTATTCTACTAAACACATGGTGATGTGTTTATAGGCGTTACTTAAAATATCATATAGTGAATTCTACCACGATGTTGCGAGTTCGATCCCAGGTGACATAACTTAAGATAAATAAACCGTTCTTAAAGTCATAGAAGCTTGAATCTATCCCGTCGGTTTAAATTCGAAAGTCCTATAATATTACCGACAAACGGCAATTGAAGAAGCCTGGAGAGGATAACGGCCGAAACGTTGTGAGATTGACAGTAAAAAGATAAAGCCAACAGTTTTCAATAAATAAACAACAGCAATAGCAACACTTCATATAAGGCATATCGTCAAACACCCTGTACTTTTCGATGAAAATGTCAGTATGCAAAAGAAAGGAAATCAGAAATTTAAACGTTGCAATTGTAATATTATCTATCTTCTAAAATACTCATTTTTACATGCGTTTACCATGTAGAAATAAGGATTTTAGAAGATATGAGCTGTAGATAATGTTTTTCTCGTTTTCAATAAAAGTCGTGTTCCGTCCTCAACGTGATTTGATGGTCTGTTTTTTTTAATGATGAGATTCTATTTCATTTATTTAGTTTAGTGTCATACGCCTGACAAACATCAACGTTACACTTCAGTGAGTCACTTCACGTGTAAGCCCTACACTTGTATTATGCAAAAAAATAAATCACGGAATAATTTTATTTGCTTTATTTTTCGCACTTGTATATGTTAAGTAATTGATGAATGTGTGTTCAGTGGAATGTTTTTGAAAGTAGACGCTTTGTCTTTAAAAACAGGCAGTCACGTTCCGTTAAAGGAAGAAGTGTTTTGAAACGACTTGTATCTTTTGTTTCTTTTGCTTATTATTGTTTGCTGTTTGGCATTTGTGTCTCATTGTTTTGATATCGGTTCTCTTTTATGTCATTTTCTGAAGAGATACATTATGTATATATGGAATGATTATTCCAACTTTTCACGTTTTCATTTTTTGCCTTGTCAATAGCTGTTTAATAAAGAATGTTAAAAAACAACGCGTGTAAAAACTAGTTTTCAGGAAATGTGAATGCGAATTTTAATCTATATTCGATGTTATTTAAGCTCTATTTGATCATATAACAAATATTTAGCTTTCCCTCCTTGCAAGTTTGAATTAAATTGTATAGATAGCTTCTAACGAGATATTCTAACAGGGTTTTTTTTAAATAATAGATTATATTAATTGTTTTCCATAATGTATACACCCTAACTTCTCTCCATTTTTGTTAAAAGAAATAGAACACTCTAGGTAACCACTAACGTGGAATAAATATATATTTATAGATTTTACTTATACGTAGCAGTGGCTGATATCATAGTAATAACAGTTCTCGACTTCTGATAAGACATGTTTCAAACACCGTTAGGAGCACTGTCTTCAGCTCTTCAGTATGGCTAAACAGATAAGTGCTTAAATCCGGGATCATAATTCAAATGGCTTGCTGATAGTGAGCAATTATAACTATTCAGCCGTAAAACATGAGTCATGAGACAGTAGCAAGCGTAATATTTATATAACCATTGTTTACACACACACACACACACATATATATATATATGAATATATATATATATATATATATATATATTTGAACAAATTCTTTTGTGGTACAACATTTTATAATGCTTTTAAATAAAATAAACGGAGTCATAGCGAAAGAGGCACTATTACAAGAAAAAAAAGGAGAGGAAATATTAAATAATATTTAATTGTCGATTTAAAACGAATAAAACGATCGACTAAAATTGACTAAATAAAAACTACGTCTCTAGGTACCTTTCGGCCGACACAGTGTCAAGATAAAACGTCAGCAATTATCGTTTAAAAACGGGGGAAAGAATAACGTTGGGAGGAAAAAAAAACAAAGAAAAAAAAGGTAGATGAATAATACAATTAAATTGCAAAAAATAAATGGGCAAAATAGGCAAAGTATTTAAAAAAAAGAAATTTTTTTTTTTTTTTTAGAAGTCTCTAAATAGATCTAATTTATGAGACAACTCTTTCTGCCTACAGAGTGAAAAAGAATACTTTGCCTAAATTGCTCATTTATTCTTTGCAGTTTGATGGCATTATTCAATCTACCTTTTTTTTCATCAGTTGGAGGCCAGTTAGATATATTTAGCAATTCATTCAAGTATTGCTAATATTGTTATATTTCGGTGTTTATTTGGATGGTGGCTAGTATTTATACACCGTTTAAATTAATACTAAGAAAAGGTTAATTGCCAAGATTACTTTACTTAAGTTGAACGTTTCTATTTGAATGCGACACTAAGAGTACAGTTAGTCCCTTTCAAACGTAAATATTCATATACACATGATTAAACCTCCGAAAACAACCAATACAGGTTAATTATTTACTATTAAATGGTGCTAATTACCTTACTATAAAATATTCGGAGGATGCAAAGGTACTTTTAATGAAATTTATATTTAAAGTTAACTACGATAACATTTTATTCTTCACTCGTGTTGTGAGGGAAACACCGCCATGCATCAATACCACTCTATATTTACTAACTAATTGACGATGGCCGTTTGGATATGATCACCGACTACGAATCAGTGGCGATTTGTGTTCGGGGTTCGCGCCTACCGACCGTCGGGAATTAGTTCCTAGACTGAAGATTGCGTTAGCATGAAACATCGATGTCTCTAGGTATTTTAATAATTAATATTTATTTATAAAAATATTATATATATATATATATACTTTGTTAAAAAATCAATTGCATATTGATTTACATCCTGAGGATATCTACAATTGTTTTGGTTATTTGACTTAAACTTTTCATTAAATATATATATATATATATATCACTATCAATTTAAATAATATATATTGCAGATGTCCGCAATCACTTCAATAACAGGACAATATTAATATAGAGGTGACAAATACAACTATTTATTTTCAATATCGATGACATGCTAAACATACGAAAATTATAACACATTCCATAAGTAGAAATATAGAAGATTACTGATTATACTCTAATCTAATTTATCATCTATTTTTTATCATAAACAAAATTGTATTCAAGAAAATAATATAGTATGGTGATATATGCTAAAATAATATAGTTGTCTCTCTTTCACCGATAAGATTTTGTTTGTCTAGATAATATTTTACAAATAGCTGTTAGACTCCCTTGAAACAGATGCCAGTGAGGGTATGTTGTTACCTTCCAATAAAAGTTACTACACATTTTTTGACTTAATTTGAACGGTTAGCCTGAAAATATCAGAGAGAAGTGATTAATAGTTTAGTAGAGCTACTATTATTCACCTATCTCTGATATCTTTATGGAATTTTGAGGAATTCTACTCTAAATAAGTATTAAGAAAATCACCATCATATATTAAATGTTTTTTTTTTTGATTAAATTTGTTTATGATAAATAAAATCGACGTGAAACTGGATTTGAGTATAATCGATACCTGATCCCACTCTGGAATGTAATTCTGGGTTTTATATGCCAATCCTCATAATTGAAACAAAATATTTTATTTGGCCTGTATATATTGTGATTGTCTTGTTCTCGAAGTGATTGCAGATATATTCAATGGATATTTTCCGAATTCTGAATTGTAATGAATAAAGTTTATATTCTGATGAAGAAAATCATAAAAGCGTTCAAGCTTTACTGCGATGTAATATTGTTAATACAATATTTTTTATTAAACTCGTGTACATATAACAAACATAATTAACTGTTTATTTTCGGAGCTTGATTACAATATTTAAAAGTTAAATTATAGCATAGATTGTATAATCTACTGAAATATAACATATCTGTATAAGTAATTATAACAGTAGTTATGCTAACATTGAAACTAAATGTAAGAAACAAGATAAAATAATTATAAAGATAGATGGAATAGAAATATTATCTTGTTCACGCCTCTATATAATCTGGTTTAAAAAACCAAACTAGTTAAGCACTTCCTTAATCATATGAACATATTCTCGTAACTAGTCTTCTTTAAAAAACATTTCAAATACTTATTGTTATTATTAGTATTTGAAATTGTCTTAAAGTTGTGAGAATTTAGAAATGGTCATCAAATCTCACAATTATAAAATATTTAAAAATAGTAGTAAAAATAAAAAGTGAAAAATATAATGATAATAACAACAACAGTTACCATAACAATAATAGTAGTTACAATAATACAAATAAATGATAATAATAAAAACTGCAATACATAGTAATGAATCAGATAGAAATAGTAATACTGCAGATAAAAATAAAAAAGGTAAAACTGAAGAAAATATAACTGTACAATAAGAGAGAATTGCCCTCTAAAATAACTGCTAACACAAAGGATAATGTACCAAGCCACAATATATACTAATGAAATCCCGAATAATAAAAATAATATTATAGTGGGGAAACCACGTTTGATTTAAGAAGATATTACCATCATAAAAGCACATTTTATTACAAAAACACTTGAGGTAGACTAAAGCTTGCAGATAATTAAATGATTCGTGTATCTTATATTAGAGCGAGAAAGAAAAAAGTTAAAGTCTAAAGACGTTAAATATATTTTATTGTAGACGTAAAATAGCAACACCCAGTTTCATTTCTCTGTCGCACTTAGTTATTCATGTCATTCGCCTCCTCCAACTACTTCACTTGTCCATTGTCTTTTGTAAGAGTAGAAAGTATACCTTAGGTTTATATTCAGCAGTCTCGTGATTCAGCTTCCATTATTTGTCCTTTTGTCCTAACATTCGATGAGCGATGATTCTGACAAAGGGGGAAGAAGGGATGTTTACCTGGCCGGAATCTATCCATCTAATCAAGTTTTGATGAAAAAGTAATTCGACTTAACGAAAAATATATTTTACGTACATCAGACCATTTTAATAATATTTTACTATAAATTATTTTGTTTACTTTTCCTTGCAAAGCAATCGGGTATGTCGATTCGTTGCTTCGCTGTAAAAAAACGATGAAAAACGTAAACATAGATTCATCCATTGCTGTAAAAAGTAAATGCGTTAGTTCCGCCAAGCACAGACGACCATAGCACGACACTTGATCCGTCAGGACACAGATGGTTTAATGTTATCTGTCCAACTCGCGTTAAATTGACCGGATCTTTGTCTAATGATATTATAACTTTTCTCGTAATACAATAAAAGAAAACACGTAGGATCTCTGGGAATTTCACATGGTATCCAATACGAAACATTATATAAACGTGTTACAATATAATGTTATACGTTATATGTCTTGAGCTTGATATGTGGGGATGATAATTTTGAGATGTACATTCGAATAAAATATACGTTTGAAATTATGAATAAAATAAACGCCATGGATTATTTTGTTTCTGAAATTTTCAAATATGGATTAATAATTAGTAATTATTTGGAGTATTCGGACTATTGTTCTTATCTTGGATGCTATTCTCAAAACGTTTCAGCCGATATAATCTCCAACCATTTTCAGGTGTGGGATGTTGACCTTAGAAATGTTTATGTCGAACTCGTTAATCTATATAGAAATTTCGAACTCAATCCTTTATGTAATCCACGGGGATAGTTTGTTCTCGTTCCGTCACCCATGACTAAATAGAAGTCTTCGGCATTTTTCTCTTTTATTCAAAGTTAGTACCCCTTGTAATGAGGATTGATCCTTCAACCTCCAGAAGAATGTCACTTCAAAGTGACTATTGCTTACCCCCTTTGACCGTCGCGCCACATGTCCGTGAAGGTTCAATTCTCATTACATGTGATGCTAACTAAGAATTAAATTTTTCAAAAATCATTAAAACTTCTACCCGGTTATGATTGACAGAACGCGAAAAATCTACCCCCATGTATTAAATAAACAGTTCAGTTAGAAATTCCTTCACAGTCGTCGCCTTGAACTCTTACAAATACGAAACGACTATTTGAATTATTTCTGCTTAGATTTACAATCTTGCGCATCGTGGAATTACTTTGACATTTTCTTAATATTTTCTACCGTTGCTTCGATGTAAATATTCTCGGAAACAGACCGAAGAAATATAAGAGAGAACCACTCTTAGCTTACCGACGGAAACCACGTTATAACAAACGCTTCTCGTCGTCGACTAAAAATAAATTTCGCACATTCTTTAGCGAAAATGTCACGAAATATTCATCCCTTACTACGAGTATGCGTTTACTCTTCGGGGGTTGACGGTGGTTAAATAGATATCGACACGGACTGAAGACCTGGGTGTTCCAAGTTCGAATCCAGTCGGTTCAACATTACCACTTTCACTTAGGGATCTTGGCAACCTTCTCGTGGTCCTTCCCGTAAGTACCCGATGTCTTTCCAGAAAGACTTCTAATTTGAAAAACATCGGAGAAACTCATGCCGACACCAGAATCACGTGATTCACACAAAAGAAAAAGTTTACTTTTCAACGTGAATTTAATAACCATTCTTTATTTCATTGGTTTCTGTACATTCTTTTAGCCATAGTGGAATATTGCCGGATGTAAGAATACACACACAGTACTTGTTCACCAAATTAATGTTAACGTAATGTTCTTATAATATCCATAGAATTATTGTCCTGAAATTACATTAAAAACATAAGGGTTTCTATATTTAACACTAAAGCATTAAAGTTTAAATCTTATTTCAGTCATCTAAATTACTTTGAGTGAAATTCGTTACTGTGATTAGTGTTTTGATATATATATATATATATATATATATATATATATATATATATAAGCAGAAGAGAACCAGATGATTAAGTCCTTCTGAGCTTGAAACAGACGGTACTAATGCTGTACTAATTTGTCTATACAAAAGAATATATATATATATATATATATATATATATATATATATATATGTGTGTGTGTGTGTGTGTGTGTGTGTGTAAACATGCTTATACAGTTTTGAAGTAATGTATGTCATGATATGTGATCAAATCATGAACATAAAACACATCATTTAATTGATGCGGAAGACATTCAAATCAGCAATACATGCCCCATTTAACAGGTTATTCAAATAAGTGTATTTTCCCATCAGTTAAGTAGTCTAGTAAATCAATTATGAACCTATTGGAATGGAAATACCTGTCGCAAGCATTCAATTTAGTCACTGATTTGATGTTTGATACTATGAGGTGGGGTCAGTTATAGAGTGGCTGTGAGTATTTAATGCATTAAGTCCCTACGTAAAACTTGCGAGTAGTTTGTTGAGATAATTCTCTAAACAGCTAAACAAATAATGATCTAAATCATGTCAGCCCTCTCGTGGTATGTGTCCAAATGTGAGTGTAAATGATTACCTGCGAATCTGTTGGTTGGTGAAGGTTGATTTGAGAAACGTGACAATGCAATGGTTCGGATAGTTCGGATTGGACATGATAAATAATGGCACAAAATATTGTCCGCAAATTCATATCGTTAGGTAAGGAAACGGCATCAATTTGCAGTAACAGATTTTCCGACGTCAAAAAAAACTTATTGTTGGAGTTAGAAAATCTATATAATAATACTCTTAGGCAATGCTATGTTCGTACGTACGTTATCACCCTGCACAATAAATGATATCGTCTGATAATGTTTATTTGTGATTAATCCGATGTCGCTAAACATAACAAATTCCGGCTTTACTCATTTTAAAATGAATTGTTCTAAGATCAAATAATGTCGCCCCGTAAAAAAACAGTACAAGTTAAAATAAATATATTTTTAAAAGTGACATTCGTTTTAATAGTTTAAAGAATATTTAGCTGACAAATATATTTACGGTAAGAAGACTACGAATATTTATTTTTTCAGGAAGGATCAAATTGTTACAATTGTAAAAAAATAAATATAGAAGTGGCACATTTGTTTTATGTATTCCAAGAATATTTAATTGACAATGTCAATTAATTTTACAGAAGAAAAACAAAATTCAATCAAAATCATTAACCATGAAACATTTGCTTATTTCAAAAGGAATATTATTATTAATAGTAAATTATATAGATTGATGTAGAAAGCCCAGTGGAATTTCCACGGATCCCGCTAGTTGTTAACATATTATTTAATAGAATAACATTTCAATTGACATATTTTCATTGCTCTCAAGTAAACGATAAAATAAATTAATATTATAAATAATAAAAGTATTTACTTGTAAAGGCGAAATGGAATTCATATAAACTATGTTGTACACATTATTGACAAACGATCGCTTTCTTTTTCTCCTTTTATATTAGATTCAGGAAAAATACTTACATTAATTATCAATCAAACACAATAAAACCGAGTAATTTCTTTATTTGAATAATGAAAAAAATATAAATAGTTATTGTGTACACTGTACCCGGAAGTTTTTTTTTATGGCATAATTTACGCTTACACCGTTCGAGAAATATCAAACTGTACCTGTTATTCAATCTTCTGTCAGAACTAGTAACTCGTATTCATCGTTTCATGTATTTTAGATTTTTCATATTTATTTTAAATAGACAGAGTCGGGTAGATTAAATGCGCAACATGGATTTGGTTGCAGCATTTATCACATTGCGCAATTTGTTTACTGCCATTCATTATAGTGAATATAGATTTCGCAGACTTCGTGCTTTTGGGCACATTTGATCACTAAACATATCCATCAGATTAATATAAATATACAGGGTGATTCATAGGTCACTTAGCTATTACTTTTTGAAATTCTAAAGTTAAAAAGTACGGTAATACAAAACAGAAAGTTTATTCAACAAATTCATTCATGGGAGCTTATAATTACAGAAAATTTTCAAAATTACCACCTTGGTTCTGCATGCATAGCTCCATTTATTTTTGCAAAGAAATTTACGACTCTTTGTAGCATATTTGATTGATTATGAAATAAATACATATAGAAACAAATATATAAACGAACAAATTTAAAATAACAAATAGCAGTAATTAGAGAGTAAGATAACAATCATCAAAAGTTCATAGTATGTTTGTGCTTCATATGGTAATCATTTTAAATAGCTAAGTGAAGTGACTTATGAATCACCCTGTATATATATATATATATATATATATATATATATATAATATATATATATATATACAATAATATTTTAATAAATAAATATTAATTATTTAAATACATAGAGACATCGATGTTTCATGCTAACGCAATCTTCAGTCTAGGAACTAATTCTCGACGGTCGGTAGGCGCGAACCCCGAACATAAATCGCCACTGATTCGTAGTCGGTGATCTTATCCAAGCGGTCATCGTCAATTAGTTAGTAAAATATAGAGTAACTTTAACTGTAAATAGCGACAAGCGGCTGCTATTTACCAGGCAGCTATATATATATATATATAAAGTTAATCCAACAAAAGATATAAGAGGCAACTAATATCTTTTAATTAGTGAAACATCCGGATAAAGACTGAAGTTCAATATACTGGATAGAGCATTAATAGCATAATATGAAATGAAATTATAAAATAAGGTGCGAATCAAATTTTATTAGAATTCAAAATTCAGGCAAAGTATCTCAACGTCCTTAACTCCTGAGTTTTCAAAGATAATTCTTCTCCTCAGAGGACAATTACCGCAGTGACGTAACTTCAGGTGATAAATTACACTTTGAAAATATATGAAAATATATACAAAAATACATAAGAGTACATAACACATCAAATATATCAAGTCAAAAACATACTTATTTGTTAAAGTTATAAAATCCATCCAATTCATACAAATTAAAACATATTCAGGAAAGATATCCAAGAGGTTGATTGAAGATTGATCCAGGTATTCAGTGACAGTCCAAAAGCGAAAAAATTGAAAGAACTGAAAAACCGAAAAAGTTATCCAGTCGGGAAATGCGTCCGCAATCGATGCAGTAAATTACAGTGAAAAATGCATCCAATGTTTATGTTAATTAATACAATGATAAACTCATGAGTTAAGGACGTTGAGATACTTTGCCTGAATTTTGAATTCTAATAAAATTTGATTGGCACCTTATTTTATTATTTCATTTTATATTATGCTATATATGTATATGTATATATATATATATATTAGGTTTCGAATATCGCTAGCTCTAGCCACACTAGTAAGTCATAGTGACGAAGAAACACGTGCCTGTTGATTAATATATAGGGTGTTTGGAAAATTGATGTCATAAATTCGGGAGTATGTTCTATATGTGCATATAGGTAACGAAATGCTCGGTGTCCGACTTATAGACCATTTAAATAAATACAGATCCACGTTTTTTTTTTATTGAAAACATCTTACGCATACAATGTGTGTGATAGCACGCTTTTAATTATACCTATGAGTTAGATAAATACTATCCCTGTGACAAGGGGACGTATTTCTAACCTAAAACTGGTGTTGACACATACACCAACAAAACCGTAAGAACACTACAGCAAGATATCTGAGTGTCATGATCGGCGTTTTATAGCCATCATGTGGAACCTGATTGACATTCTGCCAATGTAATCGCTGCTTATTTCACGTAACAGTATACAACCGACTAAATACAAGTAAACAAACTTGATCAGCCATATCCAAACATCGTACAGACGAAAGCATGAAAGACAAAGGAAATTAAACAATCACGGCGTGCTATTAGAAAAGCAATGCCCATAAACAGAGACTCCTTTGCACACATAGAACATAGAACATAATCTAAAAGTTATGACATCGATTTTCCTAACATCTATATATATATATATATATATATATATATATATATATATATATATATATATATATATATATATATATATAACATTTTATTTTTTAAAGTAAACCAAAGGTGTTTACGGTACCTTAATAATGTATGATGCAACTAGAGCTCATAATCTAATCTAATATAATTATAGTTTTTCCGAAAAGATTCCAGATATTAAAAAACACATTTCTTGCATACAATTGTTTCTGACCATCTCATAAGTATCCATTTTTATGATATACAAAAAATCACGATCACTTACGAAAAAGCGTCATCATTGCCTTTTTCTGTATGGATATATTACCTTCAATTAGGCTGAAAAAAGTTTAAAGTGCATCCATATTTATTTAATTCATATATTCTGTTTTTCTACCTTTTTCACTAAAAGCAGTGAGAATTGTTACTCACTTATATTTACTTTTAAATTCTGTCTATTTCAAAATAGGAACATCTCATATCCAGTTCATTTTAGTTCATTTGCTGTAATCGAATAACGATATATATATATATATATATATATATATATATATATATATATATATATATATATATATATATATTAATCAAGTTTAAATACATTGAACACGAAACATATATCTTTCAACGGTGCTTAATAAAAAGTAGAGCGTTTATAAAATTAAATAAACATCGGTAACAGTCACCGATTATATATATATATATATATATATATATATATATATATATATATATATATATATATATATATATATATATAGAACAGTTTTTTTTATTATATTCCAATAACCATGGTTTGTTTTATCACTTTTATTTTTATTTTTTTCACATTTCCAAAAATTCCAAATTTCTGTGAGATATATTTAACGGTCTGTTTCATTTGTTTCGTGCCAAACAACATTTGTATGTCAATATCGTCTCTGCAACCCTACAAAATCATCAGAAAAAGTTCACAAACAATAAGAGTTCTTAGATTTGAGTGTCTTGAAAAACACCCGCATCATACAACAGTTTCATTTTAAGGTGAAAATAAAGAAAAGAACAAACAAAAAATCTTAGAGCAAACACTCACACGTGTGCGATCAAACTAATACGCCATTTTGATTTTTTTTTTCGTTCAAAGCTAGTATCTCCCAAAAGAATTAGTGCGATCAGTTTAAAAAACTTTAATCCGGTAATATTTGCTAAAATATTTAATATGTACTATAATTTATTTATAAAGTTCTAGTTTGTTTGAAGATAATTTATTTTTTTATTAAAGTTACCTGAATTTTTATGGTGCGAAACTCATTTAAGCAGATCATTATAGAGCTAGTCTCATTGTGTCAAACCGTCCATTCAATCAACTATTAAAAAGTTTCTTCTACATAAGTGTTTATATGGAATTTATATAGTATTTCTTAGTAAACCCTTTCTAACAATATTGAGACAAGCTTACCTTCCCAGAAATTCATAACTCAAGTAGTAAGCCACTAGTTAAAATGCGAAACTAAAGGAGTTATATTCACGGCGAAATATATCCTCCATATTTAGCCAGATTACGATTTCGAAATATAGAATGGGCATTATATATTTATTTATTTATTTAATTTCTTAAAGTGTTCTAAATAAAGTTCTTAAAGTGTTCTATATAAAGTGTTCTAAATAAATTTCTATATAAAGTGTTCTAAATAAATTTCTTAAAGTGTTCTATATAATATATAATATATATATAATATATATATATATATATATTTCAAGAGCGAGTGTCCCTATCACTACAATATAGCTATTGTTAAAATATATTAAACTGTGCCAAATTAATATCCTCCTTTAACAAAATACTGTTCATTGAATTAAAAAATATATAAAACAAGTAGTTATTAACAACGAATTACTTAATTATATCCTTGATGAACAAATAAAATTAATGATTCGAAACTTAAAAAACAACAGTACAAATAATAATAATATTCAACATCACAACTCAAACAATATTGACATATACTATTGTAATCAAATGAAACTAAACTTTACATTAGAAGAAAAAGCCATGAAAAATATTATACACAGATACATATCCCCAATTGACAGTAACAATAACATTAGACTCATTATTTACTATAAGAAATTTAAAACCCAAAGTCTTGTAGTAAAAAACAATTCCATCCCCAACCCCAAAACAACTTCACAGAACCAATGTTATTTATAAGTTTAAATGCCCTATTGGAGAATGTACCTTCCATAATAATAATTAAGCTAATAGCTACATTGGTTTTTAAAGCACTACCTATCCTGCCACGTCACCATGCATCTTTTAAACTCTAGCTCAACTCACCAACATCTACAGAAACATAACTGCCCCCTCCGATTTAAGACAAATTCGAGTTAACAACACTAAACTTATACATTCCGAAACTAATTTTTAAAAATTAAAAATACTCGAAGCTATCTACATAAAAACACAACAACCTAAAATTAACAATACCACATATGAAACCAGTAGTAACATTTTATAATGCGTAACGTAATGTGATTTTGTACTGTGATGCCATCCAGCGTTGCTGAATTTCAAATCGCCAACGACTTCCTAGGGCAATGCGGAAAAAGTTCTATGCGCGTTTCTCCACTGTCTTTTTAAAATTCTCTTCTTTTTCCAGATTTTTAGTCATTTGATTATGACACCTGAGGATGATTCGACGAAGAATCGAAAACGTTTGTGAAACATGTGAAACCTATCGATACATTTATTTTTTTATTTTAATAAAAATACTACCATCAGAAAAATTGAAAAAATAAAAAACGTATTATTAGAAAAATTCTGTTATTTTTAACAATGTTTGCATAAATATATATATATATATATATATATATGCATATATGTATATAAATATATATTGTTTATTTGTAGTACTTGAATTGGGATGTATATATATACATATATATATATATATTTATAGTCTAAAGAAGCTTTGAGTTATTTTAAACAAAAATACCAAGAAAGGAAAATGCAGTTTACATTCACAGAGAAACTAACTAAATCCAAAATATTGCAGACTTAACATTCGTTGGAAAATTAATAAATAATTAAAAATATATAATAGTAAGTAAATGAAATAAAAAGGGGGATTAAGTATCTAACAGTGAAACAAAAACAGGAGACCTTAACGTAAGCATCTAATATTAACACGGGGATCATCAGCTGTTTACCATGTAACTGTTTCGGAGCTTTAAAAACAGGACAGTTATAATATGCATGGCTCTCCAATGGTATATATATATATATATATATATATATATATATATATATATATATATATATATATATATATATATGAAGTACCGGGTCGTGGTTATTGAATGGGTGTAACTTTGAATATGTAAATGTGAGTTAACAAACAAATATATGAGAAAGAATTATAATTAGGAAATAAATGTATGGTATAGAATTCATTATTTATTTACTTTTTACAATTGGAAGCCAAGGGGACGTACCTCTCCAAATCGAACACAATGGAAGTTACTCTGACAAGTTTATCTCCCTTTAATATGCCCATTCTGAATATCTAATTTTTCTAGATAGAAATGCTTCTAGCTAACACCTCCGTTTTTGAGTGTTGTGCTTTTTGACGTAGCCTGATTTGCTTTGGAGTCAAACGATTTTGTATGCGAACATACCTATATGGTAACGTTTGCAGTTGAGTCCGAAGTTGTTCATTTGGCATGGATGGTGCTTTGTTGAAGCAAATCGAATGTATCCACTAGTATCTCAAATGGGAAAGTTCTTTTGGTACTTTGTGTGCCTTGCATGTCAGTCTCTGTTAGGTGTGCGTGTTGAACCCAAACACAAGACTGCACATCCACGCCATAAATGACATTTCCGCTTTTGCGTAAAATATAATCCTGTGCCCACTTTTGATTACCATTTCGATAGTCACGTGCGAAGGCTTTCTCTCCCGCTTTAAAAGTGCGAGTCACTGCACCATGATAACGGTTGAACTGCCGCTCCGTCTCTAAGTTTTTCTGGTGAGAAGTGTGTGCAGCTGGATAAATGGCATCTATTGGTAAACGTACTTTCCGGTTCAATAAAGCTTCAGCTGGTGAACTACCATTAGCGGCATTTGGGTTTGGAGTAGCTTTATTACTTTCAAAGCACATCTCTAGTATTTCTGGAGAAGTCTCCTCCACTTTGAGTTTTAAGAGTGCTCTTCGAAATGTATCAACAAAACGTTCGACCTAGCAATTGGATTGAGTGTGAAAAGGTGAAGTACGGATGTGTTTGATATTGTTCTGTTTGCAGAAACCTGTTAATTTTGCTGAAGTGAATGCGGTATTATTGTCATAAATTATGGTCTCTGGTACTCAGGATATGCTGAAAATATGTTGCAGTTTTAAGAGTGTTTCCTCAGAAGTTATACAGTACACTGGATAAATCTCAGGCCATTTACTGTGTGCATATACAAGAAATTAAAAATCATTTCTATCAATGAGTCCTGTAGTCAATATGAAGACGTGACCAAGGTGAATGTGGAATAGGCCAAGAAAAAGATTTTCTTGGAGCTTTTGCAGCTAACTGACACTTTGAACAGTTTCGGCTCAGTTCCATTAATTGTTTGTCCATGTTTGGCTAATAGACATAGCTACGTGATAAGGCTTTCATTCGACTAACACATTTGTGTGTAAAGTGAAATTGTTTTAAGACACAATTTTGCAATTTTAAAGGAAAAGTAACACATTCTTAAAAAAGGATACAACCATCAACCCAAGACACTGATGATTGACGCTGAAAATAGGGTTGAAGGTCTTTGTCTTTACATACCGTAGGTCATTTTTTACGATGGAGGTGCAACACTGATTTGATTAAGGGGTCGGAAACTGTAACCTCGCGAATCATTTGTGAAGAAACTGACAGTGCTCTGACAGTTGATGAGAGTACTGAAATAATTTCTTGTTCCACAGAGAATGCTGAAATGACTGATTCCCTTTTGACTTTGGTTTGCTTATCCATAGGTCTGGATAAAACATCTGCATGCCCTATTGCATCGGTTGAACAGTATCTGATGGAGAAATCATAATCCAACAGCATAATGGCCCATCTTTGCAGACGGTTAGCTGTATAGACAGGGAAAACTTTCTTTGGATCCGAAAATGCTAACAATGGATTTATGATCTGCGATCAATTTAAAGTGACATCCATATATTATCTTCTGAAATATTTTTGTAGCAAAAATATTGCAAATGCGTCTTTCTTTATCTGACTATAGTTTAACCGGCAAGTATCAGTGATCTGGATGCATGAGCTATAACGTTTTGGCTGCTATCGGGAAAACTATGTTAAATGACAGCTCCATTACCATAATCAGAGGCACCAGCAACAACAATAATATCCATGAATTAGTTGTAGTGTGTGAGTAACATATTTGAAGTATGTAAATATTTAATCTTATTAAAACAGATTGGCACTCAGTTGTCCATTATTATGTTACATCCTTTTTCAAAAGATCGTTGAGATGTGCACGAACTCAATGAGGTTCTGACAGAAATGCACTGTAGTGGCAAACCACGCCAAGGAAAGAGCGTAATATTTTAATATTTGCTGGTGCCGACTTTTTATTCATGGCTGAGATATTTTCTAAGTCTAGTCGTTGACCATTTTTGTCAAAAGTAAATCGCAGGTATTTAATTTATGTTCGAAAAAAATTCCATTTTTAAGCTTTTACATTGAATCCATACTGTTGAATTCACTCAAATGTAGAAATCAAACGCTGTAAAAGTTCATATTGTGTAGCATCTGTAACGATGATATAATCGATGAATGTTGCAACTCCTGTCACTCAGGTTAACATTGCATCCATTGTTTGCTGAAATATGGCTGGATCTGGTTTGACTCTGAAAGGAAGGCGGTTGAATCTAAACTCCCTTATGAGTGTTGATTCTCAGAAGCTCTTTTGACTCTTCATCAACCTCCAACTGCAGAAAGTATCTGAAAAATCAATTTTCGCAAATAAATTCCACCATTTACTTTTGTGAAAAGATCTTCTGTTAAAACAAGGGGCACTGGTGCGCATTTAAACAATTGTTTAATCCTGTGGAATAATCGGCACATATTAGTGCTCTGCCTTTTTAACCACAACAATAAGAGCTGCCCATGCGGAATAATTAGTTGGTTTTAATACTCCTGCTAGTTGCAGACGTTTCACCTCCTTGTTCACTATGTCTAGTGCAGCATAGGGTATTGCGCGTTTTTATCTGAAAATAGTTTTTGCATAAACCTTTAATTTGAGAGTCGCTTTTAATGGTGTGCAATATCCTAAACTATCTTTAAAACATTTCCGAATTTACTGGAGTATTTCTGTAAATTGCTCATCAATGTCAGAAACGGATGAAATATTCAGAGTGTTAAAACACGCTTGAGAGGAATATTGAATAATCCTAAATTCTATATCCAGTCCAAACCCAACAAATTCGAACTAGAATTATCAGAGAGATAGTATGTTCCAGTAATTTCTTTTATCAAAAGACACATTGCAACTTAACTCACCCGTCAAATAAATTGTGTGCCACTCCAAGCTATACGTTGCGTTTCTGTAAACTCTGACTTGCCAATGTTTTTCCACCTTGATCGCGAGATTAGGGTAATGACCGAAGCCGTGCCAAATTGAAAGTTTACTGGGTTATAATTTACAGCCACAATGATGAATTTTCTGCGAGATTCAAAATTGATTTTCAATGTTACAGAAACAGAGTTTGAATTCGATTTGTTCCAGGGTTATTTTCTTTACTTTCTTGTGTGTTAAATTTGAATGACATGTGTGTGTGTTTTTTATGTCTGTTTGAAGATGAAAACATTCTTCTTTTGTGTCCGAATTTGAAGCATTCTTTACATTTATGTTTTTTGAATTAGACAAAACGTTAAAAATGCATTTAACCACAATTCCAACACTCACTTCGATGGATCTTACTAGATATGGGTTTATTAGCCTTTGTTTGAACACTTTTTGTTGAGGATTTATGTTTGGATTGTTGAACCATTATTGTGTCGCATTCTAGGCTCTATAAACATTGACATGTCGTAGTGATAACTTTACCTGTGACATTTTTATCTCGGTCCAGTCTTCACAATAACTGTGCTCGAATATCTGAATCTTATGGAGATTGAAGTCCAGAAATAAAAATAAGACATGTAAATTGATCCTCTGTGAGGGATTTCATTCGAAATCTTTAGCATTCAAGATTTAATTTTTTGGCAAAAGTAATGTAATCATGAGCATCGTTTTTATCATTTAAAACAATTATAACGCACACTGAATAACGATTGCTGAACGCTGAAAATGTCGGTAAGTTGTTCAATTGTCTCAGATGAGACAAATCTTTCGCTTCTGGACTAGAATAAAATTGATGCGACGATTATATTCGTCTGCTTTTAATTATTTTAATAATAAATGTACCTTTGTGACATCGTCCATATGAGAAAATTCGGTTTAAAAAGTGTCTTTCAAACGTGAAAACCCTGAAGCAAAAGTCGATCCTCGATGTTCATCATAGACAAAATATTTAGTGTTTGCAAAATCATTGGTTATTTTGCTGTAATACAAAGCTTCGGATGGTCGTAAAAATGTCGATTCAGAGTTTGTAAAATCCTGATTTGTGATTTCTCAAATAACTTTTGTTGATTTGTTAAACACTTTCCCACTAAGTCTGGGGAAATCGCCATACCTTTTGTAAATGTTTTCCTTCAAATAATTTATTTGTGTTTCTTTTTCAATTTTTGTAAAGTTGAAAAAAATGTTCGTTTGTTTGTTCATCACATCCTCGTCGACATTGAAGTGACTGGTTCGTGGTTATTAAATTAGTGTAACTTTGGATATGTAAATGTGAGTTAACAAACAAAAATATTAGAAAGAATTTGAATGAGGAAAATTAGTATGATATAGAATAAATTATTCATTTAGTTTTCACAATTGGAAGAAGAAGATTAACTAATTAATTGACATTCATAGTGGGAGATAAAATGGGTACGTAATCACAAAATGTATGTCTCTTCTTAGAAGCCAAGTGGACGTAACTCTCCTAATCAAACACAAATGAAGCATATATAATTATATATATATATATATATATATATATGCATCTTTATTACATTAACAAAAATCAAATAGATATCAGTTATTGCCATTTTATACGGCAATGTTCGAATTTGAATGCACAAAAGAAAATAAATTAACGATTTACAATATTAATATAAAAAACCTAAATTAAGATCGACGTATGGATAACTAATAGACTTAGACTTCAGATTTAATTTGCGTTCCTTAAATTTAATTCTATTTGAAATTTCTTAGAAATATCATGAGAACGAATCAAAGAAATATCAAATTACATCTAATTAATAAATTTGGTTGAGCGTGAGTATAACGACTCAGATACATTTATTAAATAGTAAGATGTTATCAAATATTAATGGTGTACTATTAATAACAAAGTATTAAATATATTATATATATTATATATATATATATATTGGTGTGTGTATATGTTTATACTAATGCAAGTGAATAAGATTACTCATGAGTTATTTTATTTATTACTATTACATAACAGTAAATAATAATCCAACTTTTATTCATATCTAAAATAGGAAGAAATAATTGTGAAATCTTTGAAATTTCTCTGTCTAATCGCGTGGCCTCAAACATATTCGTTAACTCGTGCCTAACAGAATTTACCCTTTTATCCATTTAACATCGTTTCAGACACTTCCAACCTGGCCGCGCGCGACTTCGTTTTGGCCTCTGTTTGTGCTAGATTTCTGAATTTTAACTAATGATTATGGATTCGTTGTCAGAGTAAGTCGCTACACTATACGTATTTTCTTTGTCAAAAGTGACTAATGTTCACAATAAAATCTGTATTTTCTTCGTTCTGTTTTTAGCTATTTGTTTTCGTTTTGTCTTCGATCATTGTTAGTTTACAAGTTAAATTATTTAGCCCCTTTTGAACAAGTTTTCAAGAAAGGTTCATGCTGCATATCTTATTTTATTATCACGGTTATAGCAAAATGCACATTTATTTTCTTTGCCGTATTCTAATATATAATATATATTATTTCATTCATAGTCTTTTTTCATTAAACTAAAGTCATTATGTTTTACTGCCAGATAATTTTCTATGTTTAAATAAGATACAGTAATTCTTATTATAAACCATTAAGTAACTCAAAATGACTAGAGACTATGAGCAGGCTCATTTTTAATCTCTCAGGGAATTCATCAGCGACGCTCCATGGAGTGAAACATTCTCACTCCCTGCTGATCAGTGTGCAAATGAGCAAACCGAATAGGTCAAAGCAGGCATTGATGATCATATCCCTACGCGGAAATTCTTCAGAAAACTCAACTCTCCTCAATGGTTCACCTAATAATGTGCAGCTGCTATTGCTGAGAGGCAAAAGGCATTCCGACAATTCAGCCGCCAAAAGTCAACTGCGAATAGACAGAAATTTAGAGCCAAGAAATGATTGTAACGCACTGATAGGTGAATCAAAGAGAAGATACACAGAGATAACAAAAAAAACTCATTTAATACGAAAAACTAGGTAGTCGTGATTTCTGGAAAATCTACAATAGATGGACAATTTTCGCGTTATCAAATCACAATGATGTTGTTTGCACGGCAACTGATAAAACTGCACACATACGGTATTACTGGAAAATATTTAATATAATAAAATCCTTCCTAACAAAAAGAAAGATTCAGGTTGTCGTCGATGGCCGTTCATATAAGGAACATGACATAAATGCTGGTGTACCCCAGGGATCCATCCTTGCACTTTTATAGTACCTGATTTTCATAAATGACCTCTCTGATGTCATTGAGATAGGAATATTTGCTGACGACACCACGCCCTACTCCCGCCATGTGGGAAAAACCGACGTGCAGATATCTGAGGCAATGGCTGAGTCTTTAGAAAATGACCTCCAGTCTATAATGCATTGGGGTAAACATTGATGAACTTTTAATGCCGTAAAAAGAAAGCTACTTCCTTTCAATAACTACATGAAACCTCTTCAACCACCGATTGTCATAGCAAATAACACCCTACCTGAGAGTTCATCATTCAAACTCCTCGGTCTAACTTTCACAGATAACATGAATTGGAATAAATACATTGAAGACATTGTCAGGGCTGCTGCAAAGAAGGTGGGCTCCCTCTACCGTGCCAGTAAACTTCTCACACCTGACATTATCCTATATCTCTATAAAGCCACCATCCGCCCATGCATGGTGTATTGTTGCCACATCTTGGCTGGTGCATCATCTACTAGTCTCTCCTTCCTTGACAAGGTCCAAAAAAGAGTCGCCAACTTAATAGGTCCCTCACTATCCACCAAGCTCAAGCCCCTGTCCCATCGCCGCAATGTTTCATCTTTGTGCTTGTTTTACACGTACTTCAATGGATTGTGCTCTTATGAACTTGCAGCTCTAGTGTTCCCACGACGTAAATCCACTAGACCAACCCGACAATCTGCCAAATTCCATCTATTCACTGTGGAGGCTCCCATATGCCGAAGAGCTTTATACTCCAAAAGCTTCTTTTCTTCGTGCTACAGGACGCCATATTTCCTGTTTTCCTGACGGTACTGACATGCGGACATTTAAAACTAATGTAAACTCGCTGCACAGCTCTTAATTGATGTTGACACTCCCCCAAACTTTCACCTTTTTTCTCAGTAGCCTCTTACATCTACAGTGGCGTCCTGCCTTGTTTGTGGTGAACTATGGTAAAAGAAATCTTTTTTAACTACATGAACTTAATTTGAGTTTCCATGCTCGGCTCATAAAAAAGATTAAGTATTACTATATCAATTAAATTTATAATTGCGCCTCTTTCTTACTACAGCGGCTCCTCCGATTCACAACAAACAAAAATCAAATAATTATTTATTTTCTTTACTTGTTTTATATTTACATATGCCCTACACTATACAATTCTTTCCTATCGAGCGATGTTTTCTTTTACTATCAGATAAATCCTATTTAAATAATCTGAATTATTTAAAACATTTGGAACTACGCAATGTATGGATTATTAAATCGGAAAACAATAAAATTATCAGGTGATTAAAATGTTAAAAGTTCGTAATTATCCCGGGCAGCGTCGAATATGGATAGATAGTATTATATATAATATATAATATATATATTTTACATAATATATCTCTATACTAATAAAACTGTGGATCTTGCTTGTTATTTTGCTTGTTTTTAACCGTGCACACTTGATGACATCAGAAAATGATGACGACATAAAAGGCGTCGTGCACATTAAATTAAATCACAAAAAGCGAACAATGTAAATAAAGAACGACTAATAGAAAAGTAGTGAGAGAAGGCAAATGCTTACATAATTAAAAGAGAAGTAGAAAGAGGAGACACAACGGATAGAAAGAGTGACAGAAACAGAGAGAGAGAGAGAGAGAGAGAGAGAGAGAGAGGGAGAGAGAGAGAGAGGGGGGGGGAAATAAGAGAAAATATAAAGAAAACGTCTTCATTTAGAAATTGGAAGGAAGTACATTTTCGTTTGAACGAATGTTTTGAATCTATCTTGGTTGGAGGAGAATACGGTGATGTGAAATCTGGGATATTTTCGATATTCTCTCCTTCTGTGCAACTGTCTATAATAATACCAGTGATTTACATTGATACATTTTCATATGCTGATGGGGATAATTATATACATTCTGTATGTTTACTTAAATGTAATTCTACTCATCAAAATGGGGTTTAGAAACAATTAACATGGTTGAATATTTATTCCCGGGGATTAGTCTAAATATTTTAAATCACGACTAATATGCTTTGAACTTTCGACAGATACACTATACACACAGACATAAATGTACATATATATATATATATATATATATATATATATATATATATATATATATATATATATATATGTATGTGTGTGTGTGTGTGTGTGTCAAGCCGAAGTTTCATTTCAAGTCATATCTCTAGTGAATTCCGTATTATATATTAAGAAAATATTAACATTAATAAATCAAAACGGAGAGCTCAACAGACATGTTGTAAAGCACAATATTATTATGTGTAAGAGGTAACACTTAAAACATACAAGTGATAAATGTATTTCGACATTGATTAAATCGTAAATAAATTAAAAATTAATACTATTGTCTTTTTAACGTCTTTACATAATAATAACCGGAGACAAACAATAAAATTGAAGAAAATGGAATAGAGAAGGACGAAACAAAGAGAGTGATTTTATTAATTGCAGACAAGGAGTGCCATCAATTTCGCCTAATATAACTCTTAGATATATCATCCGTTTCACCTTACCTTAACTTTCAAATTCTTCAGAATTGATTTCACTCGTCTCTTCTCACTTTCTTAGATTCCCTTGTGTGCCTCTCACATTATTTTTCTTTATGCCAAGATAAGAAAGGTGGAAACGCATTACGGTCTAAATGTTTAATTCATTCTCTATCGGAACAACGCCAAATGATGTCGAAATACATTTATCTTCTATTCATTATTAAGCATATACCATATATGTCGTAAAGAAGACCCCTACTTTCGTGCTCAATAGGATTTTATTACAATCCATATGTTCATTTTACTTTCAGCAATATCACCGGGTAAAGTAAAAATGATCTGCCCTACTTCGTGTGCAATAGCTTATTTATTACATGTTACATAAAATAACTGTCAAAAATGTTCATATTTGTCTGTGTTGTTACAATCACACATGATATTTTCAATTTTTTTATTTTCATTTTTATAATCCTTAAGAAATATAGACGGGGGTGTTTTCAACACTAATCAATATCTACTCTTACTATTACCCAAATAACCGGATAACTACTTTTATCTACTATATATGGTAAAGATGAGTTCTCCTACTTTCGTGTTTAATTTCTTTTTTTAATACAAGCTACATAAAAAAATATGTTCGATTAGTCATAAAAGGCACATTTATTTATGTGTTGTTACAAGTACACATTTGATTTTCAATCTATATTTTCGATTTTAGTATTTAATCCGGATCAATATTTTTAATAATTTTTGTATACTCCTCAAGAAATCCATATTTAATCTTACTGCTACCAAAATCACCGTGTAACTATTTTTATAAGATAAGCTTTTTTCATATACACTGGTTCGAATTTATATTTCTAGCTTTTACTCCATTAATATGCGCAACCACACATCCAAAGAGTAAATGGGGCAACGTAGCTTTTGTGTCATCTTTTTGTGTGTTCTATGCCAAACGTTTCCCGACTTCGAATGCAGCCGGCGAGTCGTGCTGTTCTCGTGTAAGAGGGGAAAACCTGCAATCCTGCATGTAACGAATAGTTGCGACCAACGAAAAGGACTTCATGCAAACCAGACAATCTTGAGGCACGATTTTCATGAGCTCTATGCAGAAGTCCAGCTCGCTTTACAAGCAAAGAAACTAATCATTTATTATTCACATACAGTCGGCTCTATAACACTACTTTTAATATAGATGCTACCAATATTCACGTGGCCCATCGTGAAGTACCTAATTTCAGAAATAAACTGGGGAAACTATGCTATACAACATAATCAAGCATGTCAAAAGTCGAAATTCAAGCCATATCAGGATGTAGCATAATGTGTTGCGTTCTTCGATCCCCATTGTGAACAACTTCCGGTGTTGTGTTACGGACACGAAACAGCGTCTACGAATTCGTTGATGATTTTGTCGTGAAGATATGTTGCTCTGTTATTCGCTTTTCGTATTTGTAGCTGAAGTCATAGGTGTAACAAATAACGCCATAATTTTCTTCTGACGCTTACTTTATTTTTGGATCTTATAGTTATGTACATCTAGATGAGCTGCAATCTCTAGGAGCTCCCCTGTAAGGGTGTGCACATAAGACAAAAATAAACACGTACTTGGTCATGAATTTTCGGAAGTATCTTTCAATCGTCGCTTGGTTTGTAAGTGAAGACTCGAAAAACATTAAACGGACTTTCATCGCTTATTTAATTTGGTGCTAAAATATTTTACTACACTTTTCTATTTCATGTAGACGCCCTAGTTACACAATTACAAAATCTGTTCTCACATTTTATGATTTCACAGCCAGTACTTATTTCATGGTTTGTTTTTGTGCTTACTTTAATTAACCCATAAATCACTTTTTTTAAATCTAACAATATTTTACGTGAATTCCATCAACACATTCTTGACTAAGTTCAATAACTTTACACAACACACATTCCATCATCATCATCATCATCATCTAACTACTGCAGAGCAATAGCAGTATACTGACAATCATATATTTTAACAATTCGAGCCTAGGCAAACTATATAAGAACTTAACCTCAAATGCATAGTACTGTTATTTATTAGTACGTACTAAACGCAAAAAAATAATAACTAATAAATAAATTCGTCCGTTTTAGAAAATTTATATTTGTGTTCAGACAACGCTAACATCGGGGATTAGAGTTTAACATGTCTATTAGAATATAACTCATTGTGATTTGTCTGTATCAGGTCACGTGTATGATCAGAGCCAAAATATCAGACGATTTCCTGGTCGGACAGGCGATAAAGATTGTCGTCTCTGTGCCTGTCTGTGTATATCTATTGATTTTCATTAAAATATATTTCATTGAATTTGACTGACAAGGCTTGTTAAGGGCTTAAATGGGATTTTGTTGTCAGCGGGTCAATTGTCTGAAAACAGCGATACGAAACACTAATTGAAAAAATAACCCATTTGTATCCACCTAGTTCTATGCCACATCTCTTATATATATATATATATATATATATATATATATATATATATATATATATATATATATATATATATATATATATATATATATATATATACTGGATAGATTTTATAAGTTCAAAACATTAATTATAATTTCAAATATTCAAATCACGCGCCATAAATAAACATTCATCAATGTCACTTCATATGTACGCGCGTTTCTAAAACATGTTTCGTTAGCGAAATTACATTCATGTGAAGTTTCAAAATGTATATGATTTTCTTATCAGCATATTATGATGTATCAATTATAATCTCCGGTAAGATAATATCGATATACTTGGAATCGTTAAAGATCAGTTTAATGCCAGAAGAGAGAAATCGAATAAATCGTAGATTTTTTAAAAAGCATTTTCTTCTTGAGATAAATCCACAGAGGAGTTCAAAACAAAACATATATAAGCCATTTCATTTTCTAAATAAAAAAAGTTTTGTTTATATTCATTTTCCATTCAATAAACAAAGTAGACAAAAATAAATTCAAATACATCGCCGAACTGTAGTGAATACAGAAAAATTGCTCATTGTTTGGCAATTTTGTTTAACATGTATGAAATAAGAATGTGATTATAGCAACATAACGCTGTAGAGGGTGAAAAAAGACAGAACATTAAGAGATTGTTCATTCGGGGAGTTAGGTGTAAATCAGGCCTATTGAGACTAATTTAAATGGAAAGTTATTTTAATCATAACTCAACCTAAAACCTCGAAAGATGTTAACATATATATATATATATATATATATATATATATATATATATATATATATATTTACTAATTTTAAATAAAGAATATTAAATTATTTTTACCTAACTACGCTAGCGTTTCGAGCTTTCGCTCTCATCAGTGCAGAGATGATAACCTCGGACGCTCACACGGTTCGAACCACTGCCACAGAGTAAACCTAGACTCCGTAAACAAGCGCTGTAACTATTAGGCCACCGGACATTACCACATTCAAGAAGGGAATTTAAGTTCTATTGCGGCGGCATATAAAGAAAGACTGACTTAGAGATTCTACAAACGTTGTCGGAATATGCCTTATAGCTACGTGTCAGTCTATTTTCACTTCCCCGAACAAGGCTGAACTTTAATCTAATTAAAAGGGCTTATAATATTAATTTTAAATAAATAATATTAAATTATTTTTACTTACATACGCTAGCGTTTCGAGATTTCGCTCTCATCAGTGCAGGGATGATTATCTCGAACGGTTACACGGTTCGCACCCCTGCCACAGAGTCAACCTAGACTCCGTAAGCAAGCACTGCAACCATAAGGCCACGGTATATATATCAAATAAGCCTTAGGGGAACAAACGTTGACTAACTCAGTTACAATGTTTTATCAGTGTTTTAACATGTCGAGCTTTTATTATAGACATATGCTGTTTAATAAAAGGGTCAGTATAGGACATCTACATAATAATAAATAAATACCTACTCTTTTCACTCGGGTTCATATATTTAAGGTCAGTGAACCTCCTTCAAGATTGAGAACGACTGATGTAAATAGTGATCAGCAAGATTGAGCTTAAAAGTTGAAATTTGCTAAAAAGATTTGTTCGAACTTTCTGTTTTCTTTAATCTGCAAATAGAACACACTTGTCAGTAGATATTTAAATTATTGAACATATCCACATCATTTTGTATCCGACAATTAAAATTCAGATGCTAAACTCGAAAATATTATTTATTGATTCAAATATGTTTTTTAGCGGATTTCGTTAAGAGAATTGAAGTTCACGTAGAAAAATGCATTTTTTAACGTTCAACATTCAAAAACAAAGTAAATTATTTATTTTAAATTTTGCTTAAAAAGTGCATGGCCAGAATTTATGATCGTATCGATGAAAAATCTAAATTTTTTCTGAGATCCTTTTTTTTTTCAGGAAAATATGTAACAAATCTTTCAATAATATTTTATTAGTTTTTTTTTAATATCTCAGGATTATTATTGATTAAGCATCAAAGATGCTGACATGTTTTTGATAATTTGGTCAATTCTTTTAGGAAATTGCGGTTCGGTTTTTGTAAGTAAGTATATCTTAGCAAAATGGTCCTTCTACTTGATGTGTCAACCTGTGTTTACTTAAAATCACTTAGTTTGTTGTGCTTTTTGTGTTTCTTTATTGCTGAATATATTTAAAAATAGAACGATTATAATTATAATCCAATGAAGACATCGCCTCCTTGTGTTGGGGCCAAGATCAAAGTGAAGTATCTATTCTTATACTGAAGATCTGAACTTTTTCGACATTAAATAACAGACAGTGTGTCTAACTGTGCCAATAAGACACGGACACAACGATAATTATAACTAGAGATATTATAAACGCATTATTTGAATTTCGTGCAGGTTAGGGTTATAGTTATGGTTAATGTTAGGGTTAGGGTTAGGGTTACGATTATGTTACGTTAAACATGCATAGCAAACTTAGTATCCTCTTAATATGAATTATTTTTCAATTTTTTTTATATAAGCTGATAATTCAGTGTTTAATTAATATATTTATTTAAAGACTTCTAAAGAAATGAAATAACAAAGATTTAGAAGAATGGACAATCCCGAGGAATGAGCAAGTCAAGTGGCATCATTTTACGTTAAATTTAAATAAAAATCTGAATCAATCTTTTAAATATTGAACAAGTCTTTTTAAGAACATTTTTTATCATCTGAACATTTGATCTTAATAGCTATAAAACCGAAGTGTTATTTAAAATAACCTTTCAAAAACAAAAATATTAGTATGTGCTCGGCCTTTTATTTAATTCTGGCAAAGCATTGACATTTTTTAAAAATATTCTTGGATATCCGAAATGCTCAAATTAACTGATGTCGTAATTAATCAGTTGAACTTTCATTTGTATTGCGTTCAAGCAAAACTGAAAATGTCAAGCAAATATCAATGAAGTCAATTTACTTTCCTTTTTTTTTACTTTTCTCTTATAGTTGAACATCTAAATAAAAATGCAGATCTTTTAGCCTTGTTGTATTTCTCACAAGAGTCTATTGATGAAATTGAGACTTTTTATTTAATTAGCGAAAGTTCTCATTCTTTTGTATGATTCTCCAGCTCTCATGAATACTAGTTCAGTCTACTGTAACGGTAGATATTCACACTTACCAATTGAAAGAGCCAACGATGCATTGCTTTTTGAATAGCCATTTTCAAGATGGAAAAATCCATTCTCACTGATTGGCGTTTTGATAGGTGTCAGTAATTTGCATGTCTTATATACTTATTATACTCTCAATTTCATATCCTAGTCTTTTTCAGTCGTTCCTTTTCGCACTCTTTTTCTCTTTGTTCCTTCATTTGCTACAGAATCCTTCTCGACTTTTACTGTTTTTCTGTCGTTCAATCTATCGCATTTACGAACCTAATTCTATTTTTAGTATTCTACTCATACACTTTCATTGTCAATATTAGTATCGTTAGGCTAATTTACTATTCACAGAAGATTGACATTTTTTTAAAGATTATTTGGTTCATTTTTAACTATAAAAGACTGAAATACATATATGAATGCTTGTACGGTACCATTATACTCGTTTCCATAGTACATATACTAAAATTGGAACGATACAGACAATATTATAATGGGCCCGGCGCAAGGTTGACAGGCAAATTAACGAAGCGTTCCATATTTGTCCTATGAGTAAAGATCGAAGGAAATTATGCTGCTCATAATGTATTATCGACGTTGTCGAGGTGACATGAATCACGTCTACAAGATCCTGACATGAAGAGACCAAATACTGTTTATTCGGAGAATCCACACTTGGTCTTCACCCCGGTTTCCATGCGAGACCTAAACGTGCAGTACGAGACCATAAATATATCCTTCGGGAGACACCAATCCAGTGTATAACAACCACAACTAAAAAGAAAACATGGAATGAAAGTTACCTGTGATGAAAGTGACAACAGCAAACAAGAATTAAAATAAACTCGTGTCTGCAAAAAAGCGGTATTTATGTCAAACAAATAAGTTTACGATCGTTCGGAAAGAGTTTATGATTCAGTGAATCGACAAGAAAAAGGATTTTTACCGAAGAATGTCAATGATTATTATTCTGGTAGGAATGCCCTTATTTCTTTCCCTGAGAATTGTTTAGTTTTCATGTTGCTGATACTGTATCTCGGACCTCACTGTTGTGGTTACAGCTGGCAGGAGAAAAGCTGTAGACG
>OY744521.1:84720884-84933384 GCA_963556195.1 Sepiola atlantica | reverse complement strand
CCACTGATTAAACAGCTAATGACTTTGCAATTTTAACAGTACTCGCGTTGAAATGGTTTAGAAAACACGCCGGTTATGATGAAAATGGCTTTAATTAATTGTATGAATAATGTTTATTAATATAACCTTATCGGAAAATATTGTAAATACATATGTACATTGGATAATAGCAGTTATAAGAGTATATTTGTAAATCTGAATTTAATTGAAGGTTTAAAGGAATGACTTATGTAATGGCAACACCCATCTGGTGTCTGAACGACTTTTGATGACAGTATATAAAGAATTTCAAAAATATTAGTTTCAGTAAAATAGTCATACTGGAGTTTCGGCTTCAGACAGACAGACAGACAGATACATAAACTCCATTATTAATAGATTACCAATTGCGAATTATAATAATTATTATAATCATTATTTTTTTTACCATAACTATCATTACTATTATCATTATTATTATTAAAATTATTATTATCATTATTATTATCATATTTTTACCATAACAATCATAACCATTATTATTATTATTAGTAGTAATAGTAGTAGTAGTAGTAGTAGTAGTAGTAGTAGTAGTAGTAGTAGTATGTACTCACAACAAGTTCTCACACAGGCAGTAATCAGAAATTGCGCATTGATACTCGCCAGTGGTGTTCCTTGGAGTCTGAGTGACAAGTCTCTCCAGATTTCTAGTGCTATTTCGATAACTACTGTAAATGAATTTGCGTTATCACAACAGATGCTTACCCTCGATTTTTCGTTGGTAACGACCATTGCCTTTCTCTGGAATTTAGATGGTAATAATCCTCCCCATGTCCCAATGCTCTCTGCACTTTTATAGCAGAAGTCTGGTAAGTGCTATCCCTCATCGATCTTTCCATCCTCCTTGACCCTTCACGACTGTTTTGTGTGGTATTAGCCAAGGCTTGTGCCATCATTTTTGTAGGGGGGTAGTTTATTTTATTACATTTTCTGCAGTTTCTGTTTAATGAGCTCTTGTGGTGCTCTTTATGTGATTTTGTTTTCTTGCTATTGCGCCTTGCATGTGATTGGTTAGTCTTCGTAGCTTATGTAGAAAGGTTTCCGTATTCAGGGATTTTTCTTAAGATTTCAGCTGTTTTTATCATTACCATCGATTGTATGGTCTCAGTCTTCCCTTTGATTACAATTTCCCCCAGTCTTTTTCCCAGATTATTTGGACCTGTTACTAGTGCTCCTACCATTATTGGTATTATATTTACTTTCTTCATATTCCATATATCTTTCAATTCTCTGGCAATTTCCGTGTGTTTGCTTCGTTTTTTTTGGCTCCTTGGTCTTCACCCTGTAGTCAGCTGGGACGGCAAAATTTGGCAGGATGTTTCTTTCTTGTTGACTATTATGACATTTGCTGTCCTTGCTTGTACGGGTTTATCTGTTTGTACTTTCATATCCCAGAGTATTTTGTGTTTTTCGTTTTCAACTACTGTCTCTGATATATGTTTGTACCATTTGTCCGAGTGTTCGAAATGCCTTTGTTTGCATAGCTCCTAGAGTACTGTTTTCCTCACGCAGTGATGCTTATTTTTGTATTTTGGGGGCTAGTTTTAGACATTCACTTACTATGTGATTTACTGTTTCGTCTCTTTGTCCGCACAATCTGTATTTACTGTTTTCCGGGTGTTTCTCTATATTAGCTTTACTGTAGTTGGTTCTAATCGCATTGTTTTGTATTGGACTCCGTTTCTCTGTTCAGGTGTATCTTTCCTCAGCCATGCCCAACTATTTTCGTGTGTCTCTTCTTTTGTCATTCTTATAGAAACGCCCATGTAGTGTTTTTCTTCCGACTTTTTTCTTGTCTGTTTGTGTCCGGTTTCGGTGCTTCATGTGTTGTTCGTTGGGACGATGTCTCTTTCTGCGGTGAGCAGCCTTTCTGTGTTCTAGTTTATGTATTTCTCCAGCTCTTTTTTGTGTCGTCCACACAGTCTTCTATACTTACCAGTATTTTTCCACATTCGTTTCTTTTCACGTTGAGTCTGTCAGTATTGTCTTTCGGGTGTAGTGCGTTGTGCATGGTCATTACTTTTCTAGTCTTCTAGTCAAGGTGCCTGAGTTCTTCTTTTGTTCAGCTTATGAATGGTCCAGAGTATCTTAATAGTGGTACTGCCCAAGTAATTATTTATTTTATTAGGTTTCTGTAATGTTATCGGCTGGGTTAAGTAAGTAGTAAGACGAAGAGAGGTATAGGATAAGTAACAAGGTTTATTGGCGGTCAAAATACATTCTAACTTATTCATCGCCAGTGACGCGTCGGTGCAGTAACACTACACCCTCTTTCGGTTGTAAAGTTCTTTACAAGGACAGTCTTTTAGGTGGTAGAACTTGTCGACCGCTTCTTGTATATTTCCCTTGGTCAGGACCTCTGGAACTCTCTAGTGGGATGTTTCTTTGGTTACTAGGAAGATCTGTTGAGTCATCATCACAGCTATACATATATCCATATCGAGGAGAACGTTGTAAGGTGTTTGCTTCCTGTGGGGTAGCCACCTGAGAGAAGCTGGTTTCTCTGTTCCTTGGGCGCAGATTACTTTTGTTGCGTCGGTGTAGTCCTGAATCTGTCTTAACTAGAACTGACCTTGGTGACAGAGTTTTCCTTACTACAGCTGTACTGATCTTAGGTATCTTGACCCAGACTGGTTGTCCTTTTTCAAAGGCAGGACGATTTTTAGCCCGATGACGTTTGTCATAGTTTTGCTTTTGTCTGGCTTTGAGCCGGATGTCTGCCCTTCTATGTTCCTCGATGTTTTGCTGATCAAATGAATTTCTTTGAGGAATGGTAGGGATCCGTGTTCTTAGTTTTCTATTCATTAACAGCTCTGCAGAACTCTTGCCGTGTTGCAGAGGAGTGCTGCGATAATTTAGCAGTGCTACGTATGGGTCACTTGCTTTCTTCAATAAGTTTTTTATTGTCTGGACTGCACGTTCAGCTTCTTCGTTTCCTTGCGGATGATGGGGGCTACTTGTGAGGTGCAGGAAGTCAAAAACATTTGAAAAGTTCCCGAATTCACTAGAACTGAATTGGGGACCGTTGTCGTATATGATTGTCTCTGGGATCCCATGCCTAGCGAATATTGATTTGCAATGCTCTATTACGCTGGCTGAGGTTGTTGTCCGTAAATGGGCTATTTCAATCCACCTGGAAAAATAATCGACAATTAGAAGATATCGGTGTCCCATGAATTCGAACAGATCCATTCCTATTTTCTGCCATGGATATGCAGGTAATTTGGTGGGTTGTAGTAGTTCTGGTGGATATTTTCGTTCCTTTTCACAGATACCACATTTCCCAACTTTGTCTGCAATTTGTTTAGAGAGGCCAGGCCACTACACACTTTCGTGAGCTAGTGCTAGGCATTTGACAATACCTTGGTGTCCCTCATGTAGACGCTCTAGTATGTCTTTTTGAAGTACATTAGGAATGACAAGTCGGCTCTGGTACATTAGAAGTCCCTGGTAAACTGTTAGGTCCTGGTTGACAAACCAGTACTGTTTTAGTTCAGGGTCCGCCTTGCTCTTTCGGGCCAGTGGTCCATCTCATAATATTTGATTACCTGACTGCAGACCTGGTCAGTATTTTGTTTTAGTCGGATATCCTCCAATCGTTTATCGCTCGCCGAGATATTTCCTATGACTGAGCGGATAAATGAGTCGGTCTCTGTCTCCTGCTGGATATCCTGTATAACGGGACTACTCCCAGGTGCTCGGGACAAAGCGTTTGCTGTTGTGAGGTCTTTTCCCGCTGTGTATATGATCTCATAGGAGAATCTCATTAACCTCATGCGGAAACGTTGAATTCTTGGAGTCAATTCGTCGAGTCGCTTCGACTTCAACAGTGCCAACAGTGGTTTGTGGTCTGTTTCGACTGTGAATTTTGGCATTCCGACCAAGTAGTCCGCAAAGCTTTCACAACACCAAGTGACTGCTAGGGCCTCCTTCTCAACCTATGCATATCTCTGCTCTGTTTCTGTCAGAGATCGTGAAGCATAAAATACCGGTGTCCAGTCATTTTCTTGCTTCTGCAGTAGTACACCGCCTAGGTCATAGCCAGATGAATCTGCTGATACCCTTGTCGGCTTGTTCGAATTGTAATGAGTCAGTACTGGTGCAGAACTCATTTGCTTCTTCAGGGTCTGGAATGCTACTTTCTGAGGCTCATCCCAGATCCATTCTGATTATTTCCTAAGAAGCTCTCGAAGTGGTTTGGTGGTTTCGGCTAGATTCCTAGCAAATTTTCCGACCTAGTTTGTCATGCCCAGTAAGCGTCGTAATTCGGACACATTCTCAGGTCTGGACAAGTCTATAATTGCTGCTACTTTTTCGGGATCTATTTGTATTCCCTCTTTTGATATAATGTGACCCAGAAACTTTATGTTTCTGACAGAAAATACACATTTATCGTTGAGTGTAGCCCCTGCAGCCTTCATTTTCTGCATTACGTCTTCTAGTCGCTGGTCGTGTACCTGCTGGTTTCTTCCACTTATTAAGACATCATCTATATTACAGATGACCCATGGTATTCCGGACAAAATGTGTGTCATCTCCCTATAAAAAATTTCTGGCCCAGAACTTATCCCAAATGGAAGTCGTTTGAAACAGTACCTGCCATAAGGTGTTATAAATGTGGTAAGGAACTGTGATTTTTCGTGTAGGACGATTTGGTAGAAACCGTTGTTACAGCGTAGCTTGCTAAACACTGTGGCTCCATCGAGCTCGGCCAGTAATTGGTCTGTGGTGGGTAAAGGAATTTTTTCCCGTTTCACGCTCTCGTTTAGTTTGGTAAAGTCGACGCATAACCTAACTTTACCGTTAGCTTTTGGACGGCGACTATTGGAGTACACCAATCAGTTGGTGATTTGACTGGACGGATTATGTCCTCGTTCACCAGACGTTTCAGTTCTTCCTGAACCTTCTGTTTCATAGGCAACATAAATCTTCTAGGGGTAGCAATTGAAAAGGGCTGAGCTCTTGATTCCAAACGTATCTGGTACACATGTTCCAGTTCCCCTAGTCCTGTATACAGTTCTGGAAACTCTTTCTTATACTGGTACCCTTCGCTTGTCACTCTATTAACTGCTTTCAGCAGGTTGAGGGCTTTGATTGCTGGTCTTCCCAGTAGAGCAAACTCTCTATAACATAAAGGTCTTGTTGCAAGCTTACTTTTTCTGTGGCCAGTTTGGCCTTCACACATCCTATGAGGGTTATCTCATGATGACCCGGTCCGTACAATCTTTTGTTTGTGGGTTGGATGAGTGGGGAATTTTTCCTGAAGAACCGGTCAGGGATTACGGTCACATCTGCACCTGCATCCAGCCTAAAATTTATAATTTTGGTACAGGTCTTAGTGGTGACCTTGATTTTAGCCTGCCAATTTGTATTATCCTCAGTGGTAATTGTACCTATATTTTCGAGAGTGACAGAACCTAAAAAATGATTTTCTTCTTCCTCTCTTAATTCCTTAACCTTCGCCTTATCGGTTCTGCAAAATTTTGCATAATGCCCTTTCTGCGAACAAATTCTGCGGCGTGCATCTTTTGCTGGGTAGTCATTTCTATTGTTGAATGGAAATTTCCCGCAGCGTGTGCATTTGCTAGGCATTTTCGATTTCGGATGTGGTTGTTTGGTGAAGTTTGTCTTGTAGGTTCGCTTCGTAACCCGGTTGATTTGAGGATCCGCTGCATCGGCACCGGAGGAAATGGTCTGCGTCTGTTGTTTCGAAGTTTCGTAGGCTCTACCTATTTGTAGGCACTTGTCTAGAGTAAGCTGTTTATCAGACAGTAACTTTTCTCTGACGGTATCGCTTCGAAGTCCGACAGCGACTTGGTCTCGAATAAGCCTATCCTGTAGCTGTCAGAAATTGCAGTTCTTTGCAAGTTGTCGAAGAGCAGCTATATAGGTCTCGATACCTTCCGATACTTCTTGCTTGCGAAGATGGAATGTATAGGATTCGTAAGCTTCGTGTGTTTCGCCCACGAAAAAATCCTCAAACTTCTTCATCACCTTCTCTAGGTCCGTCTTTTCTTCCTCAGAGTTAAACTTCAACCCTTCATATATATCGTAACTATCCACCCCGATAGTTGCTAAAAATACCGATGTCTGATATGAAGTATCTGCTTCTTTAGACAATCTACTAGCGATCGAATAATTGAGAAAATTTCGTTTAAATTTTCGCCAGTTACTAGCAACATTTCCAACGAGAGTCATTTGTTCGGGGGTGGTATATTAGCAGAATATTGCTTTATGTCCGTGTGAGGCATTTTTCAAAAGTATACGATATATATGAAAAAAATAAATTTCTGTACTTACTGTTCTCTCTTTTCTTACTTTTTTTTTTGTGGGACCGTTTTCCGTGAGTCATTTGTTTATCGATAGTAGAATTTTTTTTCTCTTAGAAATCCTTTGTTTTTCTTACTACGATATCCGATTTTTTTACTTTGTTTTTGGTCTCCACAAATGGTATCCTTTATCTGACACCATGTAATGTTATCGGCTGGGTTAGGTAAGTAGTAAGACGAAGAGAAGTATAGGATAAGTAACAAGGTTTATTGGCGGTCAAAATACATTCTAACTGAGTCATCGCCAGGGGCCGTAACTCGTCCCCTTACCGGTGAGTCGTCGGTGCAGTAACACTACAGTTTCTGTTATATAAATTTGTTTCATAGAGCTTTCTTGTTCTCCTCAGATATTTTTCCAATCTTCTCTATCATTTTAGCTGTCAGTTCTAATTGCCATATTCCCATTGCTTTCTTGATGAGATTAATAATCCTGTCGGGTATCTTTTACATTTTTAAGTTTATCTTTCATGGTTTTCAGCCATTTAGCATTTTTGTTGTGCTTTTGAACTTTTCCTATATCTTGTTCCAGAAATGTTTTGTTTCTGTCGGGTCCGGTTGTTCTGTTGTTGTTGTTCTTTCTTTGTTTACGTTTTTGTAAAACTGGCTTTCATTGTTTCCAAAGCCCATATTCTGTTTGTAATGTTCCGATTTGTATCTTTATCGTTTCAATTTTCCTTCTTTTGCTGCTATCTTTTGCTTTCGTTCTTTATGTGTCTTTCCTTTCCATTCAGATTTCTGCTCTTCCATCGTTTACTGTTCTCATTAATCAGGTTTACGGTGTTACCTTCCATTTGAAGTTTGTTGATCTGGGTTTCCAGTCTGATCTCCCATCCAAATTGCGTTTGTCCATTCTTTTTGCCAGTCCTATTTTCTTTCTTTAGTTTTATACTTATTAGTTTTACCCCCACATATATCAAGTTGTTTAGGTCTGTGATAGTGTCTGTTGGGATGTATGCGAGTACTCTGTTTACTTTCTTTGTTTGAACTTTTGACTTCTTCCAATCTTCGTTCCTTAGGAATGGGAGGTTTGTTTTAGTTTCAGACATAATTCGTTTGATGTTTTCAACTTCTCTTGCTTCTTTCTCGGTAAGATCTATGGTTTCGTAGTCTTCGCCCTCTTCAGTTTCTGTGTTTATGTTTAGTTTATCTTCTTCCTCGGATTTTTCGTCAAGTGGTGTTTCTTGATCAGTCCCGCCATTTATCGTTTGTTTGATTTCCGTTCATTCCATCTCCAAGAACCACCTTCTCTTGAGTATCTGTCGAGCTTGATCTGCTATCCGTTGTCTCGTTGTATGATAGTCAGTAAAAATGTCCCATGGATCTTTCATACGTTTCCAGTATTCTCTTTCTGTTGGAAAGCGTCTTTTGAAGTAGCATTGAATTATTTTTATTTTATTTTCCTTTTCATTCATTTGCTGCGGACGGGGCATTCTTCCAAATGTCATACGATCACCCGCTATTTACAGACTCTAATCGAGAGCTCTTTTCAGGATTCTGGCTGTTCCTTTGAGTGCAGTTGTTTGGATTTCTCTTGCACATGGTTCACCAGGTATACTTTCTACATAGTTGTTCAAGTTCTTCATGAGTTTAGTGGCTCCTATGATAACTGGAATGATGGAGATATCTTTGAGGTTCCAGTTTCTTTTCATATCATACATTAGCCCCTGATATTTTGTTATTTTCTTCCTTTCAGCTCTGTTTAGGCCCCCATCATTAGGGACACTGACCTCAACCAAAGTTGCCACTCTCTCTCCCTTGTTCCATATGACAATGTCAGGTTTGACAGCTGCGTTTTCCAGATAGGTAGCTGTGGGGATTTCATGGTCATAATAGATGGTGTATGCCTAATTCCCCATAGTTCTCTCAGGCAGATGTTCCCAATGCCTACTGCTACACATTATATTCAGTTTCTTACAGATGGGCTAGTGGAGGTACCTGCACACTCCATTATGTCGTGCAACATAGAAGCCATCTGCCAACATGATTTTGCAACTCGATATCAGATGGCTCACACTCTCCACTTCAGTGTGGCAAAACCTGCACTTGTTGTCCTGACTGAGACAAGCCATCTTTTTAAACGCATTTGTCATCAGGCCCTGGTCTTGTGCGGTCATTATAAGCCTCTCCTTGTCGTAGTGGAGGGCTCCCCTTCTTAGCCAGTCCAATGACCCTTCCTTATCAATATAGTCCTTGGGTAGTTCATCGAGGAAGTATGTGGCATGTTTCTGTCCTGACCACTCATCAACGCACCTGGTCTTAAAAGTCTGGGTGTATCTCTTCCGGCTCTTTTGGGCTATCTCTGTGGCAGGATTGTTAGGTGTTTCTGCCTCATCTATATGACAGCCCTGTCCAAAATGCTTGGCTAACTTTGTGATGGAATTTGTTTTGCTGGCTCTTGACTTTTGGTGTTCATGTACCATTGCTAGGCTGGGGTTTAAGGAGCTTCCTAGGTACTGGCCAATGCTGGCAATATTGGCTCTATGCTGGTGGTTTATCTCTGATAGCTCCAATCCGCCCTATCTTTTTGGCAAGTAGAGTAGATGACCCTATGGAGGGTTAACATTTTTCGTGTCTTTATATCTAGCCTGTTTGTTGAGGCCAATCAATGATTCCAAAGTTGTACGTAATTACTGGCATGGCAAGTTGGTTAATGGCAGTTATTTTATTTTCATTTGTAAGCTGTGTTTTGCAGATCTTTCTCACACGGCGTACATACTCTTTGCCAATTTTCTCTCTCATCCTGGCATGTTGGATGGTGTCATTTTCCCCAATGCCAAGGTATATGATTCCTACTCTTCGAGATCTCGTTTGTCATTTTCCTCATCTAGCTGTATATTGTCTGTATGAATCTTTTTCCCAACCCTGAGGGAGCACATTTGTCCAAGCCAAATCTCATTCCGATGTCTTTGGAGAAGGTGTGCACAACCTGCAGAAACTGCTGCAATTCAGTGTCAGAGCTTGCATGAAGCTTAAGGTCATCCATGAAGAGAAGGTGGTTGATTCTCTTGGATGGATATCTCTGGCGTCCGTGACCAAGGTTGTAGGCCTCTCGCCTGTTGTTGAGAAGCTTACTTAGTGGGTCTATTGCCATGCAGAAGAGCAACGGGGATAGGCTGTTACCTTGGAAGATTCTCCTTCTTATATCGATGTTAGGAATGGTAATCTTTCCATGGCTGTGGCTTAGTGAGATAGTGGTTTGCCACATTTGTATGTCGGCAGCCATTGTTTTTTTATTACTGGGTTGATATTATACAGATCAAGGAACCGCAGTAGCCATGAGTGGGGCACGCTGTCATAGGCCTTCTGATAATCAATCCATGCCATGCTCAGGTTTCTATGCCGCTTTCTACAGTCCTCTAAAATTGTTTTGTTAATTAATAACTGGTCTTTGGTACCAAAGCATTTTCTCCTACAGCCAGCTTGTTGTTCTTCTAGGTAGTTTCCAGAGGAGAGATGGTCGTAGATGCTATCGGCTACCAAGTTAGTAAAGAGCTTGTATGTTGTACTGAGACAGCATAGTGGTCTATATTTATTTGAGCACTGTGTCTCTTTTGTGTTGGGTACGAGGCTTGTATCTCCTTTGGTGAGCCATGGTGGTATGGCCTCTTCACTCCTCAGCAGTCTGTTGAAGCATTTACTGTAGTGACCATGGAGTACAGTCAACTGCTTCAACCTAAAATTGGGGACGTTGTCAATGCCAGGTTTCTTGTGGTTATAAAGCAGAGCTAGTTTTTTAGTCGCTTCTATTTTAATCACTGGCTCTGGCATTGTGGGCTTGGTCTCATTTAGCCTCTGGATGCCCCCAATCCACTAGGCCTCCTAGTTGTATATTCCCTTGCACTCAAACAGGAGTCGCTAGTATTTCTCCAGGTCCTGTTCTTCAGGTGGGGTTTCCACAGTAATGGCATCCCTTATGAGAGTTCTATAGAACACTCTAGGGTTTGCTTCAAACTGCTTGTTCTGTGACTGTGCCTTCTTACTTTCCTCGGTTTTTATTCTTTTAGCAAGTGATGGTATCTTGCCTTCCAGCTCCCTGACAACGTTGCTTAGTTCCTCACTGCTGGTTGTGTGGTACTTTTAATGGAGTCTGCTGATGGTGTTTTTCAGTCTTCCTTGTGTTGTGGGAGCTTCGAGGAACTGTTTTATCTGACTCATCTCTTTGCAATAGAGGTTTAATTCTTTTTGCAGCTTGGGCTTCCATGCAGGTGTAGTTTTGGAAGCTCTAGAATTAAATCGGTTTTTAACGTTCTTCTGAGGGAATGTTATCCTATCGATATAAAGCCCAGCTGCATATGTGATCTGGTTGAGTTTCGTGAGCGACACGGCATCTGGTACCAGTCTCTGCAGTGCAGTGTTGACTCTACTGATGAGGGCTTTGGTGGTTCTGTAGGGTTTTATTTTTAACAGTTGTGGTCAGTTTTCTAGTCCCATGGACTTGACCTTCTTAATGATGTTACTGATGTCCTCCTCAACTGCCAATTGTTCCTCATCTGGCTCAAAAGGTGAGGATGGTGGTCGTGGAGGTGGGCTGACTGCTGGGGATAATGGAGGTGGAGTATTCAGTGAAGAGTTTTGTGGTGCGAAAGTTTCCGTAGGCTTTTGTTTGGCTTTGCGATTTTGTTTAGGGTGTGTTTTTGAAGAGTTACATAAATGTGCTGATATTGGGAGGTGTGTTTGTGTTGGGGCTGTTGTTGGAGATATTGTTAATCCAGGGGGCAGTTCTGGAGTGTAACTATTTGTCGATCTTGCTTCCCTAGATATATTTGGGTTTTTTAGTTTTTTTGTTGCTGGTGGGAACTGTTATAGGGTTATGAAGTGGGCTGATGTTTTTTGTTATGAGTGCTGCTACGTCCAGTCCCATGGAATGAAGTTCTGTTTCACTGAAGTCCCATTTGAGACTGTTGTAGCACTGCATATTCAGTTTATTAGAGGGGACATTGCGTTTTGCTGGAGGGTAATGAAAAAAATTTCTTTCCATGATTTTTTGTATTTCTTTCTGTTTTTTGTGTTTTGTTTTTGCATATGCCATGGACCATATGAGTGTCCATTTTTTCTCTCTGTTCCATTTGCTTTCCTGTCTCCACTGGGATTCCTCTGCTTGTCTAGGTAAATAGTCCTTTTCTATGTCCTTCAGGGCATTAGTTTTGATGTTGGAGATCTCCTCAGGTGTTAAGTATTTGCCCACTTGGGAAACTAAGGAGCACATATTGGAAACTGGGGTGTTTTCTTTCTTCAGGGAGGTCAGACATTCTGATTCCCTCGGTTATAATCTCTTTTGAGCTACTGCTCCATTTCTCGAACATCGAGTAATGGTAGCAGTGCAGTAATATTCTCTTTTGTGCAACTGACCACTTTTGGGATTTTAGGCCCCTTGTATTTCTTGTTTTCGTCGTTGCTTTTGGTGGAGTCTGGGTGCCAGGGTCTTCTTCATCAAGGCCTGGTGGCTGTCCCCGTCTGGCCTCTGACATGTCCATAGTGACATTTTCAGAGGAAAAAAGGTTTGTACCATTGCATACCTCTTTCCGCCTGGTGCATAAACGAGTTGAGGGGCCCTTTTTATCCTGGATGCCGGCCTGTCAGTTTGTATGTTTTGATTTATTAATCTTTTCATGTTTTCTTCCTCTTTGTCCACGGCTTTTAATTGGTTATTCAAAGCTACCCGCAAAAAGAGGGATACCCTCATCCGCAATCCTAGGGACGCGCTGGATGGCCTGAGGAGACGGCACACCAATTACCAGTATGATCTCTTTTAGGGCCAATTTATTTCTATGGCTTTTTGGGGTTTTTTTTCATTCCCGCTTTCTTGTGTTAGGTCCGTGTCATTGTCATACCTGGAATTTGATGGGTTACTAACATGTTTTTTGTCCGTGACCGTTGTCCTCCATGTTGGCCATCGATGGAGCACCTGTCTATTATGCCACCCAAATCTTTCCCACGGCGTTTATTTGTATTTGTAGACATTTATCATGGTTTGGTGTTTGTTGCAACACCAGGCTTAGTTTACCTGGGATCCTGTCACACGAGTAGTGTTTCTCTCATTTTCATGAAGTTCAAGGTGAACTATCACACATACATGAAAACACAGTTACGAAAGAAAATAAAGCTATACAAATAAATAAATAAATAGATGAATAAAAATAATGAATAAAAATGAACGAATTAAAAATTAAAATTAAAATAAATAAATATATATATATATATATATATATAGTCTTAGAAGATTCTCAACCATTAAAACTACATTTAAATTAAAAAAAACAACAAAAAAAACACAAAAAACAACTTAAGTCCCAAGTCGTTCAGTGGAAAATCACTCATGTAAGTAAATTTAACTTTTTCAGTTATTATATTAGTTTGCTTCTAACATTATTTAAGGGATAATCAGTTGTTTACCATGAAAAACTGTTTCGGGAATTTAATTTAATTTAATTTAATTTTATATATATATATATATATATATATATATATATATATATATATATGTTACCTAATTACTTAGTAACAATTTTCTAGGATACTGTTAAATTATATAAAAAAGACGATAGATTGCCTTCCCATGTTTGTCTGATTAATTGATGCCAAGTAATTAAACGTTCGGTCGAAATTAAGAAAAAAACAAAACTTTTTTTCTCACGCTATTTTATTTCAATTACTTTCAGCTCAAACCAAAAGCAAAAATATTATCTCCCCACACCCGAAGAGAACTCTCATGAGCTAGTTATTAGTTAGCATTAAAATTCCCAATAAATATAACATTTGTATATCTACCAAAAAGACGTCTTCAATCGGTACGCTCGAAACTTTATTATTATTATTATTAGTAGTAGTAGTAGTAGTAGTATTAGTATTGTTATCACCATTTTATTATTATTATTATTATTATTATTATTATTATTATTATTATTATTATTATTATTATTATTATTATTATTATTATTACTATAATTATTTGATCATCATTATTAAAATTAATTTTATTGTTACTATTATTATTATTAATATTATCATTATTGCTATCATCGTCATCGTCATAATCATCTTTATTATTATTACAATTATTATTACTATTACTATTATTATTATTATTAGTAGTAGTAGTATTATTATCATAATTATTATTATTATTAGTAGTAATATTATCACTATAATTATTATTAGTATTACTATTTCTACTATTATTAGTGTTATTATTACTATTATTATTAGTAGTAGGAGTAATAGTATTAGTATTATTATTACTATTATTATAATTATAATTATTATTTGTTGTGTTACCTTCTTATTTAAATAACTATTTTTATTTTTATTACTATAATCGTACCCTTAATTCTTCTATTCCATTCGCTTATTCCTCGCCTTTTTAATTTTACTATAAATACTATTATTACTATTATAACAATTAATATTATTTTATCATTATTATCTTTATTATTATTATTATTATTAGAAGTAGTATTAGTATTATTATTTTTATCACGGTTCCTGATATTACCATTCTTATTACATGTTAGTAAATTCAGTACATTTTTAATCATTTAAATTATTAAAATTATTTAGATTATTTAAATTATTTAAATTCTAGTATTTCCTTATTGTCTTAAGCTTAAATAAATTAATTCAATAAATATATTAATAACTATAATATTTAATTAAAAAAATGCTTAAGAATAAAAAAACAGTAAAAGCACTATAAAAATGGATAAAATGAAAAGAAAAAACAAAGATTTAACAAGATAAGATATGAATAGCTAAACACGTCATCAATACCGCTCATCTAAATTAAAGTCAAACTTTCAACTGTATCTTCCAAAACAGCTAAACATCAAGCACGATATTGACACGTCGATGCTAGGCACTAACACAAAACCAGACAATTGCTATTAGTTTTCTTTTTCTCTCCCTCTCTTCTCTCCTTGTTTTCTCTATCCTCAACGAGTATATTTTACTTCATTTTATATTTGATTTTTAACGGTCTCAAATCTAACCACGTATTCTCCAAATTTTAAATTCTCGTTTTTCCTTCTTTTTACTTTCATTTTACTCCCTCATTTTATTTTTCCTGAATATAATCATCTTAAGTTACGTAAGTTAAGGATCGAATTTTAATGACGTCTGATGAGATCTCAGTTTCTAACAGCTGTTGATCGATAACATCGACATACTAGTGTGCAGATTTCGTACAGGTCTACATGAATAAACATAATCATATATATACAAGCTTTATTTGATATTGAGCACTTTTTATAAACCCGTTTCAAATTCGTTGGATTATTATCCTGTAGGTGTTTACTTTACCTGGATTACTATATATATATATATATATATATATATATATATATATATATATATATACAAAGATACATACATATATATATACATATTTACATACATATATAAACGTATATATACATATTTACACATATATATATATACATATATATATGCATATATACATACATATATACACATATATATATACATATATGCATATATGCATATATATACACATATATACATATATATATACACATATATACATATGTATATACATATATAGACTTATATATACATATATAGACTTATATGTACATATACATACATATATATATATACATATATATATATAGATATATAGACTTATATATACATATACATACATATATATATATACATATAAAGATACATATATATACACACATATATATATATATATATATATATATATATACATGTATATATATCTATACAACTCTCTTTCTCTCTCTCTCTCTCTCTCTCTCTCTCTCTCTCTCTCTATATATATATATATATATATATATATATATATATATATATATATATATATATATATATTACATATATATACGCGGGGAAAATTGCTGACTACTGTGGAGAGAGACACTATCCTGCAACTTCTATAATTGCCACTTCAAACAACACCAAGAGTCACAGACAACACCACACGACAAGCGCCGGACATATTTGTTAAAATAGCGATAATTTCCGTTATTGTGTTCTAGACGACTTCTGGTAAACGCTACCCCCTAAAGAATGTTACGACCACCTTATTGGTTTCATCAAAATAATTGTTTATCTTCCAAGCGGATATATATATATATATATATATATATATATATATATATATATATATATATATATATATATATAAAGAAAAGAAAGACGAGTGGATGGATTAAGAGTATCTACTACCCACACCACAAAATAAATCATAGACATCATTTGAGAACTTACGTATTTATAATTTGATTTTGTTAATTTCTTTTTAAAATGAAATCATTTTTATTTCACATAATTCACCCCAAACAAGGCAGGCCGCAACTGTAGACATTAGGGGCTACTGAGAAAAAAGGTGAGAGTTTTTATGGGAGGGTTACCTAAATTGGGGGGTGTGCAGCGAGATGTCTGTTTATATTAGTTTTAAATTTCTGCATGTCAGTACCGTCAGGAAAACAGGGAGCAGGGAGAGAGTTCCAGAGTCCAGCAACATGAGGAAAGAAGCTTTCGGATTAGCAAGCTCTTCGGCATCTGGGGATTTCCACAGTGAATGGATGGACTTGACAGATTGTCGGGTAGGTTTAGTGAATTTACGTCGTGGGGGGACCAGAGCAGCAAGTTCATCCGATCATAATCCATTGAAGTACTTGTAAAACAGGCACAAGGTAGCAACATTGCGGCGATGAGACAGGGGCTTGAGCTTGGTTGATATTGAGGGACCTATTAAGTTGGCCACTCTTTATTTGACATTGTCTAAGAGGGAGAGACTAGTGGATAATGCGGCAACAATACTTCATGTATAGGTGGATAGTGGCTTTGTAGAGACATAAGATAATGTCAGGTGTGAGAAGGTTACTAGCACAGTAGAGGGAGCCCACCTTCTTTGCAGCAGCTCTGACAAGGTATTCAATGTATTCATTCCAATTCATGTTATCTGTGAAAGTTAGGCCGAGGAGTTTGAATTATAAAATCCCAGGTAGGGTGTTATTTGCCATGACAATCGATGCATGAAGAGGTTTCTTGTAGTTATTGAAGGAAAGTAGCTTTGTATTTGCGGCATTAAAAGTTACCATCCATTTATGACTCCAATCCACTACAGAGTGGAGGTCATTTTCTAAGGATTCAGCTATTGCCTCAGATATGTGCGCGTCGATTTACCCACATGACGAGAGTAGAGCGTGGTGTCGTCAGCAAATATTCCTATCTCAGTCTCAATGACATCAGGGAGGTAATTTATGAAAATCAGGAACAGTAAAGGTGCAGGGATGGATCCCTGGGGTACACCAGCATGTATGTCATGCTGCTTAGATAAACGGCCATCGAGGACAACCTGGATCTTGGTTTTTGTTAGGAAGGATCTAATTATATTCAATATTTGTCCAGTAATACCATATTAGTGCAGTTTTAGGAGAAGCCCTACATGCCAAATATTGTCAAAGGCCTTGGATATATCAAGTACTGCCACCCTCGCATCACTTGCCTTGTTCAGTGTATAATATATGTGTTCTGAGATGATCGTTAGGATATATACGGTAGATCGTGCTTGTCTAAATCTGCATTGATGATCAGAAAGAAGTTTAGCATTAGCTAGATGCCAGACTATCGCTAGATTGATTAATGATTCAAATATTTAAGTAAAGATCGGGACTAAACTGATTGGGCGATAGTTTAGATTATCAGTTTTATCTCCAGAATTCTTGAAGACTGGTACCCCAGATACTGTCGGTTTTGTCCACATGACAATTTGTCACTTTCGACACTATAACTCCTATTAAACCCCCAAATATTAAACAAATAAAAACAGAAGATATTTCCCTAAATTGTAACATCTAGAACTTATAAAATTATGTTACTGTTTTAAATATTTACTTCCCACTTCTTAAAAAATCGATACTTTTGACTAAACTGGTTATTCAGTCTCGTTAGATAAGGCAAGATTGATCTTGGCCAGTAATAGATAGCTGGTCATTTGAAAATATCAGTTGCTGTATGTGGGAGGACAAATACACCTTGACGACGCCATCCCCGCAAAAACTAACGTCGTCATCATTTTCAAGGCCTCGCCCAGCTATGTGTAAAATAGCCACGTTCTTTCAATACATCGAATACAAAATAATCGTTAACAATATGTTTTGTGTTTCGACATTGAATAATACTAAATAGTTTATATGCCGTAAAAGGCACACACAAACGAACTGGCTGTTCAATTTGTAATGTAAACTCTCGCACTAAATGACAAGTTTATGCCAAACTTTGGTATGAAATATAATCAAGATTGTTTCATCAAAACCTTCATACGGATTTATCACTACATTTGTATGGTTTCTTCTATAGGTAGCATACCTCATTGCTATTTATATGCAATGTTTTATGTAATAGTTCCTGTTTTTTAATGTTATTTTACTGTTGTCTCTCTTTTAAAGAAACAGACGCATGCACTAAATTGAATGATTAGAACAATACATAGGTTTAAATAATTCCAATAGTTGACGTTTTAGCAAAAAACATCGTATTCTTGTTCCTCTTGCAGGCAATCCTTTCCACATTTATGTTTTTACTACCACTGTTTGCAAACTGGAATCTCATAATGTTAACTATCACTGTATCTATCGATATTGCTTTTTCTCAGATTAGTTATAACGTAACCGTTACGTCACGCACACTTTTTTCAAATTTTATTATGGAATACGTTAGTGCAAGTCATGTTGCGGTCATATATGCTCTAATATACTTGCGAAATGTCTTAATCCACTCACCAACAATGAGGAGCATGACTGCAAAAGTTCGTCTACAAATAATTAATGATGTAAAATACTCGTTTCTGTGTTATGTTATTTGATTGGAGTGGAAGATAACCATATATTAATTGTATCACGTGTATATATATATATATATAATTATTAATACTTACAGACGCTAGCGTTTCAAGCTTATTGCTCTCATCAGTGCAGGAAAGAAACAATTTCAGACAGTCGGGAAGCGCGAACCCGGTCCACAGAGTCAGCCTATAATCTGTAAGCAGTCGCCATATTCACTCGGCCAACAGAAAACTGTCACAGGTAATTTAAGATCTATATGTACATAGAAGCGGACACAGATAGAAGACTAGTCGAGAGTGTTCGCCGAACGTATTCGCAACTTTGCATTATGGCTTTCTGACAGTCTATTTTTAACATCCCCGAGGCTGTTCAACTTTTTAATTTCTTAAAGGGGCTTAGTATAATATTTACAAATAATTATAAAAGTATTAATACCTACAGACTCTAACGTTTCAAGCTTATTGCTCTCCTTAGTGCAGGAAAGTAACAATTTCAGACGGTCGGGAGGCACAACGCAAACTGTCACGTAATTAAGGAAATTAATATATAATATATACATATACATATACATATATATAGATATATAAATATGTATATAATGTTTGTTTATGTTATTTCAAGAAATAAAATGAAGATATTTTAAAAATCTATTTTTATTATTCATCCCAGATTATGTTTAAAAGACACTTTTCTACCAAACCTCTGTTATCGATGATCTTTCCAGGACAATTATGGTCAAATGTGATATATCCCGGATCTTCGAACGCACAACATTCTTTTTAATCAGTAATTCTCAACCGGGTTCTACATGAACACCAACGAGTGCAAAGAAATAAGTTTCTATTTATTACGTTTTGTTTATTCAAAGATGAACGTGTGTTTATTGAAATCTTTAAGCTTGGTATTTAGATTTTATGTTATGAACACAACGAGATTAATTCCTTGTTATTTTTTATTAACCTGGAAACTAATATTTGATTTAAGATTGTATATGAATACATGGTGTCCACAGATTATAAAGTAGCTGTCGAGGGAGGTCACAAAAAATAAGGTTGGGAACTCCTGCTTTAAATCTACATATGCACTAACTTTTGAATAAGCGAGGATCAAACAAAAAATCATTACTTGTTTTAAAAATGTATTCCTACATATATTAAGACACTCTGAGAATTTGAAAAGTGAAGCGTTCAAACGTAATTCTGGCTGAGAAAATCAAAGAATCTGCCGTTCCTAAAAATTAAAAAAGAACACCAGTTGCCCGCCTACGATCGCGTGTGTCCCGGATGGGCATATATAACAGAAAATGAGAACACCATCATTATAATATCGCTCTAAGGGCGGCAAAAATAGACTTCCTCTTCTAGAAGAAAAAAAACAAGATAGAGACAAGTGTCTAGATGGGGAGAGGATAAAAAAGGTGAGCCATGGAATATGCTCAAGCCGAACATACGAAACTAAAACAGACGACAGAGATATGGAGGGATATATTCTTCCACGTCTCTCCAGGTAAGATAAATGCTCCACCCCGGAAAATAACCTGCCAACAGTATACCAGCATGAATTTGTTCAATGAGGCCGAGCTATACTATATGAAATCAGAAATAGCAGCTCTCATACAAATAAAAAATATCCACTGCAAAGTCCCATAACAATTTCAACATTTCCTATCATCGATCAACACACCACTTGGCAAGTACAGCCAGCGCAACATCACCATTCACCCGTAGATCCACTCGAACAGTCCGGCCCATAATCACCCACCATATACCCCCCTTTCACCACCATAATTTAATTTATCAAGTAGCTTTTGACAGGTCTCCACCACCATCATCTGTCTATTAACACCCACCAGATAGCCCCTCACTTAATCCTATTTCTTCCTCACCACTATCACCGAGACCCATGCCAACACTTGAACCCCCACCATTACCTCAATCATTGCGAGGACCAGATGATGAACAGTTCGCTTTCAAAGAAGTACTTGGTAACACCATTGAGGAATTCCAGAGTATGAGGGCGGAGAAAAGACCTCAACTGCCAAAAATCAAAGACCCAAGAGATACCAAGGCAATAATAAAAATAAAAACTTTGCTCTTCAAAGACTTCTTCCATCCAATACATCCATTAAATTAAATAAAATTTGTCATAGTTTTTTTAATTAAATGCGTTTAAAGACACAACCGAAAAGGGACTCTAGATTCTTCTAAACTTACCTACCAATTCATGAGAACGAGTCTTAGCAGCATGAAGACGAATTTGTTGTAAGATTCCCTACTTTTATTTATTCATTTTATTATTAACTGTGCTTCGTCTTTTGTAATTGTCCCGTGTTTATGTGTGTATATAGTAATGCACTTTATCTCTCATGAATACTCATTACTATCTCTGTGACAAGATCACATGTAAACAAAGCCGTGGTCTAGTGTTGCCACAAACAACAAACTATGAAAACGTCACAAAATCAGAATAAACGCATTGGTACTCAGAATATAGAAATGTGTGTCACGATCGGCAGGTGCTCCATCGTTGGCCAAATGGGGGATCCAGTCGGCATCTTTCGAATGCTGATATCTCTAATTTCAGGAACAAGATCACAGACAAAAACAGGTAAGTAACCTCTCTAATTTGAAGTAGAACGATAACACAAACCAAACGCCTAAAAGCAGGAATTAATAAAACAAAAAACCAAATAGCTATAGAAATAAATGGGGCACAAAAGAAAATAGATGTTTAATGAAATGCTACTGCAGAAGCAAACCCAAAGAGAAGAGACTTTTAGAATCGAATGAAAAATTCATGGGACATGTCTACTAACTACCACGCAACGGACCAAACGATAGCAGATCAAGCAAGGCAGATCCTCAAGATAAGGTGGAAATCAAACAAAAGATAAATAGTGTAACAGCAAGAAACACCTCTTAGTAAACACCCACACGTAGAATGCTAGCAAAACATAAACATTGAAACTGACCGATAATTATGAAACCACAGAATGTACGGAAAAAGGGGCACTAACATTTGGAAACATCAAACGATTTATGAACAATGGCAAGACAAAACTCTCACCCGAAGGAACGAAACATAGAATTAATTAAAATTAAAAATGCAAAGGTGAACAAACACCTAAAAAATCAATCACAGACATGAACAACTGAATGTATGCAGTGGCAAAACTAGTAAGCATGAAACTTCAAGTAGAAACAAAACCTTACTAAAAGAATAACATGACAAAGTCTGGATGTACAGTTGGGCTTGAAACTCAGACCAACAAACTTCAAAAAAGAATCTGAATCAGTAAATAGGATGAAAGAACAGAAAACGATGGCAGAGGGGAAAGATTACTAACAAGGACAGACTAACTAAGAAACATGAATGAACTGAAACAAAAAAAGCAACAGAATACTCAGACAATACCAATACAAATAGAAAAAGTAAAAATAAAATAGGACTTTTGAAAGCAATGAAAGTGAGTTATATCAAAACGTCTACGGAGTAAGCACAAAAAAAGGACATTCCGACCTGACGTAAACAAAACACTTCTGGGGCAAAATATGGGGAAACAACAAGACTACAACAAAAATGCTGTGTTATAAATTGTGAAAACATGGGATTACCTGGCAAACGGTCTCGATGCGCGCTCTGCAGGGCTGGACCGCCCAAAGAGCGGCAAGATGGCGTCCTAGGCTTAATATCGCCAGGTAATCCCGTGAAATCTCGTGTTCTCTCGCGGAGACGAGAGTCCAGTTTGATATAAAAACGGGTCGCTGGAGGCAAGACGGCAGAAGGCTGAGAGCGTAGTCTACGAGGGACGACGTGGAAAGAAGAAGAGAAAGAAGAAGAGAAAGAAGAAGAAGAGAAAGAAGAAGAGAAAGAGGAAGAAGAAGAGAAAGAAGAAGAGAAAGAGGAAGAAGAAGAGAAAGAGGAAGATAACGAAGTAGAGAAAGAAGAGGTGGAAGATTAATTTTTTCTGCTACAAGCTATTTTCGGCATTGTTATGGAAAAATTCGACATCAGATTGATTCCGGAATTCGACGGCTCTCCTGCTGGTCCATCGGTGGTCGAATGGCTGGAGAAGGCCGAGCGTGTTTGCCGGTTGTGCAAAATTAAAGACCCAGCTATGGTCATCCCATTGAGACTCACTAAGGGGGCTTACGCCGTGTACCAGCAGCTCAGTAATGATGCGACCATGGAGCAGATTGCACAGGCGCTGCACGGGGCATTTGGTGCAGATCCTTTTGTTGCCTGGAGGCAATTTTCCGAACGCCGGCTTGGGCCGGGGGAGACAGTGGACGTCTACATGGCCGGTCTTGAAAAAGCTTGCTGCTCCCTTCGGCGGTGCGAGTGACCGCATATTGGCATGCGCCTTTTTGTCTGGACTTCCGGACGATGCAAGCCGACTGCTGCGAGCATCATTGAGACTCACAGAGATTGAATTGGTGGAGTTGTTGGCGAGAGCACGAAACATCTTGAAGGACGATCGAGAACTGGTCTCTGCAGCGGTTGACACCTTGGACTCGCCAGCAGAGGGCCTACGATGCTATACATGTGGTGGCCCCAACCACTTCTCCAGAGACTGCAGAGGCGGCACAAGGCGCACCCCAAATTATGGAGCACGAAAAGTAATACGGTGTTACCAATGCAATAAGCCAGGCCACATAGCACGGAATTGTCCGGGAAACGGGCAAGGGGAGGACGCCGCAGCGCTAGCACCCTCCCCAAAGCGGCATTGAACAAAGCGCTTCCTGCAGTGACAGTTCAAGTTGATGGGTGTAAACGTTCAGCGCTGGTTGACACCGGCTGTACCCAAACCCTCCTTCGAAAGGAATGTTGCACCACATGGAAGAAACGACAGATCCCCGTCCTGACTGTCGGCAAAGACTCATTAGTGTGTTGTGGATCCAGTGTTGTTCATATCAGCATTGACAATGGCCCCCCGGTGGCTGTGACGGTGTTGGTGGTCGATGGGGAGCTGCTCGGATATGACCTTCTCCTTGGAATGGACACTATTACACAGCTAGGCGGAATTACGTTAAACAGCGTCGGTGATGTGAGATTCCCTCGACCAGACAAACAAATGTGTGCAGCAATCACTCTTGACGAACCCGATTTCCACGCAGAATATGACAATAGCACAAACACATGGACAGCGTCCTGGAAGTGGGCAGGCGACCAGCCACCAGTGTCTTTGCGGAATCGGCTGACAGAGTATCCCCCTCCTGCATGGCTTAGGGGGCAGTACGAGGCAGAACTTCAAGTGTGGCTGGATAACGGCTGGTTAATTCCATACCCAGAAGATGAGCTCGGGCCCCCGCGGGGGCTAATTCCCCTGATGGCTATCAGACAAGAGAACAAGCAGAAAGTTCGACCTGTTCTTGATTACCGGGAACTCAATGAACACGTTGACCCGTACACTTCGGGGGCTGACGTTTGTGCTCATAAACTGCGAGAGTGGCGACGGCAGGGTGCGGAAGCGGCCATACTGGACTTGCGAAGAGCTTACCTACAAATACGTGTTGAGAAATCGCTGTGGCCATTCCAGACGGTGGTAATCAAAGGAACTCGCTATTGCTTGACCAGGCTGGGGTTCGGCTTGAATGTAGCCCCGGGCATCATGACGGCGATCATGCGGGCGATCCGGCGTCAGGATAAAGCTGTGCAACAGGCGACATCGTCTTATATAGACGACATTTTTGTCAATGAGAGCCTGCTGTCTGCCCAGGCGGTCAAAGAACACTTTGAGCACTTCGGGTTGTCGTGCAAGGAACCGGAGCGGCTGCAGGATGGGGCGAAAGTGCTCGGGCTGCAGGTGAGCGGAAGTGCAGATGGCCTCCAATGGGGAAGGGGCGGTGAAATCCCGGAAATCCCATCTACCATCACACGTCGGAGCACGTTTTCCGTGTGTGGAAAACTGGTGGGTCACTTCCCTGTGTGTGGGTGGCTCCGAGTGGCTGTGGCGGCTATAAAGCGACGGGCAACTTCTTTGTCAACAGGATGGGACGATGAGGTGCGTGATCCTTCCCTGCGAAGCATGCTGGTGGAAGCTGTGGCCAGAGTGACCAATGATGACCCTGTACGAGGGAGCTGGTGCGTCGATGGGAGTGAGTTTACAGTTTGGGTGGACGCCAGCTCACTTGCCCTTGGCGTTGCTCTGGCAGTCAACGGAAGTATAGTAGAAGATGCCTGCTGGCTCCGGCCAGAGAATGACGCTAAGCACATACACCTAGCTGAACTCGATGCTACACTGAAAGGAGTCAATCTAGCGCTTCAGTGGCAGGCTAGCGTCCTCCATGTTATCACGGATTCCACGTGTGTGCATCGGTGGATGACCGATGCCTTGAACGGAAAAGCACGGCTGACAACGAAGGCATCGGCCGAAATGTTAATCCGGAGGCGGCTTGCTACCCTAACCGAAACCATCAATGAATACAACTTGGTCATAGATGTGACACTGGTGCAGTCCTGTTTGAATCGAGCGGATCGATTGACCAGAGTGCCTCGCCGTTGGCTGGACCTGCAGAAAGAAGTGAACGAACCAGCACCTGTAAATTGTGCTGCGGTGGGACGTAGACTCAGCCCAGAGCGTATCGCTGATGTCCATTGCCAAAGCGGGCACCCTGGTGTAAACCGAACCTTTTACTTCGCCAGGTTGGTTGACCCCTCTGTGTCACGGAGGGCTGTGAAATCTGTTGTGAGAAGTTGCAACACCTGCCAATCGATCGACCCAGCACCTGTCCGGTGGAAGAAGGGCACACTCGGTGTGAAGTATAACTGGGATAGGATTGCGATGGACATAACTCACTACAACGGGGGGAATTTCTTGACCCTTATTGACTGCGGACCGTCCCGATTTGCATTGTGGCGGTCCCTTCGCCGGCAGGATACGGCTGCCATTGTCCATGAGTTGGAAAATGTGTTCCTTGAGCGTGGCCCTCCTTCTGAGATATTGACCGACAATGGCCCCGCTTTTGTTAGTGCACCGTTCAAACAGTTTGTAGATGGCTGGGGTGTCCGTCTGCGTTTTCGGTGTGCCCATGTGCCCAGTGGGAACGGAATTATTGAGCGCAACCATAGGACTATCAAGACCATCGCAGCGCGGAAGGGGTGTACGGTGGCTGAAGCAGTCTATTGGTATAACGTCACCCCTAAGGACGATACTTCACCCTCCACCGCGCCAGCTAATGCGCTACATACATACCATGTCAGGGCGAGAGGTTTGGAGAGCAGCTTACTGCCCGAACCAGAACCTCCACAGGAGAAAATGAAAAAAGGAGATGTCGTTTGGGTTAAAAAAACCCGAGGCCAGTGCACGACTCGTTACGGAACCGGTCGTGTCACTGAAGTGATCAGCCCGCAGGCGGTGCGAGTTGATGGAGTACCCCGTCACATTAAAGACTTAAGATCGGTATTCCAAACGCAGCTGCCATTTAACGAGGATAATGACATTGAATCCGTGACCAGCGAACCATCATTCTGGTTCATGACGGCTTCATCGCGCAGCGACACTGAGAGTGATAGCCTTGAATGTACTGACCCTCCTACTGCTGATGAAAGCCCGGACAGTGATGCTGCGATGCGCAGCCTCAGGTTCGCTGACCTTCCTGCCACGGAAGACAGCACGGATGACGATGAGGCCCCGAATCCCCCTCCCCGAAGAAGCACTCGAAGAAAAAGGACACGGCCTCCCTGCTCTTTCTGTGATAATGAGATCAGGGGGGAGTGTGTTATAAATTGTGAAAACATGGGATTACCTGGCAAACGGTCTCGATGCGCGCTCTGCAGGGCTGGACCGCCCAAAGAGCGGCAAGATGGCGTCCTAGGCTTAATATCGCCAGGTAATCCCGTGAAATCTCGTGTTCTCTCGCGGAGACGAGAGTCCAGTTTGATATAAAAACGGGTCGCTGGAGGCAAGACGGCAGAAGGCTGAGAGCGTAGTCTACGAGGGACGACGTGGAAAGAAGAAGAGAAAGAAGAAGAGAAAGAAGAAGAAGAGAAAGAAGAAGAGAAAGAGGAAGAAGAAGAGAAAGAAGAAGAGAAAGAGGAAGAAGAAGAGAAAGAAGAAGATAACGAAGTAGAGAAAGAAGAGGTGGAAGATTAATTTTTTCTGCTACAAATGCTGAAAACATAAAAAAGAGTTTCATGAAATTGAAGAAAGAACAGAAACTGAAATTATACAAGAAACTCTCAAGCCAGCACTAAGGAGAATTGCCAACTAAAAAGCACTAGACCACGATAGAAAACATGGCTTAAAGAATCACGACTCTACGTGAAAGGCTAGCGTAAAACCCGAGAAGATTTATCCAAAAAACAGACATACAAGAATGGATGACCAATGGAATAATTAAATTAATACAAAAACACACCGAAAAGGGAACGATCTTAAGCAACTACAGACCAATGACCTGTTTACCAAACATGTGGAAAATGTTAACGACACAACTGAGAGAACTGATCTTAAGTAATAATTGTGGACTACTTCCTGAGAAACAGAAAAGATGTCGGAAAAGAGACGCATGACCTATTATACATCGATCAACATATTCTGAAGAAAGTAAAAAGCAGTAAAAGAGCCATGGCATGGATCGACTACAAGAAAGCCTCCGACAGAATCTATCATGGTTAATTGAATTCTTAAGGATGTACAGACTATTTGACAAGATTACCAACTTTATAAGAAATGAATGGGAACATGGAGACAAGATAGAAGACTGAGATAAGAATAGAGATTGGCATATTCCAAGGATAATCTCTATACCCCACTACTGTTTATCATAGCCATTATGCCACCCAACTATATACACAGGAAATGCGATGCGGGATACAAGTTTACTGACACATACAACGTAATACACCACACATTGATGCTATTTGCGAAAAGCAAAAGTACCGGAAAACCTGATATACACGACCAGAATCTTCAGTCAGGACATTTACATAGCATTTGGAATGGGATAGTGTGCACGGCTATAAATGAAAAGAGAACAACTGGAAAGATCAAATGGGATGGAACTTCCCAACCAAGAGGAGATGCGGGCTCTTGGCGAACATGATACCTGTAAATATTTAGAGGTTCTAGAAGCAGACACCATCAAATGAACAGAAATGGAAAGAAGATTGGGAATAATACCTGAGAAGAACAAGAATACTCATAGAAACTAAATTATATACTAAAATTTAATAAAATAAAAACACATGGGCAGTATCACTAGTAAGATATTCTGGATCATTCATAAGCTACACCAAAGAAGAACTGAGGGATCTTGACTAGGAGACGAGGACACTAATGAATATGCAAAATGCACTACACCCAAAGGATGATACTCACCAACTCTACGTGAAAAGGAAATACGAAGAAAGATGACTGATAAGTATAGAAGACTTTGTGAATGAAACGAATTAGGAACTAGAAAAATACATAACCCAAAACAGAAAAAGCCTAAGCACCGCAGCAAGAGACATCGTAAGAATTAACGATGCAGGGAACAGAGTAACAAGAAACAAGACGAAAAAAGAAAAGTAGAAAACGAAACAGCTACATGAACAACTCATCAGAATGACAAGAGAATATATTCACGAGGACGTGATTACAAAAATGACATATAAACAGAAACGGAATCACTATTAACAGCAGCACAGAAAGATGCGATTAGAACTTACTATATCAAAGCTAAGATTGACAAAACAGAGGAAAACAGCAAATGTAGACTCTATATACAAAACAACAAAACTGTAAATCACGTAATAAGTGAATCCTATAAACAAGTCCAAAGAGAATACAAGAAGAGACACGACTTTGTGGGCAAGGCAGTACACTGGGAACTATGCAAACGACTCCATTTTGAACATACAGACAAATTGTACAGGCACAAGCTGAAGGCAGTACTGGAAAATGATAATCACAAAATCCTGTAGGACATGGAGGTAGAAGCAAATAAACTCATCCAAGCAAGGAGAGCGGATGTCATAATAGTTTACAAAAAGGAAATATCCTGCCAGATCATAGATTTTGCCGTCATATCGACTAAAAGTTGAAGATCCAGAAGACAGAATAACGAGGCTAATACATGGAACTTGCCAGACAACTCAAAGGAATGTAGAATATGAAAAAATGAATACAATACCAATACTTATAGGAGCAATAAAAACAGTCCCGAGAAAGCATGGAAAAAACATGGAGCATTGAGACCATAAAACAGACGGGAATGATTAAAACAGCTTAAATCTTAAGACACATTCGAATGTGGTAACCGATCCACATAAAGTGCGAATAGTAACCAGTCACATTGAAGTTGTAGTAAAAATAAATAAAAATCATATTAAGAAAACCATCACAACCCTAACCCTAAACCATAACCCTAACCCAACGGAACTGAAACTGTAAGACATTTTATAAAATCACCCCCTCCCCCCCCCCCCCAAAAAAAAAAGGTCATGGCTTCAGCTTCGGATGATACCACAGAAAATAGTCATGAAGGGTCAAGGAATATTGAAAGACCGAGGAGGGAGAGCACTAACCAGACCTCCGCAGGAAGAGTGCGGAGAGTACTGGGACCTTGGAAATACGAGCAACAGGCCACAACGGACGCTGAACATAGTCTACAAGAGCAATAAAGTTATGTTCCCCTTTGTCGTATTTGAAACCGACGGTGACAATATTGTTCTGATCTACTGTAATATATACATGAATAAATAGGTGTTTGTGAAATATTAATTTCTCATATCCAATTCTTCATTTAACACTTACTATATCTGAGCGTGCACATATATACACGCATAATATTAATTTAAAATTGGTTTGCTTTCACATGATTACATTTTTTTCATTTTTTAATTTCGATCGTAAAACGATTGATTTTTTAAAGTTGAAAAGAAATTTGTGTCTCGTTTGTATCTTGAGGATAAATCATATTTTATGAGACGGTAATTAACGACGAAATAGATTCCTCATGTCTTTTTAGTATCTTTTTTTGTTTAATTCTAAATCTAACATCCTAAGATGATCGAAATCTGAACTGCTTTTAAATTGTAAATTTGACTCTATAGGTTGAAACGTAACTGCCTAATGGATACCGTCTCAGGCTACGGAATTGACTATGCCAAGTTCAAATACTATCAGATCAATTATGATCATTTACGCACTTATATTGTTGAGAAAGGTATAAAACGGCAATATCGTCCAGCTATGGTTTAAATAGCAACCTTTGCTTATATAATCCTATATGATAAATCAATTATTGTTTCTTGGTATACAATAATCCAGAAAGGTTAGTTTTGCCGTTAAACAAACAAACCAACTCAAAAGCACAAACACTGTGAAAGTATATAATAATTTGGCGCGGCGTAATTAAGATTCAAATTGTCGAAGTCTTTATCTACTTAAATAAGACGAAGACAGTATTGACAATGTGTTATAGTTAAAAACTGAAAATATGTAATTGGCACATCGTGTTATCTAAAATAGTGAATACAATTTCGATGATGAACTATCAGGAAAAGCGACGAGAAAAATGTCTTATTTTCACACGAAGGTTTTCTTCTGCTCGGATAATATATTTCACTGTCAAATAATATAGGAGATCCAGATCTAATTACATCACGTGGCCTTCCGTCAAATTTAACATAGGCACGCTGTTAATATTTGGTTTCTTACGAACTTGAATCGCTTTATCCCTAACGGCAATATTAGTTGTCTGTCAGCGTCACTTGGTTTGAGGGATATTTAAAAGTCATTTTATGTCATACAATAATAAAAAAGTCATTTGATAAATTCTGAGTTTCCGGTTTATATTCTAGTTTTAGTTTCTTTTGAGGGCATTCAAAAAACTCAATATCTTACTAGAGCCAGGTTTTGCAAGACCACATTGCCCGCGAGAAAAAAACTTCCATGTGTTTTTGTCATTACATTATTAAGAGGAGTGGGAATATCAAAACACTCGGTTGTGCCCAGTAATATATTAAAACAAATATAGATATCATTATATTACTAAAAGGGAGGGGAATGATAAGAAACTAATCATTACCCGAGATACGTTAAAAATGCAGGTTACATTATATTATTGATGGAAAGGAGGAAGGATAGAGAACTCGGGATTGTCCGGCAATAGATTAAAACAAATATGGATTTCATGATAGTATTCAGGGGAAGGGGCAAGATAAGAGATTCGGTATTGCAAATATACGTTTTATTATATTATTAAGGAAGAGGGGGAAGACAACACCTCGGTTTTGTTCGTGAGCAATAACTTTAAAACTAAAGCTCATGTCAATTTATTACATTTTTTATTATTATATACCTTAAAACGAGAGTAGTGAATAAGTAGAGTGGAAGAGGGTGGGTGTGTGGGAGATAGAAGGAAGTGGGTAGGGGAATGTGAAAGAATGATAGAAAAAAGTATAGATAATAAGTTTTCAAATAAGAATTTTCCACACACGTTTCACCCTCTTTAATAGTCTTGTATATGGCCTCGTTTAGCGATGCAAAGATATACACAACATTACTTTTTAATGTGGGAAAAATCCAGCTTACCAATAAAATTCCTCTGAAGAAGGAGAGTATTACATTTTGGTCCTTAGTTGAAGGACAGTTATTACCTTGATGTAATTTTATTCTATGAGTAATATTGTCTATCTTGTAACGTGTCTACGATTGGAATGCGTATTATACAAGAGTAAACTTGTCTTATGTTATTTGTATGAGGTAAAGTCAATATTCCTCTCTCTCATCGGCTATTATAAGTTTAAGACTGAATGTTTCATATGTTAATCTGTTCCGCCAGCTACTGATGCTAACTCCTCATGCGTGTTTCCAGAAAGTATGCGCCCATATCTTTTTCTTTGAAATTTTCTTACATTTTCTCCGGCTAAGCTGTTTCTCCCAACTAACACTTTCACAGACAGATACAACTATTTTACTTTCATTAAAATATATAATCCTACCGCCCTGATGAACAGAGGGACACAATTGTTTATGGTATAACAATGCCATAAACAACGTTTGTGTTTATTTATGAATGCTACTCTTTTTCTCTGTTACCTACTGTACATTTTCGATCAAAATAATGACTGCTCCGTTCTGTCGTCCACATTGAATATAAGAATAGCGTTTTTTTAATTCTAACATATTTACTTCATTATTAATACTTATACATATTGAGTTCTGTTTTTTATGTACGTTTTGCATTTTTAACATCATAAGATTCATGTAACAACAGAATACTAACGGGGCGCTCTAGAACAATAAAGCTAATAGAAGATTCGAGAATAGAAGATTACGCTTCAGTTTCGCATTTTTAACATCATGTGATTTATTTAAAAACAAAATTATAACATCACCGGGGAATTCCGGACATGGTTTCTTATAATAAAATTAGTAAAACCTTTTTTAATATAATTCGAAAAACAACTACTTCTTTATCGGCTACGTAAAAGATGTTTTTTATCTATTTATTTATTTAAATTAGGTAAATATCTTTGAAAAAACTTTCATTTGTTTAGTAAAATGTTTTAAAACATGTTTTAGTAAAAAAATAATGATAAAGTCATGTTTACTCTTGAAATTTGATTGAACTGAGTCTAGTTAATGTGTTTTAAGTAAAACATGTTTTTAAGATGAAAATAACTAGTTGGAGAGTAATACCGAAACTCATTTCACTCATAACAATTTACATGACTGACATATGTTCCAATGTAAAATTTTACTTAAATAAAGTTCGGAAATACTGCTTTCTGTTAGTTACAACAATAATACAATTCTCAGATTTTCTAATAAAAAGAGTAAAGAAAAAAATACGCAATACGGAATTTTTACATAAGGATTGATAATATGTTTTATTCGTATTGAACTACTATTCTCATCTTAGTTGTAATATTATCAATGTTACGACCGCTGTAACCTTTTGAAGAATGTCAGAGGTTACAACAACTGAAACGTTGTGAATATAACAACCAAGATTGGAATAGTAGTTCGAATAACACAAGCATACGCGAAACAAAAACAGTTCGATAATCACTGTTACAGTAACTTTATTACAATTTTTCATGATATTTTAAGATTTATTAAAAAATAAATAAATAAATGTTTTATATTTTCCACCGGCTAACTCCGGGACACGGGTCCTGCTAATTTACTATATATTCGAGATTATAGAAGATGTGAACGACGATAGATACTTATGTGTAGTTGTTATTTCGTTATCTAAAATATGTGTCGGTGTCTACATATAGACATTAATTAGCTCTTTCATTAAGTATATTATTATTTATGCTTAAAAGAATAAAATAATTCTTTTAAGCATAAATAACATTTCTGTTCGAAGTTTCTGGGGGTGTTAAATCTGTACCAAAATAACCTGTGTAAGATTCCTTTTGCTCAATGACCAACAATATGTCGACCATATCGTTTGTTTTTATGTACTGATTAGAAAGAAATGTAACAACGTAATTTACAGCTATCCCCAGGCATAGACCGATCTACATTTTTTCGTTGCCGGTGTCTTCATTAAGAAGGTGGTTGCTTTGTATACAGCATTATTTATTTCGCAATAACCTCACTGTGGACACTAACGTTTTATTGACAGTTGCATTTTCTGGCTTTTTGGTGTTTTAATTTTCTCTCTAATTATTATGATTGTGTATATTATATTAACTTAGGTTTTTTATGCATAAGTAGTTCATCTTCATTGTCTTCTCTACTATGGAGTAGGTTTTGTTGTTGTCTTTTTTCTCTGTATCCACATCGAGCTCTCTATTAGAAGGTATCATGACTAGGAAAATACATTAAAATCTGACCTACGGTATATATATATATATATATATATATATATATATATATATATATATATATATATATATATATTTTGAATCATTGTCTCGACTAGGCAAGCAATATATATATGTATATATATGCATATATATATGTATATATATGTATGTATATATATGTATGTATATAGATATACATATGTATATGTGGGTGTCTTTGTGTTTGTCTGTGTCTGTGTGTTTCTAGACCAAAAATAAGACATTTCTTCATATTTAAAAAATTATATAATAACATTATGTAAAATGTAAAAGTATGTTAATTATAAGTGATGTGTTAATATATTCTATCGATATTTCGGACACACAACCAAATATATTTTTATACAAATGATGAAACTTTTACGAGAAATTTGACAAGTTTAACTCTGAAGCATGTTAACCCATATTAGCTTCTCTGCCTACATGCCTCCATTGGCTGCACGTGAAACTGCACGTTTGTACCACAGATGGAATGTCTTCTTCTGGTGTTGTAAATGTTTAGTCATCTACGTACATGCGTCTTTTATGTAATTTTTTTCCGCTAAGAACACATAATTCTTTCAATTTACAATTGATTTTGTAAATTCAAGCTCTTATTCAATCTATAAAAACGTATTCATATTAATAACACGAACGTCAAATTTAAAACGTGGATTTAGTTTTAATATGCATTTCTATTCTTATTGTTTGCGAGAATATGTAGACTGAAATTCAGTTTCTATGTTTATACATTGGATAATACCTAATATGTTTTTTGTTTGATTACAATATTTAATCATTTGAAATCTGATTTTGAGTGTGTCGATATAAAATTTAGACCAAACCTAATTTTGTGCTGCGTAATTTCAGCTATTCGGACATTTTGTACAAAAGACGTATCGTATATTATTGGGGTTGTTACATTTTAGATTTGGCGGTTGTATTTCAATGTGAGATTCTGGAATTGTGAAACCGAATCTATCACCATTTTTTTAAAAACTAGACATCTTAGTTCATTGCAAGTATAGTTGCATTGTTGAGCGATGTTAATTGATGCAGTTATTGTGTTTTTGAAGTACAAGCTGATTTTTTTTATTGAATCGTCTCTAGAGTCTGAGAAAAATTGAAAAAAAATCTCTAATAGAGTACGTTTGTATATATGTTAGCCATGATTGCAAACTATGGGTATGCGATCATTTGTAGTTTTATTTGTCTATTAAAGAGTTTGTTTTAATGATATTTCACCCTAAACAAGGCAGGACGCCGCTGTAGACGTAAGGGGCTACTGTGAATTAAGGTGTAGGTTTAGGGTGTCATTCTAAGTTGGAAGCTGTGCAGCGAGATGTCTGTTTACATTAGTTTTAGACCTCTGTATGTCGGTACTATCGGAGAAACAAGAGGACAACGGAAGTTTTAGAGGCCAGCAGCACGAGGAAAGAAACTATTAGAGTAGAAAGCTCTCCGGCATCTTGGGACATCCACAGTAGATGGATGGGATTTAGCTGATTGTCGAGTTGGTCTAGTGAATTTACGTCGAAGGTGCACCAGAGTAGCCAGTTCATCGGGGCATAATCCATTGAAATATTTATAAAACAAGCACAATGATGCCATATTGCGGAGATGGGACAAAGGCTAGAGCTTGGTTGACAGTGAGGGACCTATTAAGTTGGCGACTCTTTTTTGGACCTTGTTTAGGAGGAAGAGACTAGTAGATGATACACCAGCCGATATGTAGCAACAATACTCCATTTAGTAGAGATATAAGATACTATCAGGTGTGAGGAGTTTACTAGCACGGTAGAGGGAGTCCACATTCTTTGCTACAGCCTTGGCAATGTCTTCAATGTATTTGTTCCAATTCATATTACATGTGAAGGTTAAGCCGAGCAGTTCGAATGTTAGACTTTCAGGTAAGATGTTATTTGCCATTACAATCGATGGTTGAAGAGGTTTCTTGTAGTTATTGAAGGAAAGGAGTTTTTTCGTTGCAGCACTAAAAGTTAAATCAATTACAGCCTGGAGGTCATTTCTTAATGATTCAGCATTGCCGCGGATATGATCGCATCTGTTTTGCCAACATGAGAGTAAAGTGTGGTGTCGTCAGCAAATAAACCAATCTCAGACACTATGTCATCAGGGAGATCGTTTATGAACATCAGGAACAATAAAGGTCCAACGATAGATCCATGGGGTACATCAGCATTAATGTCAGATTGCTTAGATGAACGGCCACCGATGACAACCTGGATCTTTCTTTTGGTTAGGAAGGATCTAATTATATCAAGTAATTGCCAAATAATACCGTATGAGCGTATTTTCAGGAGAAGCCCTTTATGCCATACCTTGTCAAACGCCTTAGATATATCAAGCGCTACTGCCCTAGTTTCCCATGCCTTGTCGAGTATATGACAATTAGTATGTCTGCAGTAGATCGCGCTTGTCTAAATCCTTACTGACGGTTAAAAATAAGTTTAGCATTAACTAAGTGCCGGGCTATCGCTAGATTGATTAAGGGTTTAAAGATTTTAGTAAAGATCGGGAATAGACTGATTGGGCGGTAGTTCTGAAGATCAGTTCTATTCCCTAAATTTTTTAAGATTAGTTATATTGGAAGTATTATTTCTATTTTTTATATTTATTTCTATTTTTTTAATTTTTTTAAAATTTATTTATTTATTTATATTTTTTTTATTAACCTGCGGGGGTCAGGAAATACCTGACTAGTAAACGGGCATAGGCTATTTTTACCCCTCCTGGAGTGTTGGACCTGTAAGACATTGTAAGGCTATCCATCTAAGAGAAGGAAATCTCTGACAAAAAAACTTTGCTACCAACTATTTACGCCGTGGCAGTAAACCGTTGATCGACAACCTTCCTAGAGTTGGAATCTCGAACAAAATATCCGGTTTGCAAACCTACAATTGCTTAAGGAGTAAATATGTTCTGCCTATCGCCGGCCCTTGCACTCCTTCTTTGTTTATTAGTCAGGCGCAGAGGTAACAGCACAGGGACCCCTCTAAACACTCAGTGCCTAGCCTTGTTTCCTTACTAGGCAGCTGCACATTCCGAGGCGAAGCACTGGGGAGAGTGGGGCTTGCTAAAGCATTTTAGCATCGGAACATATGCTACAATGCCTGCTTTGACCCATTCAGTTAACTCATTTGCAAACTGGTCATCAGGGAGTGAGAAGGTTTGCCTCCATGCGGCGTCGCTGATGTGATCGTAGATAGACTCAAAATCAGCCTGCTAGTAGTAATTCGGTATTTTGAGCAACGGCCCATCAGCTTTTGGACGACTTTTTAGAGTGATATGAATCATTAGCACAATGTGATCAGCACTCCCGAGTGGCCTATGAGTTTTCGTCACACAAGCGTCGGGCATTGAGGTCAGTAAAAGGTCTAGAAGTGAGGCTTGCTGGTCTACTGGATCGGGGATGCGGGTCGAGAAAATCGACGGTCTGAGAGAGACAGTGAGCCAAGGAGAAATTATACCTAGAGTAGCCGGCTGCGTCAGTAAGGCTGGGGAATCCCAACCAGTCACGGTAGTGTGCATTAACATCCCCAAATGAATATATCTGGGTATTCGAGTCAAGTGAGAGTTTAGAAGGGTACTGTCCGGGGTCGAAGAGGAACGGTATAAGAAATATCAGTAACTTACGCTAATGTAAAGTTAATCTAAAGCACATATAGTCTTGGTCATCCGATTCAAACTTATGTTCTCTAGTCAAGGGAGGGTGTTGCGAGCATAAACTCCTAGCCCGTGCATATGTTTGTCAGAGTCTTAACGGTAGAGTGAGATGTAGTCAGTCATGTCAAAGTGGTGAGAGCAGATTGAGGATTGAAAGTTTGTCTTACTTAGTGCTAGGATATCCGGCGAGTTTGTCAGGTTCTAAGTCCCCGGATATTTGTGAATAAGAGCCTCAAGGGTGGACGCGAAGGTGATTTCTGTTGGGTGTCTAGTTTAGGTTTGATTTGAATTTTTTGTAATGCCGTTTGTTTTGTTATAGAGTCGTTTGGACAAGGTGGGTCTTGTTAGTTGCCAATAAACTCACACAACGAGTCCATTGGTCGCGACCTGGTCCACGTTGGTTGTGGCCTCGGGAAAGCCCACCGGAGATTACTGCAGAGTTATACTGTCTTGTTAATAACTGATTTAGTAAGTCTTATAGGGATTGGTTCGAGTAGAATTGTCGTGCTAATTTATTTCTATAATGGAAATAATCTTCAGAGTCTGATCAATCCCGTATCATGTCAATATATATTATAGATTGTTTAAGATTAACAGAGGAGTTCCTCTGGTTGTTTCGGAATGTTGGGTAGTCTTTAGGTTTAGCCTATATAAAGATAGATAATTTCTAATTATGGGATCTGAATAAGAAACTTAGGAATACAATAAAAGGTAAATTTTAATTATATATTCTAGTAATTATATAAAGAAAATATCTATATACCTAGTGCAGTTAATTTATTTTGATTAATAGTTTTTGAGTAGGTTTGTATGTAATGCATCGATAAATATATTTGCATAGCATAGCGCATTGTCCATAGCGGTACCTTTGATTTGTAATTAATGTTTGTTATTGAATTTAAAAGTATTACACATTAAGATAAATGTATTACATGGCATAAGTCTTGCCTTTGGTGATTCGTAAAATGTTTGACTCTAAGAAATTATTCAAATGCTTGGATACCTTCATTGTGCTATACCTTGGTATATACGGCAGGTTTGTCCATGCTAACTAAAAGTGATGCGTTCGGGAGTGCATTCCATTGTTTCGTCTTTGTTGATAACGTGGGTGGTATCTTTAATATACCCTGGGATTTTTTTAAGTAAAGGGTTAAGTATGTGGTCAATATACCTTGATATATATTGGGTAATTGTGTTATTTCTGGATACTATAGGTGTACCTGGTGTTGCGATATTTTGAAAGTTTGCACGTATCATTTGTGCTATTAATAGTAACATTTCGGATTAGTCTAGTAGATTTATAGATTACTTTTGATATAAGTTATTGGACTGTATTTTAGTTATAGAATAACATATTGTTGCTGTCAGATAAATCGGGATGAGATAATTACAATGTTTTGTGTGAAGACTAAGTATGTGTATGTTGTATTACTTCGGTTTTGTATATATATATATATATATATATATACATATATATATATATATATATATATATATATATATATATATATTAGAGGTGAAAGATGAGAATAAAACATTGTAAAGATACAATATTTATTAAAAAAATCAAAAGTTAATAAATATTGTACTTTTACAATGTTTTATTCTCATCTTTCACCTCTAAAATAAATTTCTCTATTTAATATATTGAGCTTTACACTGTCACGATAGATTATTATAATTAAACGATAATTTAATTATCGTTATAATTCTACACCTATACATTATATATATATATATATATATATATATATATATATATATATATATAGTGAGTAATGAAAATATATATGGCAATCAAGCTACACAGAGGCTCCCGTGTTTCATCCCCGGGGGGAATTGTCAGGCTAAATGGGGATGAAACACGAGAGCCTCTATGTAGCTTGATTGCCATATATATTTTCATTGCTTACTACCTAGCTCTACTTACGTATCGAGCACTGTTGAAGTAAATACTGAAAACTGATACATAAAAAATTATATCTCCTTATGATATTTTATGTGGATACATGAAGTACTAATATATATATATATATATATATATATATATATATATATATATAGTGTGTAGATTTCAATTTTGTGTAGAGAATCTGAATAACAGAGCTCAATGTAATTTAAACAGAGCAAAATAGAATTATAAAAAGAAAAACTATACACACATTAAAGTTGTACACATAATAACTTATTTCGACCCCTTTAATTAGGTCTCCTCAGATGTATAGACAACCACGTTTTTTTGACGTGGTTGTCTATACATCTGAGGAGACCTAATTAAAGGGGTCGAAATTATATATATATATATATATATATATATATATATATATATATATATTATATTAGTATTTCATGTATCCACATAAAAGTTTTATAAGGAGATATAACTCCATGCATTTTAGCCTGAATATCCCCCCCCCCTGGGGATGAAACGCGGGAGACTTTGTGTAGCTTGATTGCCATAGATATATTTTAAAACTTACTATATATATATATATATATATATATATATATATATATATATATATATATATATATATATATATGCACCGTTCAAAAGAAGTTACAAATTAGTATTGTAGAGTTGTAGTGCTATTTCACTGATATATTTTGATGCCCATTATTGCTTCTATTTTGTGATGGTATAAAACTTATTTTTATTTTTTGTACAGGTTTTATATATTCATATAACTGTGCGTTCCTCTGAGAAAATATTGTATTTTCCGTTTCAATGTCCTTTTTTGTGTATAAAATTATCTCATTGCCTCATGCTTTTATAAAATTTATCGATTTGTGTGTTACGTGCACTGAATAGGATCCATCGCTTTCTGTCTATATCAACACAAGGTTTTAAGTGAGAATATGTATTATCGTTTTGTGGCGTTGCCTTATTGCAGGCTGCAAAATATTTTTCCAATTTAATTTTTCTTCCATATCATAACAAAAATCAATTGGATTTAGATCTCGTGTAGTGCAGAAAGATAATGTTTTATTAAGTAAATAAATTCCATTTTTATTTTGGTTGTAGTTTTACAGTTGACTATAAAATTATAATTATGATCTTTGTAATACATATAAATATATATATATATATATATATATATATATATATATATATATATATATACATGGACGGCGGCACCGAGGGGGCTCAAGCTCCTTCACTTTTTGACTTGCCCCGCCCCCCACACTTTACGGTCATCAATATCGAAGTTATATATGCATGTGTTTAACCGGCCCCCCACTTTATAGGGGAGCCTCCCCACTTTTATAACTGTCCCGCCGGTCCTGATATATATATATATATATATATATATATATATATATATTCAATTCAAAATTAATTTAATAGTATTATATACCTTCATACTTTTGTTTACAACTTCATAATTTATTATATTATCATAGTTAAATTGATACTTATTCGATTTGATGTTGGACCAAAAGAGACTGTGTCTGGAATATATAATTCTTACTGCTCAAGTAAGTACCCCTTTTCTCTAACTATCTAGCTATCTCTCTCTATTCAATTCCCACGTTTCCCTGCATGCTTTACTAGTATTCAACACAGAAAATAATTTGCTCTACTTTAAATTATCAGTTATATCAAGTTATACATTTTAAAATGATTAGTGCGCGCATGAGCGACAAAAATATGTATGTGTTTTGTAAAATTTTAAATTATTGAACCTATCATTATGGATTATGGAATATTTATTCCAGGCAACAGGGTGTGCAACGTCCCTTTTTATGTGTTTGCCAGTCCCGCAGGCAAGACGTGACACTACGTAAGTTTTATGTCGCGAAAACAAATGTATGCATATACTCTAGTCACGTAGGCAAAACCGACGCGCACATATCTGACCTCTAGTCTGTAGTGGATTGGGGTAAAAAATGAACGGTAACTTTTAATGCCGCAAAGACAAAGCTACTTTCCTTCAATAACTACAAGAAACCTCTTCAATCACCGATTGTCATGGCAAATAACACCCTACCTGAGAGTTCAACATTCAAACTCCTCGGGCTAACTTTCACATTAATTGGAACAAATACATTGAAAACATTGCCAGGACTGCTGCAAAGAAGGTGAGCTCCCTCTACCGTGCTAGTAAACTTCTCACACCTGACATTATCCTATATCTCTACAAAGCCACCATCCGCCCATGCGTGGAGTATTGTTGCCACATATGGGCTGCTGCATCATCCACTAGTCTCTCCCTCCTAGACAAGGCGAAAAAAGAGTCGGCAACTATCCCACCGCCACAATGTTGCTTCCTTGTGCCTGTTTTACAAGTACTTCAATGGACTGTGCTCTTATGAACTTGTTGCTCTGGTGCCCTCACGACGCAAATTCACTAGACCAACCAGACACTCTGCCAAATCCCATCCATTCACTGAGAAGGTCCTCATATGCCGAAGAGCTTTCTACTCCAAAAGCTTTTTTCCTCATGCTGCTGGACTCTGGAACTCCCTCCATGCTCCCTGTTTCTTGACGGTAATGATACCGAAATTTAAAACTAATGTAAACAGACATCTCCCTGCACAGCTCCCAATTAAGGTTGACCCCTTCATTAAAAAAACAAACTCTCACCCTTTTTCTCAGTAGCCCCTTACGTTTACAGTGGCTGTTTGCCTTGTTTGGGGTGAACTTTGTCATGAAAAAAAAAACATATATATATATATATATATATATATATATATATATATATATATATATATATATATATATATAAAGCAAATTCAGATTGCCCTTGTTTCCAATTATTAATCTGCCTGTATTTTAACAAACAAAAATTATTTTCAATCTATTTCATCTATTGAAATGTCTAAATGTCCCGTTCAATATGTTTTTACCCATGAATAAAAAATGGAAGAGTATTTACTCACTAATTTAGATGTAGCCTTAATGTCAATAAAACAAAAAATTAATAAAATAAAGTTGTTATTGTATTAACCGGTTGTTGATCATATTTCCAGCATTTTCGTTGGCTAAAGTTTTATATTTATTCTTAGACTTTTTACATGGCCGAACCGAGATACACGAGAGATAAGTTTTTATGGCTATTTATTTAGTAACACTAAACGTTACTTCCCAATAACTTGTCTAAAACATAGCAATAATCTTTTGTAAAACAATCTTTAGCAAAATTACTTACGTGTTCTTTAATATTATAGCTCTAACGCCAATGCAGCTTCGCCGTTTCACATGTACAAAGTAACTGTTTAATGTATTCTTTGTATTTACTACAATGACACTTTCTAATGTATTTATATTTTATACTAAAATATGATTTATGTAAAGAATTTAAGTAGTTCGTTTTACGGCTATGGTGATGATGATCATATAATATATTTTTAATATTAATTATTACTGCAATATCGAAGTTTCACGTGAATGAAATATTATTTTTTTACTATCATGTCTATTTTTTTTCTTTTTACTAAAACATAGTTTAAGTAAAAATAATTTCCAGTTTGTTTTATTAAATAAACTAAAAATAACAAATTTATTTACGAATAAATTCGTCTTCTAAACATTTTTCTAATAGAAATCGCTCCAAACAAGGCATGAAGCCATTTGATGTTAGGAGCTAACAAAATACTACTTGACATTTTAAAACTCGGCAACGATAAGTGTTAGATGGATATATTCATGCCCCGAAAACAGGAATCCTTTCACTTTTTGTCAAAAACATCGCTTATCCAATGTGATGATTAAAGGATAAAATAAATGAAGCGAGAGTTACCATGCTGCCGAAAATAAACCCATGGTCAACTTTCTAGTCTTCTTAATATTACGAAATAATTAATGACAAAAAATTACAAAATAAAGTGACTGTGTTTTTTTTATAAAACTTGTATTTCAAATAATTAATAAGAAAATATTAACAAGGTTTAATTTATCTGGACCACGAATTAACATATATGAAAATTGTTTAAATAAAATAAGTACGAACATTACTTGTAAAATAAGCTGAAGCAAATTCGGAGTAAATGAGTATTACTATATTTGCTTAGAAAGGTAAATTATCTTACAGCAAGTGTAATTTTTTGTTATTTTTTATTGAGCAAATTATGGATTACTTTTGTAAGTATTATTTTAAAAATAATTTTAATATCACGGTATCGTTCTGTTTTATGTTAACTAACACCGGCGAGTAAATATTCTGTCTCTATCATAACATCTTTCCTAGCCAAAATAAGTATTTTCAGAGAAAACTTAGGCGAAAAATATATTCGTGCCAAAAACTAACGAAAATAGAGACTAGCCCGAATGAAATAGAGATATATAAGACGTATTGCTATTTGGGTTTTACTTTTAAAATATGACTGACATACTTTAATAGAGCTGATATATGAGAAATTATAGAGTCTTACTTCGCCGTGCCTCACAAAAAACATCGGGTGGCGCAACACAAAATGGTCGCAAAATGTAGAGAATGGTAAGACATAGCAAAAAAGTCGCACCAAGAGTACTAGAATCATGAAGAATCTTATTATTACTCAACTCTCAGAAAAGGGTCATCTGATAGGAGAACAGAATGGTAAACGGCTGGTTCGCGAACGCAAAGTTATTTACAATGGTGATCGAAAGAAGCGTGAGGGTAGTGATAATATGAGGAGACTTGTTTTCACTCGATCTACTATTGTATTTACCAGTATGAGATCCCTGGTAATGGCTTGTGTGAGAATTTCTAGTGAGTAAGTTTATGATAAACACATATTTATTTAAAACTACTATCTTCCCAAAACGGAGCCTTACATATTAAGTAACGCACTGGACACACACATACGCATTTTCATACCAAATAATACCGTCTGTTATAAGGCGAGACGTTTACGCTCTCATCTTCTTGTGCATCCAACGGTCAAAGCCATTAGTGACTTTCCATTAAAATATTATTCTATTTGGTTATCTCAGAGACAGTCTGATTCCTATCTCAAAAGAAAACCTTTACCGTACAAAAGAAAAACTACTTAAACTTTAAATATTTCTGGATAGTGATTGATCTCAATATTATCACTAAAGAAATCTTTTAGAAATAAAATTACCAAATTATTGTAATTGATTTTCTTTTCACACAGACACATTATCCTCACTACTACACCCATAGAAGTCGTTTCCCTGCATATGTAGTTATATGTCTATACTTTCTGTTAACAAAGACATCCACCAAAACACCTGACAATTGAAACAATTAGCGACTGCGAAAGAGACAGACAAGGTACTATTTGTTAGTTTTTAATCTGAAACTGAATAATATTTATATTTAAATGAATAAATGTCAATGTTTTACATTTATTTATCCGAACTAAATTCATATTAAAACACCTTACCTGTACCTAATTCACATACGGTATATAAACTCACAGACACAGTTACTAAACACTATCAAGGCGTAAAATTATTTGCATATTTATTTTTTAAACATTGTGTAATAAATTTATGTTCAGTACGATTAACTTATAATTTGATTCTGCTATTTTATTATATATACGAAAAACTTTTCTTGACATTAATATCTTAATTATTATCAGTACTAATATTATTTTAAGCGATTTAATGAACTAAGTATAAAATTCAAAATCATAACTTTCGTTTCATTTATTTTTCTGGTTACATTTTCGAACGTGTATATTAACTCATAGCAAAACTCTTGGATAACTTTTGAATAATTAATTGTTTTTATATAAATTTTGCATAGAATGAAATAATTAACAAAGGTTTTCTGTTAACAATTAAATACATGCGTTTTTGTTTTTTTGAAATAATTTGTTATTGTTGTTGCTGCTGCTGTTCCTATTTACTTCCTCCCAAAAGAGCAGAGTTAGAGACAATGCCAATATTTAACGTGGGGAAAATCCAACTCTCCCAAAGTGGCACTCTGGATTAGAACAACACTTTTAATTTCCTCAGTCTAGAAGGATGTCTCCTTTACTGACTGAGGACAAAAAAAACAAAGTGCAGCATCAAAACAGCAAAAATGCCAAGGAGACGATATGTTGGTAGTGATGATAATAATGATGTTGATGATAATAACTTTAACATTTGTCATAGAAAAGAAAACAACTGTAATCTTTCTAAATTACAAAAGAATAGATTTTTATTCTTTAATATTCAGTAAGTCTTTTTTCTGCCTTTTATAACAAAGGCGAAAAGTAGAAAGTAACCATTTCAAATTACTCAGTAATATGAATTTGTTTTATTTCACCGATCGACGTTCCACCATTATGTTTATTCATTTTATTATATAACTATTTATATAACGATTTAAATTCGGCAACGCTGAATTTAAATCGTTAACGACTTCCTGGAACAATACCAAAAACGTTCTTTGCGCGTTTCTCCGCCGTCTTTTAAAGAGTCTCTTTTTTCTCCAACTTTTTTGTTCATTGGCTTTTGACACCTGAGGATGATTCGAAAAAAGAATCGAAAACGTTCGTGAAACCTGTGAAACCTATGGAACATTTATTAATTTTTTGATTTTAATACCAAAAAGACCATTAGAAAAATTGAAATATAAAGGTATAATTAAGCAGACGAACTTATTTTTAACAATGTGTGCATAAATTAGAAAATGCTACCTAAATACACACACACAATAAATATATATATATATATATATATATATATATATATATATATATATATATATATATATATATATATATATATATAAACATTTTTGTGAAAAACCATAACAATGTAATTTGTTGAAATAAATAAATAACATTTATTTATTTTAAACTTAGCTTTCGAATATAAAATATTCCTCGTCAGAGAGTTTTTTTTCTTCTTTTTTTCATCGTCTGGTGGTATTGACTTGGTGAGAAAGAATATCCGTGTCTTAGAGCGCGGTTAAGCCATTTTGAATAGAAAAGAGTAGACACATTATTATACCACCAGACGATGAAAAAAAGAAAGAAAAACTCTCTGACGAGGAATATTTTATATTCGAAAGCTCAGTTCAAAATAAATAAATGTTATTTATTTCAACAAATTACATTGTTATGGTTTTTCAAAAAAATGTTTATACCTTTACGAAACAATGGTTTATAATAATGTGTCTACTCCTATATATATATATATATATATATATATATATATATATACATATATATATACATATATATATATATATATATATATATATATATATATATATATATATATATATATATATATATATTCATCTCACCGGGTTTTAAAAAGCGGACGCAAATAGCAATCTGTCTAACATATCGGTACTTGATTTAGGCTAGCACAGTTTTGTTCTCCTTCCTCTATGTTATTGGTAGTAATATATTTAATTTCCCGTCAATTCTTTCCGAAAATACTTATTCCTGCTAAGAAAACTGTCTATTGGATATGTTAGTCTTTATTAGTAGACTATTTTAAATAACATGAATGACGATAAGTAATAATTTAATGAGTTACTTCCCTTACTTCTACAAAAATGAATATATAAAAGACTATTATTTAAACATTAAAAGTATGTTTTCAAATTAATTACGGCTCATAGGAAAATGAGAAGGAATAAATGTATTTTGATTGCGTGCCAGCAACACCAACAAGACGTGGCACTAGGTCAGTTTAATATGGAGAAAACAACTACCTTATGAGGCCAATCTGTAACAGTAAAAAATAGACGTTTGCCGGTAGTACCGACGCAGGCAAAACCCTAGAAATCGATATCGAACCCGAAGTAGAACTCACGAGATGTTCTTCTATGAACAAAAAGATTCATACCTTTGTTCACTAGCTGCTATTATAAAAAATGATTTTATACACTCAGTTACAGATAAACTATTAAAGAGACAAACTATCTCAGGTTCTTTTTCTCTATTTCCTTCTTTCTTTCTTTCTTTCATTCTTTCTTCCGTAGCAGTAGTTTTAGTAATGATCTTTTTTTAACTTTTTATCTTCAGTAATAGAGCAAGAAGAGAACGTAGAGGAAGTTGAAACGATAGCGGTCACGAATTATTTTTGTAAATGGGAGAGACAGATGGACACGGATAGAGAGAGGGGGGGGGGTGATACGGACATAAATCGATGAAAACGTGCTAAGAGATAGGTTGGTTGCTTATTATTTTAACATAGATATATCACTAAATAAGAGATACTTCAGCGTGTGTTTTGTGTGAATAACATATATAAGCAAAAACACATGAGAAAAACAAACGTTGGTTAACTCATCTTTAGAATAATAATCGATTTACGAATTTAAGTTTTACTTGGATTTATATTGGACTTTCGCTTTTCTTAATTAAGGGTTTTTGAGTAATTTACACAACAATGTTATGTTATCTTCAAATTTTATACGTATTTTTTTTTCTTTTTTCGGTTGTTGCTTTATATTTAATATCGTTGTCTCTACGTTCGCAGCAGAAAACTATAAATAATTCAACAGTTCAAGTTCGTGAGCAAGAGTTTCTTGAGTTATTCTACTGTCATAAGCAATGCCGGGGTATGAGTCCGCTTGTATACATATATAGTGAGAAATGTCTACTGTCACCCAATGTACAATCACAATAAATTACCATTGTGATGAAGTTAATTTTGAAATTTAGCCGTTCTGCCATTGTCTCTACGTCAAATTTGGAATCATGTAAACATGTCTGTAAAATGTAGACAGAAAATTGAGTGGCAAAGTTGAAGGCATTACCCGAAATCATCACGTGATGTTTTTCTTTAAGTAATTTTGAATTTTCACTCCATATTATGTAATATTTACTATTTTCTAGAGAAACTTAACTGTTTGTTCAAATATGTTTACTGTTTGATTCTCAGAAAGTAAGGGGACCCTTCCTGGGGCTAACACTTGATCTCTATATGAGATACATAGATATTCGAATAGTCTATTAAAGTTCTCCTTTACCTGTCAAACGTTTAGTAACTAAAGAAGTTAAGACCATTAGTGTTCCTCTCCCCAATAGACCAGCTCACAATGTTACCCTATAGCTTTCTTCTGGACTTTTGGTCATATCGAATTCCAGTACAATAAATAATCTAGTCTGGTGGAGTATCCGGCTAAAGGCTGTTACTTGAGATAACATTACTTAGAGATGGCACACCATTCCTTATACAAGCCAGTGTATAGCCGTGTTGAGGGGATCTGACTAAGGCTCCGGATACTATTTTATTTTGAATATCTGGCCAGGGTTTACTTGTAGGATGAAGTAGCCTCATGTCAGGTTGTCCTGAAAAAACCCTTGTACAGAGAGACCGAATACACTCAAGGATTGTGTCTAGAATGTAATTCAAACTTTCTCCCACTAAACTTTACTGTTTTGTTTAATTTTCCTTCAGTCTAAGTTCTCAGAAATCAAGGAGTCCTTTCCTGGAGCTAACACTTGATCTCTATATGAGATACATAAATATTCAAGTGTGCCATTATAGTTCTCGTCTTCCTCTCAAACGCGGAGACAGTAACGAAGTTAAGAACATTAATTTCCTTCTCCCTAATTGAACAGTTAAGTATACCATAGTGTATCTTTATTGTTGTATCTTGGTCTTATTGGACTCCAGGTCAAGAATTCATCTAGTCTTGTGGAGTATCTAGCTTAATGCTGTTACTAGAGGCAACATCACTTTGACAAGGAGCACCATTTCTCGTATGATCTAGTGTGGGGTAGCTATACAGAGGGGATTTTATTTAGGCTTCGAATACAATGTCATTTTAAAATTTGGTCAGGGTTTACTAATAGGTGGAACTATCCTCATGCGAGGTTGTTCTGACAAACCCCTGTACAGAGATACGTTATACATATATACACTCGAGGACAGTACCTAGTAGGAATTCACGTTTTCTCCTGTAGGCATTCAAGTTTTTACATGTGTAGAATGATACGTTTACACAAATAAAATTATATCTGAAATAAATATACGATTTTATTTAGTATTGGACACTATTTTATGTGGATACATGAAATAATAATTATATATATACATATATATATAGAGAGAGAGAGAAAGAAAGAGAGAGAGAGAAGAAGAAAAAGAAGAAGAACTACAACAACAACAAGAATCGGAACAAGAACAAGAGACAAGAAGAAGAAGAAGAAGAAGATAAACTTATGGGTAAAGTCTAAGTAAAAGCTCTTATAATTTAAATCCTAAACAGCCGTTTCGCAAAGTGGAAGCAAATACATTTTAATTTATGGAATGAATATAATTTGCATAGGTCCTTCAGTAGTTTTAAAACATACAGGATAAACTTTAGAAATAAAAGCGATCTTTCATGATTAATTGTGAGTTTTTCCTTTCAACATCCATTAAACAAAACATTAAAAAAAAAAGATTTCGCCAAACATCATCCAACCAATCAAAACAGAGAGCTGTTTTCAAAAAGGAACTTTGAAATATAGTTTTTTTTTCCCTGTCAGATCTGAATTTCTTTGTACTCCATTAATTAGAAGCTACGAAAATATAGGACGATAAAAACCTCCATTAAATCAAAACACAGAGAAAGAGAGAGAGAGAGAGAGAGGGGGGGGGAAGACGTGATTAATTTATAGAGTATACATATAGCGTATGTGATATATATATATATATATATATATATATATATATATACTTGTAGAGAACTTGTACCAGGTACAAGCAATAAATATAGCATTTGTTTTCTTAATGTCTTCTTTCTTTGAATGAGTATTGTACGGTTTCGATGGTACTCCTTAAATAGTATAGTTGAAAAATAATGTTGCCTTGTTACATACACTGTTGCCTAGAATACATATTCCATAATTCATAATAATAAGTTTAATTGTTTATCATTTTATTAAGCACAAGCTGGACCCGTCTCCCGGCATTGCCCGGGAGAAATATAAAAGAATGATAACATTTGTAAACAGCAGACAGAACGCAAATAGGTCACATCGTATAGTCTTAATGTTGAGAAGAAATTTCGGTTTGTAATTTCGTAAAATCTATGTACCCACGAAACAGATTACTTCTGAGTGAAACAAAAATATAAATTGCCATGTGTAGAATGATATCTCCTTCAATGACCGATTATGGAAAAGGGTACTTCTGTCGGTCCAGGATATTTGTTCGATCTGTTATCTATTCTCTCCTCCCTCATTGAAAGTAAATCCTTGTAGAATGCGGAAATGTTAATTTATGTTGTTATTTTAGATAAAATAATAAACATTGGTGGATTTTCGCCGCATTAAGAACTTACGTTGTGTCTAACTCTGCCCTCGTGGGGGGATGTAACTGAACGTGGCCAACGTGTAACGATAGTACATTCTATCTTAGGCACGTAAAATAAATATAGAGTTTGTAATAATAAAAAGCAAAAACACAAAAAAACAAAATGAAATCAATTTTGATCTGAATGGATCAAATTAAGATGGTGATTAAGTACTATTTTAGTCCAGTAAATCCCAATTTCGTATGGAACAAGAAGTGCAAAACAAATCTGATGTGTTGGTCATTAAGTAATGTTTGAAGCAAGTATGAGTGTAATAAGATGAAACTCTGATTATTTGGTATGGGCCACGTTTATAATATGTTTTATTAAAATGTCGACATGGTGCACTAAAATAAAAATTGCCCAAGTTACCTAAAGATGTCTACTATTCTTGTGTGTTCGAGTTTTAATTGCGGCGTTTTGTATTACCCTAAGCGTAAACTAAGCATAACCTATGGTTTAGTTAGACCAGAGTCGGTTATCTCACAGTGCCAGTCCAAATTCTGTAAAAGTCCTGTTTGTTTTGTTTGTGTGGAAGCATTTTTTTCTTGAGTTTTGTTCGATAGGTAAACCACTTCATTTTGAAGAAATTCTGGGAAATATGAAAGAAAAAATTGTTAGTTATCATGGGATATGCTTAATCAATTCTGCCCTTCTAGACTGATGCAAATTTGATTTCTGTCTAAATCAAGTGACCGTATTTATTCATATGGAGTTTTCCCTCATTAGTAGTCGACCTAGTGTCTAATCTGCCCTTGTGTGGAAAAAAGTAAATATGAGCAGTAGATATAAAAATGTCCCTGGAAACAAACTGCACAACAAAAATCTCATGTGTTTTTGTACACTATGTCCCCCCCCGTTCGTACACAGAGTTAAGGAAGGATTATTATACCTACCTCCAGGACATCGTATCTTGCTTTGCGGCAAGTAAGAACATTAATAATCCATGTTGATTTGGTTATGTCTCGACAATCACATTATATAAACAAAAATAACAGCAAAAATAGTTATATGTTTTTACGAAGATTTTCTCTCAGAAAAAGTAAAATATAATTCACTAAAAAGGTTGCAATTCGTTTTGTTATGTTGTATATAATTAAGAAGTGTACTTACTAAGGTGTGAAGTCATTTTGTTATGCTAAACGTGACGTGTTTGTTTTATTGTAAGCTGGTATTTCGTAACGTAATAATGCAATATGTTCGGAATAGCGGTATGATAATTCCATAATCTGTACTCAGCGGTGTTCTTGTTTAACAGTTCCGAACGAACTAAAAGTATGGCGGTGTCAGTAGATAATTTTCAATGAGTAAGTATAGTGACTACTTTCTCTGTGTATGTTGTAGGTGGGAGTGAATTATCAAGAAATAAATATACTAATTTATGTATGTTGATCAAATCATGCGAAAGTTTCTGCAAACACGCTTGAGTAAATAAGAGTATTGCCGTGTGTATTTAAGTAGTGTATAGTGGATGTGGTAATTTTCTTACTGTCAGGGAAAAAAGAGCCAACTTTATATAGTAGACATACATATTTTGACGCTCATGTGCGCACCCCATGAATAGTAATGTTTACAAAAAAAATATGCCCATATTGCTCACTGCGTATCCGACAATATATATATACAAAAATTAATAATGATCGGTTCATTAAAAAAGGAAAAAGAAAAAAAAACGTATGTATGTATGTTAACAGTTCCAAAAAATAATGGGCATATGTTATTCACTTTATTTCTTAGAATATATATTCTAAAATCCATAATAATCCGTTAATTAGTTTACGAGATTACCTTGTACTTATGTATAACTATAAATAAATATGCATACCTAACTTTATATATATATATATATATATATATATATATATATATATATATATATATATATATATATATATATATATATATATAAATTTATGTATGTGTTTATGTTCATATATTTTTATGCGTGATATTCACTTTTAGACAAATTAACCAATCATTATGAATTTTGGAACAGAGTGGCTTGGCTCAAGCGTCTTTAATGTGAGCAATATTTAGTTTAATTTATTTGAAGTCCCCTTGAAAATTAAGATGATTCCGATTGTTTTGAAATTTAAACAATAGGTATTTGACATGAATTAATAAATATTTGCCAAATTTCAGTGTTTCCAATATTTTAAATGTTTGTTAATCAGCATAATAATTTAAATTGCATCCATAGTTATGAGTCACCAATTAAGCACGATTCTCTAATTCTCTAATTTTTTATGAACACCCTTAAATTTAAGACATTTTCTAGAAAAAAAAAGTATTTAATGGATCTTGATAAAACTCGGAATAAAGATTCTATACATAACATTATATCTTGATTTTAATCTTCATACGTGACTACAACATTAGTGCAAAGGGTTCTGTCAAAGACATTAGTTTTACTGGAGCTGGGACGGGTATTTTTCTAGTATATATATAGAGATATGTATATAGGTGTAATCAGTCAACGGAAAATCATAAGCGCACAAGTGAGGGAAATAATAATAATAATAATAATAATAATAATAATAATAATAATAATAATAATAATAATAATAATAAAGATAATAATAATAATAATAATAATAATAATAATAATAATAATAATAATAATAATAATAATAATAATAATAATAATAATAATAATAAATAAATAAAGACTGAGAATGAATTAATAAACAAATAAACGTGCAACTTTATTGGACGATTTTAGAAGCAAAGTATATCTCAATATCAGTCCTTGTTTTTATTCTTTATGTGCTGGGATACTCCTTAGAGAAATTCTCTGGAACCATTCAGTTTTTCAAGCTTTATATGATGTGTCGACAGAGTTCTGGAAAACGGCGAACTACAATTAACATTATAAGTATTTCACAAACCGGCCACCTTGGATCGCTAGTCAAGGTCATATGTGAGGGTGTTTATTGTCTGTTTTATTTCCGGTACACATGTACCAGGAAGGAAAAAAAGAAAAGAAATAAGATAGGGGTGAGACGGAAACAGAGTCTTTCAGTTAAATCTGTCTGCTCGGTGTGATTTGGTGGATGTTTTCGTTAAACACCGGCGTAATTTTCTGTAGGATTAGCAGTCTCGTACACTTCCGGTAGGTATGAGGAAAAAAGGTAAGGAAAAGAAAAAAGAGAAAGTTCAAACTAATATTCACCAGATATATTCAATTATCTGTTGTGGGTCAGGGTAATTGTCTTATAGGCAATAGTTTTTAGGGGTCTATATCTAAAATAGAAATTCTTGTATTAGCAAGTGACTCTGTAAAATTATAAATATATATACACATACAAATATATACATCACTATATATGTATATATATATATATATATACATATACACATATATGTATATACACAAATATATACCTATCTGTTAACTTAACGTGGTGCATAATTGTCTATATTTCGTTTAGTTTCGGAAGTACAAGTTAGATGTGTGACAGTGTAGCTGTGTTTGAGAAGTTAGTTAAATAAGCAATGTTTAAATAGGATTGTTTATATGATGTGTATATCTCTATATTTTAAAGGCATGTTTATTAGGTGTGTGGTGAAGATTCTGTTTTCTAGGGACTCAAAATTCCGGTATCAGAGTTTATGCCCTTGATATAGGTGTTTGATTTGTAGATCCATTTTAGTTCGTTCTTTCTCTGGTGCTGTAACAATATGCATTTTATGTTGTCTATTGTGTGGTTTGGTGAGTTGTAATGTCTTTTATACTGGTATTGTTGCTCCTGATTGCTTTGTTGTGGTTATTGCCTATTGCGCGAACTGTAGTGCCTGTCTCACCAATGAAACCACTATCACTGCAATATATATATATATATATATATATATATATATATATATATATATATATATATATATATATATATATATATATTTATCTGGTGAACCTAGACATTTTCAAAGTCAGGGTCATTTAAAAACGTCTGCCTTATCAACGTTCATTTACTTTGTGCCGCACCAAATATGAGGATGAATACTACACATTGTTTTGAGTAATCTTTTTTTCTATGTGTGTTTATTTCATTGTAACTCTAAAAATATGACGTATGCATTGATATTGACAATTTAGTAGCATGATAATAATCAACACGAATAAAGAAATAATGATGACATTTTGCCGTACGAGAAAATCACTAATGAAACTTAGAAAAATTAGGTCACTCCATGGAACTTGCCAAATAAATTAACAGAATAGTACACAACAAAACTAATGTATACCGATAATTAATGGAGCGCTAAGAACATTTACGAAAAGCTTGAAAAAATATAAGGATAATTAGAATCAAATGGTTGATTTATATCGTATATAAACCACGGCACCGACGAAAACAGCTGAAATATAAAGAAAGTGTTGTTTTCAATTGATGATGTTTTTCAGAGAAAATAAGATAAAAAAAACCAACACTGAGACAGTTCATATATCTTTTTAGTATCTACACTTGTCATTTCTTTTTATCTTCTAATGTCAGTTTTGAGTTTAAAATAAATCTCAATTCTAATGTTTTCTCACCATCACTATTCCATTTTCTTATTTCTTTTTTGATACATTATCTAGACTATACACACATTTTATCCAAGACAAGTGTTAACTACACTTACTTCGTTACGATTTCTAAGATGTTCCTTCCTGATCAAAAGCCGTCTTCTTTAACTCCCCTTCGTTTATATTTCTGCGATTACACGTGCTATATCCTCTCCTCTTCAGTCGGAAACCAGAGGGTGCTATCTCAGTATCGGTGGCTTAGGCTGTACTGCCATCCCTGATGCCTCAAGCAATTTTGTCTACCGGGCAGGACATTATTTTGTTTTCGTTTGCTTTCTCTTGTATTTATAATGGAAAAGCGCTTGTTTTTTTTGTCGTTTATGGACATCGTCTCGTTTATGTTTTATATTATGAACGAATTATTTTTTTTTTTACCAGATCCAGCTTGAGTCTGAATTTCTTTGATGGCTACATAAAGCGACGCTAATACCGAGTCCAGAATATAGATTCCTGAGTTCGACAACATGTACCTCAAGTAAGTCGAAAGTTACATCGGACGAAACGTTGTGAGGATAATAACCAAGATAAGTAGAGTAGTCATAATAATCCAAAGGATACAAATTATCAATCATAATTTTTAAAAATCAGAAAGATAACACGTTAATTGTAAAACACATGTGTCTGTCAGAGAACAGAAGTAATTCATTGAATTCAGTTTATTGGACACAAGTTTCTATTTTGCCCAAAGAAGGGTGGAATTATAAATCAATACTTTCGATAACGGTATATGTGCGTATTTGAAACCGATAAATCCGATAGAATTTCAATTCGCTATAGTAAATATCGTTGTCCGTAACGGTATTCATTGCACGGATCCCTAGAACAGGAGTGAACAAGCTTGTCTCGGACATTATTTACTCATTTCATTGTTATTCTTCTTTTCTAACCTTAGACTTAACTCATAATAATGGCATATAATCCCCTACTGATTGGCTGTTAACACTGAGCTACAATCTACTACGTGTGGCACTAATTTGCCAGTAATTGATTTGCGCCTTAACCCCGCGCTCGTTGCGAGTAAATTAAATAGAGTAAATAGATGTTCAAATTCTGTTTCTGTGTTCAGACGCCTAACCGTCTGGTCGAATATTTAAGCTAAGCGTGTAGTATTATATAATTGTGACAGAACTACATACAATACGTAGTTAAAGAAAAATAAATTGTTTCGGAATATTAAGATAATAAGCATATTATTGTTATAAATGAAATAAAAGTAAAGTACCTTATTTATGGATGTCAAGCGCGAACGCAGACCCCACAATAGTTTTATAAATATTATAAAGTAAAACCTATTTTCTTTTTATATATGTTAAAATAAAGGCAGACAACGCAATTCAAAATGTCTAACTTTAAACTTTTGCTTTTCTATAGTAAATCAATAAACACGCATACGCACACATTATATATATATATATATATTATATATATATTATATATATATATATATATTATATATATATATATATATATATATATATTATATATATATATATATTATATATATATATATATATATATTATATATATATATATATATATATATTATATATATATATATATATATATTATTCGGAATATTGAAAGGATCTACCAAAGAATATCTATAAATGAGTTGTCTCTTATATTCAACAATATATATATATATATATATATATATATATATATATATATATTCGCCGACTGCAACCTCATTCAGAGGGGTGCCTCCACTCCCACTGAAAACGGGACAACCTGTTGGAAAGTGCCTATGAGGCTGAAAGCTTACTTGTTCATATCTCTTAATTAAATAAATAATTTATTTTAAAGAAAAAATCATATCGTCGTTGGCTTTCTAAAATTTCTCACTCTCTTTCTCTCTCTCTCTCTCTCTCTCTATATATATATATATATATATACATACATGACTGTTTCATGTATATCTCTGATAGATTTATAAAAGTAGTCATTGGTGTACATAAGTCTGAGACAGTATCAACGACGGCGTGTCTCAGGGTTGCATTCTGGACCCAACCCTCTTCCTGATCTTCATAAATGATCGAGCAAATTATATTCTAAGAACATGTTCGACATGTATGCTGATGACACAACCATCTATGGAAACACTTCGAATAGCATTAAGATCAGGTTCTTTCTGGCTCTCTCTCATATCGACTTGTGCAATGCGGGTAAAGGTGGCTGGTTACTTTTATTGCGTCAAAGACCAAGCTCCTCTCATTTCACCACCAACACTTCAATCCCTACTTTGTCCCAGTTGAAATGAACGGCTTTTCCTCTTGATAAAGCCCACTGCTTTGATAAGCTTTTGGTACTGACCTTCTCTTCAGGCTTGAAATAGAAAACTTACATCAAGTCTGTTGCGAAGACCGCTGGAAAAATGGATCATTTTACTGCTCCAGAAAGTATCTCACGCCCGACGCCATCCTCTACCTATACAAGAGTCAAATACGTCCTCAGATGGAGTACTGCTGCCACATATGTCGAGGTTCCCCTCTAAGCACCCTTTACTGCTTAGATAGGGTCACAAAACCGACTTCGAAATCTAGTGGCGGTGGTTCTCTTCTCATCCCTACAATCACTCTCTCACAGAAGAGATGTTGCTACTCTTTATTGGATCTGTAGTAATAACGAAGGTCGCAAATCACTCTGCCAACTTCCAAAGCAGCTCTCACCGTTCGTTACGCGTGCACTTGCTTAATATTTATTTATAAATGAAAACCATTTACAAAATGTGGCACAAGGCCGAAAAAGGGGAGGGGAAAGGTTCGGTCCAATTCTAACTTTCTAACTTTCTAACCTAGCTAGTTTCATTTAGGACCATCATTCGCCAAAATATCACATTTATACTGTACATCCTTCTCAATCACCCAAAAGGAATCACTCCATGAATAACCTAGTTAAAACCCATATTTACAAATATGCAACGGGGGAGGGAATGAAAAAAACACTATGTAGCAAACAATAAATGAAAATATATACAATGGAAAAAAAAAATTAGTAAAAGACCCCCCGTTACTAAACTGTGGCAGATACGCTGATTTGCCAGTCGAAATCGAAACTCGAAAAAAAAGTTTGATGCAAGCCCCAGCGCTTTATTCTAAACACCACCTTCGAAAATTTCGAAGGGTGACCTGCATCCTGACAAATCTAGCGCTCTGTCACCTAAGTGGGGACGGGCTTAAAAAAAAAAAAAAAAAAAAAAAAAAAAATAAATAAAAGAGGCCATAATGAAATCATTCAGGCACTAGCTAAGTTATTAAACTTAAAATAACTGAAAAATGCCTTATCCTTAACTTATTTAAACAAAATCAATGTTCGTTTCTGTTACTCAATATCCTTTGCCTAAGGCACGTCTAAATACCACTCTATTCTAGCTCCAGTCACTCTACACAGTCGTGCACCTGTCACTCACCTTTCACCAAAATCTGCCGAGGCGAGTCTCACTCTCTCGGCCTTAATGCGAGCTTTCAGGTAATATTTGAAAATCGTAATAAGGTCGAAAGTAGTGTAGGTCTCAGCTCCGTAGACTGCCTTCATGCGAGTTTTCCATATCGCGTCTCTCATAACAGCTAGTATGCTTAAGAACAGAAAACGTTTCTGCTATCTGTTGTCGGAGCCCAGTTGCTACATACATTGATAGGTTCCAGTTCAAAAGACGGTACATTAAGTATGCGAACCATGAAACTCGAAACAAGTCTAATCAGCGGCACAACTATTCTGCAATAAAAGAAGGCGTGACTCAAGGCATCATCCTCGTCATCGCATCTAACGCAAGTCGGCGAATCCGCCAAGCCAGCTGAATGACGCCTTTTCCGGACCCAGAGTTCATTTCTTATCATCAGCCAAGTCAACGATGCCTCGTCGTTATCGAAGCATCTAGACTCAGGCGCCCAAGGCCAGATTGAGCGCCGCCCCCCCCCTCGCCAAAGCGAGCCCCTCAATCCTGTCATCTCGAACGGTCCCCCTCACCATAACCCGATATAATGCCTTTCGGGACAACAGCAGGGTGTCAGAGAGGCTTTCTTTCACCCTTAAGAAGAACTTCAAAGCTTGTCTACATTCGCGATAAAAGGAGCACTCGTCCCGGGGCAACCTGTGTGCCCCCCTCCTCATCCAAGTGCACACTTTTTAAAGCCGGAAAGGCTTTTTTAGTGTCTTCCTTCCAGAAGCCACCGTTTCCCTCAGTTTGTGAACTCATTCGATCTAGATAAAATAGCCGAAGTGTATGACGTCGAATCTTGCCGCTAGGCATACCCAGACCGCCCTCAGAAGGATGGAGATAACAAATCTCTCGACGGACCATAGGGGCCTTACCAAGCCACAAGAACTTGAAAAGAGCCCGCTGCATCGCAAGCAGTGTATCCGACAAGAGTGGAAGTACTGATAGACGATATAGGATGATCGGATAAATGTGTGAGCAACACACATCCGCTCTCCCCTTTAATGAAAGTTGTCTACGGATCCACAGACCAGCTGTGGCCCGGATCGCTTTCAATACTTCCGACCAATTTTTCTCTAGCTGAAGATCGGGACCGAACCAGACGCCGAGTAGCTTGCAAGGCCCGTCAGTCCAGCTAAAGGGTCCCTGCAGGGGTACACCCCTCCAGGCACCAATGCGCAAACCAACAGACTTGTCGCAGTTAATTTTGGCCCCTTTATCGTTTCATACATTCTGATTTCTCTGTCGACGACACTAATCTCGGCACTGCTCGTTACAAGCACAGTCAAGTCATCGGCAAAGGCGAAGTACTTTAGCGTGGTGCAAGCACCTGCCAAAGTAATCCCATTAAGGACCGGGTTCATCCTTAGCCTACACAAGCACATAGAGCATCGGTGAAAGAGGACATCCCTGACGAAGAGATCTAGATAAACTGAAGGGCTCAGACCTCAAACCATTCACTTCTACCCGTACACCGGGGTTCGCATACAAGAGGCGAATCCAGGAGCGAAATTGCGGGCCAAATCCGGCCGCAGACAAAACAGCCTCCAAGTAACGATGGTCCACCCTATCGAATGCTTTAGACTGATCTAAATTGATCAGCGAGGCTTCTGTGTCGACTTTATCTATGATCGAGCGTATCGAGTGCAGATTGTCCTGAATAGTCCGACCCTTTACAGCACAAGTCTGTTCAGGGCTAATTAGACGAGCCAAAACTAACTGCAGTCGATTGGCTAAGATCTTAGCCAAAATCTTTAACTCAGCATTTAGCATCGTTAAGGGCCGAAAATTATCTAACCCATCCCCACCATTTTTGCTTTTGCGTAACAATTTCACTATACCCATGGTCAAGTACTGGGGAATAGTCCCGTTCCTAAACGACGAGTTAAATAAAACTGTCAGCCAGGGAACAAGAATGTGCGACATCCTCAAATACACCTCGTAGGGCAAGCCATCAATCCCAGGAGACTTGTTAAGGCCAACCCGCTTTAAGGCTACCTGAACTTCTTCCTCTGTTATGCAATCTTCGCACCTAGCCGCTTCGGTCGCCTCAAGACGGGAAAAGTCAGCCAAATAGGGGTCAAATTGTGCTAAAGACAAACCGGGTTCCTTGGTAAAATATCCTGAAAATGAGAACGAAAAGCCTCCAGAATACCTTCGTTTGTGGTCACGAGACGCCCATCCGGCAATGAGACACGTGCGATATGTCGATCAGACGCTTGTCGACGTTCCTCTGCGCGCAATTCAGCGGCACTGTTTGATACTTCCTTAGACATTCTCTTTAATCTAGCCCTTATTACTAGAGCTTGGTGCTCTTGGGTAGCCAAGGAGGCCAGCTTCGCCTTAACTATAATAATTTTCGCACTATCCCCCACCTCCACCGCCCGATCTAATCTAGATTCTAGTGCCACTTTAGCTGCTCTAGTAGTTAGATTGAGTCGTCGGCTAAAATCAGCAGTAAAGGACCTAATTACCTTCTTAAAGTGAATCCACTTCCTATTCCCAATTACAACCCCCGTCAATCCCCGCTGTAGGGTTAGTAATAGCTGTTCCTGGTAGCCCTTCACATCGAACAACGAAGTGTTAAGCTTCCAGTAGCCATCTAATCTAGGCCTAGGTCTATCTAAGTTTACACGAACCCGAACAAGTCTATGATCCGAGTAAACTATATAATGAAAACTTGGACATTCTAATAATTCTACGTCGACTCTCCTAATTATGAACCGGTCAATATAACTCGAAAGTTGTACTGAACCGGAGCCGCGACTAGATGTCCAAGTCCATACTCTAGCACGGGGCTTCTCATTCCAGAATTTATCGATAAGATCAAACTTATCGAGAAAGTCCCGAAATGCCACAGCATCCCGTTCTTGGTTAGTTCCCCTAGTCCGATTACGATCTATCTCAGGATCCAGGACCGCGTTCCAGTCTCCTGCTAAGATGACCGCCCGATTTGTAGTCATGAACTGCTCGATCCGTAGAAAGAAAGAGCGACGCTCAGTATGGATATTGGGCGCATAAACCCCAATGAGTCGAAATGCCTTATCTTTTATGGTAATATCCAAAACGCACAGCCTTCCTTCCGGATCCATGAAACAAGGGTCACACGACGCATCTAAAGACTTATTTACTAGCCAAGAAACACCCCTTGAGTGAGAATCAAAGTACGCTGAATAGACGTGAAAACTCCTAGCCAGCGCACCCAAATGGTCACCTGGAATTAAATGGGTTTGCTGTATACAACATATATTCACTCCAAGATGCTGAAGGTCTGTAGCAACTCGAAATTTACGAGAGGTTGCCCTCAGCCAACGGACATTTACACTAGCTAGAAAGAGAGCCATTGAGAGTATCTTAGGGTTGAGTTTCAGAAACGAACATCGATGGGGTCAGGATGCTGACGGCTCTCCCAAAAGACTGTTTAGCCATCTGAGAAGAGAGTTGCCCGTCCTGGGAGAGGCCGCCCACATCCCCGGGATATGTTAATTTAGCTATTCTGTAAAGGAATGGGTGCAAACGAACAGGGACCATTCCAACACAATCTCTGCTTAAAATTTTCAGCTCGCTATCTTTTAAGATAGCCATAGGCGGCGATATTTCAAAACTTTCGTTTGCCTCCATAATCATTTGCCATATACCCTTAGCTTCCCCTTGTTTCCTTATCACAGTAAGAATTCTTTTAGCCTCGGGGAAGCTAGGGGATCTTCTACGGAATTATTGTTCACTTTTTTAAAAGCAAGTAGCACTTTTAAATCGCACATTTTGTGGTGTTTAGCTGTGTCTTCTTGCACCGCACTTATCACACACACGTCTTTTCCGGGCAGAAATGCTGTTTTTCTCTTCCTTTCTTTTTCTAAAGACGGGCTTCTTTGCCTTTTTTTGCTTTGAGATGGTGGGTGAGGTGGAGGTGGCATATCTTCTTTTATTGGGGAGTGAGAAGGAGTAGTGTTGCGGTGTTGTAGAAAGGGTGAGGCAGGAGGGAGCTGTTTTACAGGGGATGTAGGGGGAGTACTTTTGGGGTGGTTTGGGGGGAGACGAAAAGTGAAGGTTTAGGAGAGGGGGCTGAATGACTTTTAATGGGGCTTAAGGGGATCAGTTTGTACTCTTTCTTTCAATGGAGCAGTAATCGGTGGGGCATTGGTTTTGGGGGTGAACGAGGCTTAGACAGTGTAGCTGTTGTTTTTGCTTTAGGGAAGGTTTGAGGGCTTACAATTAGGGAGGGGGATTTGGCGGGTGACTATGGGTTTTGGCATTGTTTCGGTTTTACTGTTCTTTCCATATCTAATTTATTTTTCAAGTCTCGAACTTCGATATATTTATCCTTTCCTGGATCCTTTGCGAGCATCTCTTCTTCTCTCATCTGGTCCAGGGTTTGCCGACCGGGCGTTTTTTTCCCATGGACCAATAACCATTCGTTTTTCTCTCTTTCGTCGAGTTTAGTGAGATCTGGGAATACAGGGTGGTCTTCTGTTGTTGACTTCGGTGGGGGGGATTTTAACGGCATCCCCACTCTTTGGGTCAGAGGGACCCCTAAATGTTGGCCCACTCTGGTTTTGATTACTGTTGGTCTTCTTTGGGGGCATTCAATCGTTAGGTGACCAATCTCTTCACATGCCCAACAAACGGGCTTTCTTCCTGCCACAATTATAGGAAGCTTTTCCTCACCTATTTTTATATAATACGGTATGCTGTCAAATGCTGCCGTGTCTAAAAGAATCTTGAAATTCCATACACCTGAGTGCTCATCCCAGGTTACTGCTTTTATGTCGCCGTATTTTAGCAGGAATGCACCGTCCACGTGAAAAGGTACGTTAAATATCGATAGGGCTGTGCGTCTTTTCCCCATGTATTCCATCCTGAGAATGAATTCTTGGGTGATTATTTCTTTCTGTGCAAGTTGAATGCAAGTTTCCTCATTTGGGAAGAGGGTATTCCAGGTGTTGTACCCCTTACAACGGATGATTCGTTGAGGTCGGTAGCCTGCAGTTGCCAGAAGTTTACAAATTAATTCCGGTGTCGCTCTTATAACTTTTTTAGACTTTCTGTCCACAACAAGCATGACAATGCTTTTTTTCCTGATTTCCTCTAATTTGGGAATATCAATCAATCATCCAGATTCCGTAACCAAATGTAGGCACTTTTTTGCGTTTTCCACAAATTCTGCAACATTAATAACAATTTTCGGAGGCTTACTCCAGTTTGAACTTTCAGGGGTAGCCTCAGCTGGCCCCTTCCGCTCCTCGGTAAAATCCTTGTCGGCAGGCTTCGGGCTACAAGTAGCCGTCGCCATAATCATTAACAAACTGATAACAGGAAAAAAAAAATGAAAAAAAAAAAACGGGGGAAAAAAAAATAATGCAACCCCACGAAAAAGTTCCAATAACAACAACAGCAATAACGGTAAAAAATAACAGGTAACAAGTCCAATCTGGCAACAATAAATAGCAAGGTAACGAAAAAATACAAACGCTCTTGAAGAAACAAAGACAACTTTTCGAGACACTCACGTGCACTTGCTTCGCACCGAGTCGAATGAGACGGTAAGAGACCCGCTTTTATTATACTGAGGCACACCTAATTTGCATGCGTGCAACGAGACTTCGCGATACTCTGCGTGAACCGTATGTAATAAAGGTTCATGGACGCCATGTTGGATTCCTTTCTTTAATCCGCAGCGCACAGGACAGACAAACACGAGGACGTTTCACAGGTAAGCCCCCTTCATGTTCCGTACAGGATCTACCGTTATTTTTATGATAGGTGCTCGACTGAACTAAAATCTATACCTCCCACCTTGTCAAACATTCACAATAAAAACCCCACCTAGCTACTACCACTGTAAATGATTTCCCTTTCTCCCCATGCGTGCCCAAGTCGAAACGAGACTTCCACGGGCATAGCTTCTTTTCTTGAACTGCCCGTCTGTAGAACGCAGTGCCGCGAACCTGCTTCCCTACCAACTACAATATGGTCGTCTTCAAGTTCAATGTAAACAAGTTCTTGTTAGACTGTCACTGTAAATAAAAAAATTCTTCTTTGCTACCACCATCGTGCCGCTGACCATGTTGTTGTTTCACCGTTCCATCAGCCAAACTCTTGAAACCCTATCCTCGAGTCACACTCTTTAATCCTTATCTTTAAATGGCCTTTTGACCTTGATAAGCGGCGACCTTTGATGTATGATATATATATATATATAAGCGTTGTTGAACGTCACGGAACTTCTCATTTGTAAATCTTCTTCGTGAGGTTCTCCCACCGTGGAGCCATCCTTCTGGTTTCAGGTGGCAATCCGTAGAGTATTTTCCCGATTGTTCTTTATTCGGCCATTTTTTTCGAGTGCTTTCTACTTTCTTAGTCGTCTACGGGATTAGGTTTTTTTAAATAAGAAGACTTGAGTTAATGTTTTATAGGTATCGTTTAGGGCTAACCTTAACAGTCTAATATTAACAAAATAGCTTTCAACACAGGTACTAACGTATAAAAAGTATTCTATAATTAAATGAAAATAAAGTAATAAACAATAAATAATTAAATAATGGTAATAATAGTAACAATAGGAATAAATAATAATAAATAAATAATAGCAAAAATAAGAATTAATAAAATAAATTAATAAACAATAAAACCAAACACACAAACGATAGAATAAAATAAACTTAACCACACACCCTCTTTTTCTTTCATTCGCCCTTAACGATACATATAAAACATTAACTTAAGTTTTGTTATTTAAAAAAAACTAATTCTGAAGACGACTAGGAAAGTCGAAAACGCTCGAAAAAAAAACGGCCGAATTAAGAAGAATCGGGAAAATACTCTGCGGATTGCCACCTGAAACCAGAAGGATAACTCGACGGTTTGAGAACCTCACGAAGACGATTTACAAACGAGAAAGGTCCGTGACGTTCAACAACGCTTGCTTGGATAATGACTTGCTGCCTAAGTATACATACATATATATATATATATATATCAAGTCAATCAAACCTTCCCTTTGTAAGCAAAAGGAATGGCTTTTAGGACTTAATGTGATCAACTTATGACTCTCCTCCCCATAATTTTTTTTTTCTCCTAAACTTGTCACTAGTTTTCATTACAAATTCTTTTAGGTTTTAGTCGTATTCAATCACTTCCACGTTTTACTCTGATGAGTGTGGACGAAAACCGGTTCAGTGCATTAATTAATTTCTTTTTAATCGTTTTCTCTCGTTTTTATATTTGTTTAATCTCATTCTACCCTCCCAAAAATGTCCCAAACGTCCGTATTCCTCGCCGTTATCAAATTTTGTACCACGAAAAATTTATTTAAATATATATATATATATACTTGTATTATAAAATAATATATTACGTATACATATATTTTCGGTATTTACTTCAACAGGTATCAATAAATGGGTAGGACTTAGTAGAAGTATCCAATGTACTTATGGCAAGTGTGACTTACATAGAAAATGTTTTGTTTCATTCCCGAAGGAAATCCTCAGGCTGAATGCATTCTGCTTGATAGTTGGAGATAGGCAGCGTGAGTTTCTTCATACTCTGACTCGGCTCTTTTCTCATAATAATTTCTGATCGTCTTGTAGTGATTAAATTATTTCAGCCTGTCATGTTGGAACAAGCGCGTACACACCTGTTAAGCGAAAGAATCAAGCTTTCAAGAAACAAGGGCATTACATTGTGAGCTTCACATGTAATTTGCACATCCGAAAAACGAAAACATTGAACTGTGGTTGTTTGAAGTGTCGCAGGAAAGGGGCCGGGCATCCCCCAACGACCCATACATTGGCCGTTCAGAACACGATTGCCCGCGCTGAGACCCCATGAAGAATAGATCGAGCTATATACGAAATGGTAGCGAAATCATCGTTCTTTTGGCTCTAATCTCACTTTCTACGACTCGTCCACCTACAGCGATCGGCGAAGTCGAGAGTAGCTCGCCTTTTACCACAGCTGTAGTATTAGTCATAAATAACAAATCCTCTTCAATCGATAAAACAGCCATCAGAGTCAATGAGAGTGATTCAAAGGAAGCACATCGGTAGTCCACATTGTTCACTATAAATATTGCTCTCACATGAAATAACACAAAGTTAAAGGTACATCAAACATTTATGTACATAGCCTGCCATTTGACAAACAAATTATTTGGATTTTTTTTTAATTAAAGATACAATAAAAAAATACCAGATCAAAATTAAAATCAAGGTCAGTTAAACAAAACAATACATAGATACATTTTAGATTCATGCAAGTACATTAAAATTGTATAGACATGAGATGAAATATTCATTTTTCGACTGTATCACTATCCTTGAATATTCGATTTTTTTGTAAAAGTCACCGAGCCATATCTCTGGATTCCTTTGACCTACAGATGTAAAATATGCGACATTCAAGTTTTCACATAGATATGTATGAGTGTACTAAATTTACTAAACAAATCTCGCAATCATGAGCTGAACTTTATTATTATATACTACCTGCATATACAAATCTAGTAAAAATACATGTCATTATGTTATAATAATAATAATAATAATAATAATAATAATAACAATAATAATAATAATAATAATAATAATGATAATACATAAATAATCTTTTTTTTAAAGTATAGAAAATTACGGGTTTATAACTGTGCAAACACAATTAGTAGAGAACACGAATGTCATCGATACCGACTTGAACTATCGAATCGACTTTATGACCAATTACTGACGCGCAGTTCTTGGTATCCTCAAACCGTCCCCGATCAAAATGCTGACTTGGCTCGCCGTTTCTTAACTTTAGCAATATCACAAGAACAAGTGTGTTTACGTGATACAGCCGCTAATTCAATTAACACATTTAAAATGACATTACTTGTATTTTTTGTAATCGCCCAGGAACCCAATGCAATGTTAATGAGTAATAAAATCTCATTTTTTCTTTACCAATTTCGGATTTGGATTTAAAATTTTTACAAAATAGTTTCATATATTAATTCCACAAAATGACTTGAATAATTAACACTAAATTCAATTGATTTTCCTCTGAGTGCTTCATGTAGAGTAAACATATCTCGCTGGGTGGTGTTTGTAGCATAGTGATTCCGGTTCTCACTTATTGCCGCCATGTTTATTTTCTGGTGTCGAACTAATCCAAGGTTAGTTATCATCGGACGAATATATTTCTTCTTAGTCAGGATATAAAAAAGTGTTTTAGTGAGATGTTATTTAGAGAGTTTTGCTTAAAAACTATAACTGAATAAATCAATATATTTCTTTATTTTTTACATTATGTTTAGAATGTTAAAAAATTACATTCAACAAAGGTATATATGTATATATATTTATATGTCAGATGCAATGGGTCTAACTTAAGGAATCAGATTGACTTTTCCTTATATATATATATATATATATATATATATATATATGATGTATCCACATAATATTTCATAAGGAGATATAATTTATTATGTATCAATTTTCAGCATTTACTTCAACAGTGCTCGATACGTAAGTAGAGATTGGTAGTAAGCTATGAAAATATATTTATGGCAATTAAGCTACACAGAGGCTCCCGCGTTTCATCCCCGGGGATCTTCAGGCATGGAGTTATTTTTGCCAGGTGTTTTTATATACACGGCTAGCTAGTTAACCAATCAATTTCTTTGTTGTTCTCTCAGCCAATCGTTGGGCTTCCCACGAACAAAGGTGTGATTAGTGTTACTTCCTATATCCTGTTCTATTGTTCTGTTTTCTATAGATTGGCCTATTTCTTTGTTGTATCAATATAATGGGTGAATTTATTTTAACATGTGGTTCATTGTATTTCTATTTTAGGTTATAATTTTTTAATTTTTAGGTTTTTGTTTAGTTTAGTTTTTTTACTTATTTGTTTATTCATTTATTCATGTATCGCTAGCTTAAGGTAAATTTATTTCTGTGTAGGCAGATGCATACTATCTTACTTCTACAGTTTAATAGATTTTGGAGGTCTTTAAAATCTAAAATTTATGTACCGCTAGCCTAAGATACATTTATTTCTGTGTAGGCAGATGTTTACTATCTTACTTCTACAGTTTTATAGATTATGGAGTTCTTTAAAAATTTTAATTCGGACATAATCTACACAAGTCGTCTAAATTTCTACAAAACGAGCGTTTAATCTAATCCTTTCGAAATCCTGCACGCATCCACTTTGCCCAATTTCTAAAACCAGGGTAGAATACGCGACGCAATGATATGATGGGAAATGAACGTTATTTATATGTAATTGTTTAAAAATATAATATTTTGTTGCTTAGCATAGTTTGGAAGTTTGACTAAAATATTCTTTGTACGAGTTTTCTTTGTTATTTGAATATGCTCAATGGTTCTACGTTTACGATGCATGTATAAACAGACAAATCCATCCAATTAATGACACCGAGCGTCAAAATAGTGAATAGTAGATCTTGCTGTCTCGGCAGTTACAGGGTTAAAAGAAAAACGGGAGAGAAACGAATCAAATGCAGAGAAGTCAAATTAATATGGAACATAAAGAAAATCACTATAATCCTAACATGAGAACCGCTGAAATCGTCAGAAACATCGAGAGGGGGAAAGGGACTAGTTAGTATAGAAGACTGTTGGATGAGGTTTATCATCAAATAGATTCAAGAGGCACCGCCATAAAGAACAACACAGGTAACAGCTTAACTGAATACAAAAAGGCAAGAACATAAAAATGGGAAGAGCCCTGAGCAGATGTAAGACCTCTATCTAAATAATATCCCATTCTTGGACCAGAAGTGATCTCATCATCTGATAAAGCCGAAATCTTCTCATAGAACTTTGCATCAAATTTCACCCTTTGCGATAAGAGCTAGGTACCCCTCAGCATCCCCCTTATGACTGATAAAACCGCAGGTGATATTCGAATAAATGTCTGGAATGTTGTCAATCTATCACAAGAACCTCGATGCTAAAAAGACAACTGATCTCGACAACCTTCCAATCATAATATTCAAGGAATTGCAACCCGAAATAGCTTTTATACTTACTTACTGTTAAATCGTTGCTTAAAACAGAACTTCTTTTATCGGCTTTGAAGACTTCGTTTGTCTGCGAAGTATTTAAAAATATTTGAAATTTGTCTTCTACATCTCATTTAAGACCGATCAGTCTCTAGTGTTTCAAGAGTAAGTTGATTGAATCTGTAATTAATTAAGAAGTTGTCAATCACCTCATCAAAATCAATATACTCAGTGAGAAACAATATGCGTTTCCTCCTCCAAAATCCACAGCTTACTATGACGAAGGATTTAGGGAGATTAAATGCGCTAGTATACAATTGAAAGAGTTTACCGAGGAATTTTTGAATCACTATTCCACACGAATTGAAAAAAAATCGAGTTTGTGTTGACTGGGTAGAAAGGCTGAGAGCGATAATTCCAGCTGTAAACCGAGGAAAGTTAAGCTAGGGTTATGTGTTGTCGTGAGTGACAAAAATATCGGCCGAGGAAAATTGAGTACGGTTTGGTTAAACAAAACAGAGACGAAAGTTTAGCTAAGGTAGCCGGCGACCAATGAAAACGCGTACTGGCCATGACGAAAAAATTGGATCCGGGCAATGACGAGTAGCCAATATAACTGTATAAATTGTTTCGCGGGCGAATTTAAGAGTTCAAAGTCGGAGACATAGAGCAGTAGACAGTCAGTCATACTGAGTTAGGCGCTGCGATCCTCCCTTCTGCAATCGAAGTTCGCGTTTCTTGAGCTCGGTAAGAGGTCGTTTCCTGTCTTTCGTCCACTAAGTTGAGAAGTCGCAAATTGCAAATTATCCCCAGCATCCAAGAGCAGAGATACTGCCCGTTTCTGCTTACGAAGACAACTCATGTTCGTGTATATAAATAGAATATATATATTACCCTGTAAAACATTAACAGTAAGAACTCGCCTCACTACACCAATAACCAAGAACTTACATTTGTTTCTCTATATATATAACAATAAACGAATTAAAAGTTCATGAACAAAGTTTCTTTCCTTGAGCATTCAATCTGTGGAACAAAATACCACAAGGCTGCTTCCCACCTGATAACAACATGGTTGTCTTCAAGTATCATGCAAACAAATAATGGTTGAGCGGCCTTCTTAGATAATCAATTTTTCTTAAATAATATTATGTCCATTCACCCTATTATTCCAATCTTCTCGTGGTGGCGATCATCGTCCAACTGACAATCTATATACCCTTACCCTCGAGTGGCCCTAGGGCCCTGATAAGCGGTGACCTATTAGTAAAAAAAACCAACAACTACATAAACAGTATATAAGACTGATCAGAAAAGAGACGCATGCAATAAACTGGGCATGGCTTAAAAAGGATATGGTCATAGTAAAACAGAATCGCTACTGACAGCAACAAAGTATAACGGGAAAACGAACTATACCAAAGCTAAAACAGAAGAACAATCAGGAAAACCTTTAGTATAGACACAAGTGAACGTATCAAACTTGCTAAAAAAATTCAAAACAGACACAACTGTCTGGAAAAGGGAGTCCACTGGTAACATTTCAAACACTTGCAAACAAACGTTATGAACAAACACCGAAGACTTGATTGAATAATGAAAATCACAAAATATTTTCTGACAGATAAAAACATAAACCCATGAAGCGTTAAAATAGTTAACGATAGATGTTGCTGTCTCAGCAGTTCACAGGATTACTATCTAGGCAAGGAATATGAAACATAACGAAAATCACTATAATACCAATAAGTGAAGGAATACTAACAACAACTTCGGAAAGCATGGACACAAGACTAGTAGAAATTAGAATCAAAGAGAAGATCGATACCTAACAATGCACGGCAATAATGAAAGATGCAGACATTTTCAGAAACATTCTTGAATGCCAAAACCAATCCACACAAACAACGACAACTAACCAGCCACATCAATAGAAACATAAGACAATATAGAAATTACATCAAAGAAGCCTAAGGGAACTTAAACTGGTAGACATCATGTGAACTTTAACCCCCACTATAAAACCCACACATACATGTAATGGTACCAGTCTCAACTGGTATTACGCAAAAGATTAACAAAGAGTCAAGGAGGATGTGAGGGCAGTTGAAACAACCCTATATTCTTCATGTTATGTGTAGAATGGCAACTCATGTTCAATTAATCGTAACAATCAATCAGTACAGTATATATGTAATGTTTCGTAATTTAATGATTAAAAATAAGCATTTATAAACCTATTGAACGTTGTATAGGTATTAACGTTCTGATACCATTGCCCCTCCTCCCCACGAGCTATGGGTAAAATAACAACGTTTGTTTAATTAATCGTACACATTAGATACTGACTATATTCATGAAATAATCCAAGACAGTTGATATGCCGTAAGACATACAGATCAAACCGAACATAATGCATCTGTGGTGGTCATATACACACTGATACTGTAGGTAAAGTTAATGTTAACATTACCGCTTCTGTTTAATCAAACGTACCAATACTTATAAATAGTTTACAATATTTACTACGTTTCGCTATTTGATAACATAAGAGAATGTATATATCTTAAAACAGGCATTGGTTATAATGTTGGTTTTTACGTACTTAAGGTATGAACCTACAATCCCTCTACGTCTATCCATAAAATGGCAACTTGTGTTCAATTAAGCTAATACAATAAACTGTTTATAGTAAGAATTGTATTTCGTCATTAAGTAACCTGAAAGCGTTGATAGGCTATGAAATAGACGACAGAAATGAAACCTAACAAAACATCATATCAGACACTGATACTTCGTAAAATGGAATAAATTGTGTTTGTCCTCAATGAAACATCCTTACTATGGTTTCAGCGGGAAGTTGTAAAAGTTCTACAGAAATATATGAACTACATCTGACCTTCAATAAATTTCACAATGAAAAAGGAAGTAGATTATCAAATATCTTTCTATTGAGAATAAGGAATCCGTTTGCTAGATCCGGCCATCACCAATCCACAGAGCCACTTCCCATGCAACGCGAATCAACGCATCATCTGATAGCAATAAAAACGCGCGAAGTTCATAAGTAACGAACGAATAAATATATCCAATAATCTGCAGTTGACAAACTGCTATGGGTAACAGCTATTCTACAGCAAGAAGTGTGTACATATCGCGTGACCTCGTTACTACACTGTCCTTGGGTACTCATATTTAATGGTTGACGATAAACATATCACGAAGGCGAGCTCAGAAGTGTTCATCTAATGAGCAATGAATATAAGGGTAAACAATAGAATGTTACTCCGGTATCCTAAGGACTCTTCATGACAATTTTGTTGATTTTTATTTAATAGTCTTTGAGCTTATAAGTAGTTATTATTTTACTCTCTCTGAATTTTCATACAACTCACTATCAGTGATTGCTCACCGACAATAACCTGTAGTGTTCCACTGGAATCCGAGTAACAACAAGTCTGCCCAGATTTCCAGCATTCTCTATGTCTTTTGATAACCATTGAAAGTAATTTTGCTTCATCGCAACAGTCATTTGCCACCAATTGTCTCGCTAGCAACACCCGTTGTGGTTCTATTGAATTTGAATGATAATAAGTCTTCCTTAAGTTCCAGTACTCTCGCACCCTTGCAGTAGAGGTCTGGTTGGTTCTCTCCTGTCTCGGTTTTTCTACTGTCCTTGACGTTTCATAACGATTTTGTGTGGTATCAGTCGAGGTTAGTGACAACGCACATGTGTGTGTGTGTTTTATTTTCCTCCTACCCCTTTCCATTTATTTGTGTCTCATCAGAGTTTGTTGGTTATGTGGGTTGATTTCCGCATTCAAAGTCCTCTCTTAATACTTCGGCTGTTTCTATTATTGTCGTTCATTGTATTTTCTCAATCTTTATGGATTCATATTTTTAATATTATACGCCGTTTGTAGCGATGAATTTATTAAGCATACAACAATATGGCATCCACAAAAACTTCAAATGATACTAATCAACAGGGAATATTAATGTTATTGTTTCTCGTACAAAAGTGCCTAATTTCTGATCGTCATGCAAAATATATTTCGTGATGCAGATACAAATATGATTAAGAAATATTAACATACTTAACATCTTTCTATATTACGTAAATATGCCCAAGTATGTCGGTCTGTACACACACTAATTGTCAATATTCAATTGTGGTTCCAAACTAATAGCATATTTAGAATCATCAGATTCCTGTAGATGTTTTACCATGGTTTTCATTAATTTCATATTTGCTTTTCATATTACAATAGATGTTTTACCATGGTTTTCATTAATTTCATATTTGCTTTTCATATTACAATAGATGTTTTACCATGGTTTTCATTAATTTCATATTTGCTTTTCATATTACAATAGATGTTTTACCATAGTTTTCATAAATTTCATATTTGTTTTTTATATTACAATAGATGTTTTACCATCGTTTTCATTAATTTCATATTTGCTTTTGATATTACAATAGATGTTTGACCATGGTTTTCATTAATTTCATATTTGCTTTTCATATTACAATAGATGTTTTACCATGGTTTTCATTAATTTCATATTTGCTTTTCATATTACAATAGATGTTTTACCATAATTTTCATTAATTTAATATTTGTTTTTTATATTACAATAGATGTTTTACCATGGTTTTCATTAATTTCATATTTGCTTTTCATATTAAAATAGATGTTTGACCATGGTTTTCATTAATTTCATATTTGCTTTTTATATTACAATAGATTTTTTACAATGGTTTTCACTAATTTCATATTTGCTTTTCATATTACAATAGATGTTTTACCATGGTTTTCACTAATTTCATATTTGCTTTTCATATTACAATAGATGTTTTACCATGGTTTTCATTAATTTCATATTTGCTTTTCATATTACAATAGATGTTTTACCATGGTTTTCACTAATTTCATATTTGCTTTTCATATTACAATAGATGTTTTACCATGGTTTTCATTAATTTCATATTTGCTTTTCATATTACAATAGATGTTTTACCATGGTTTTTATTAATTTCATATTTGCTTTTCATATTACAATAGATGTTTTACCATGGTTTTTATTAATTTCATAATTGCTTTTCATATTACAATAGATGTTTTACCATAGTTTTCATTAATTTCATATTTGTTTTTTATATTACAATAGATGTTTTACCATGGTTTTCATTAATTTCATATCTGCTTTCCATATTACAATAGATGTTTGACCATGGTTTTCATTAATTTCATATTTGCTTTTCATATTACAATAGATGTTTTACCATGGTTTTCATTAATTTCATATTTGCTTTTCATATTACAATATATGTTTTACCCTAATTTTCATTAATTTCATATTTGTTTTTTATATTACAATAGATGTTTTACCATGGTTTTCATTAATTTTATATTTGCTTTTCATATTACAATAGATGTTTGACCATAGTTTTCATTAATTTCATATTTGCTTTTTATATTACAATAGATGTTTTACCATGGTTTTCACTAATTTCTATATTTGCTTTTCATATTACAATAGATGTTTTACCATGGTTTTCATTAATTTCATATTTGCTTTTCATATTACTATAGATGTTTTACCATGGTTTTCACTAATTTCCTATTTGCTTTTCATATTACAATAGATGTTTTACCATGGTTTTCACTAATTTCATATTTGCTTTTCATATTACAATAGATGTTTTACCATGGTTTTCACTAATTTCATATTTGCTTTTCATATTACAATAGATGTTTTACCACGGTTTTCACTAATTTCATATTTGCTTTTCATATTACAATAGATGTTTTACCATGGTTTTCACTAATTTCATATTTGCTTTTCAATATTACAATAGATGTTTTACAATGGTTTTCATTAATTTCATATTTGCTTTTCATATTACTATAGATGTTTGACCATGGTTTTCATTAATTTCATATTTGCTTTTCATATTACAATAGATGTTTTACCATGGTTTTCACTAATTTCATATTTGCTTTTGATATTACAATAGATGTTTTACCATGGTTTTCACTAATTTCATATTTGCTTTTGATATTGCAATAGATGTTTTACCATGGTTTTCATTAATTTCATATTTGCTTTTCATATTACAATAGATGTTTTACCATGGTTTTCATTAATTTCATATTTGCTTTTCATATTACAATAGATGTTTTACCACGGTTTTGACTAATTTCATATTTGCTTTTCATATTACAATAGATGTTTTACCATGGTTTTCATTAATTTCATATTTTCTTTTCATATTACAATAGATCTTTTACCATGGCTTTCACTAATTTCATATTTGCTTTTCATATTGCAATAGATGTTTTACCATGGTTTTCACTAATTTCATATTTGCTTTTCATATTACAATAGATGTTTTACCATGGTTTTCATTAATTTCATATTTGCTTTTCATATTACAATAGATGTTTTACCATGGTTTTCATTAATTTCATATTTGCTTTTCATATTACAATAGATGTTTTACCACGGTTTTGACTAATTTCATATTTGTTTTTTATATTACAATAAATTATAATAAAGCGTTAAATTATTGACCTTTACAGTTTTTTTTATGTTTTCAATACACTTTTTAAACATATGTTTTACTTTGTAAACGATTTGTTAGAACAGTAGTTGGACTGTTTAAGCTCTAATTAGATGAATTCATGCACTTCCTAAGTTATATTCCATATATTTGATACTCAGACAACGTTTTATAAATCTACCAGTTGTATAGAAGTGTCAATTCTGATCTTCATCCAGCGTCTAATAATAACAAAATCATGCAACGAGAATTTTATATTCAACTCGAAACAGGTGAATACGCCTAAAAATCTAGCTTAGGTCTTTGGGGTCCAAGACCCGCGGCATACACAACGGAAAATTCACGAACTAATTTACGCATGCCAGAAACATATATACGTATTCTTTCACTGACAAGACAGAGGCAACCTAATATGCACACATATTCGTAATGTCAACCAATGTATACACATTTTATCACGCACACTCACACGACGCCAGCCGAAATAAGCATGACTACTTAACTTCTTTTTACAGACAAAACAACTTTTTTCTTCATCTAAAACGTTCTTAGATACTTTGAACTCTTTTTATCTACTAACATTTTACTTTTGATCGCCCTTACAATTTGTCAATAAAATTGGTATATCTATGCATAGACAGACTTTATAATTCCCTCCTAGATAGTGTCGTACCCACTATGTAGTTACGATTTCATAATAGCCAAACATTCTTAAACTAACAAACTGAAATCCGTACCATTTTTAGATTTCGCAGATAATTTCCGAGGAATGAGAACAATGTTAACAATTACATGAATCTACAGAAATATAAGTTCCGTTGAAAGCTGAATGTTTAATAACTTGTTGGTCGCAGGAAACACGGTTGGATCAGTTAACTCCGTGGAAAATTATAAAACGGAATTAGATAAGCTGCAAGCTTTACATGTTACATACTGATTCGGAAAGTTTATTCTAGCCGTCTTGTCTTTTCCATACATTATAAATGAAAACTTTCCCGGAGAAGATGTTTACTTGTCGTATCTTCTAGAGTCGCGGGATCTTTTTTTCTAATATGATGATCGCGCTATGCTGGAATATTCCAATAGAGAAACAACTTCTTTCATTTCTATATGCTATTTAAATTAGTTACTTCTTGAAAAAATTCCAACATGGCGACGTTAAATCGAACTTCTGCGTATCATTTGAACTTCATTAATAATAATGTATCTATATTATATTCGGTATCCCAATGTCAACTGTTATGCACGTAAACCAGGTAGTCTTCAGGACCTGTAAGTCTTTTTAATTATCCTTATTTTTATTTGTAACAATATTTTAATTTTGACCTCCTATAATACATCCTGAATCTCAAGAGTTCTCACTGCAAAATCCAGTGCAAATATGTCCAATACTTTTGTGGATTATAAGCGTCTACTATAGGTAATAGTATAACATGTAGTAGTAGAAGTAGTAATTATAACAGTTGTAGTATTTGTATCCCATATGCCATACTTTGCTTTTCGAAATGTGATCCATGTAAAATTTAATACAATTTATTAGGTCTTATACGCGTTTATTATTAGTATCATCTATATATTAATACGCGAATAGTTTTATTTTATTTTTTCGTTCGTACATTACGTTTTAGATAATTAGTTTCAATGGTAGATGACAGCAGACATACATTCAGAGAGGTTGAAATAGACATGACTCCTTTTTTGTTAAGAAGTATTTTCACTGGTGGTTACTAAACGTCACAAGGTCATAACCCCCGTGTGACATTAACTAATGACCACACCTCACATTAATATCGACTTTGAGTTGCTTACAATCATCAGGGTAGGTAAATAGAAGATAAAGACAGCGAAGAGCAGATAGAGTATGTTTTAGTATATTAAGAATTATAAGAAAGCGCGTATTATATCAGTTGGCAGAGAGAAAAAAAACAGCTGGGTTGACAATAAGAGAAAGCGAGAAAAATCTAGAAATGGAATATCGTCAAATATTCGTCTGTTTTGAAATTCACCTACGCAATATACTGATTAAAGTAAGATTAAGTGACAGAAATATGTGAATTTATTTAATTAAAGTACTTTAAATTGAATTCGTACTGTAATTTTTACTGTTTTTAAAAATTACACGAATTATTTATTGTATAAATTTAAATCATTCTAAAACAATAGCTATTTTCTTGTGTCTCAAGTTTTTGGTTTTCTTTGCTAACACTTAATCGTTGCATGATGACACCATGGCATTGCATCGTTTGATTACTAGCTTGTTACACTGAAATATCTAAGCGGCTTCTTCTTTATTTATATAGTTTTTTTGTCGTTACATAGATTCAATGGCTACATCTTTTAATATTTTCTTAAATGAAAACTTGGAATTCCACGGGCCTTGTTAGTTTATAGTATAAGTAGTAGTAGTAGTAGTAGTGGTGGTAGTATTATTATTATTATTATTAGTAGTAGTAGTAGTAGAAGCTAAAGCATGGGTTTAATTCAATGTGATATACACAAATATCCCAATAGTTTCCCATAACAATGTTAGTGTAAGTCTGACCAAGAATTTTCGAACGTATAAGTGTTTATTGTTTTTTATTATTAAGAGGTATTGTAGCATTACCTTTGTGACACCCAGAATCTTAAGGATGCTTTTTGACATATTTGGAACAATTTTGTCGACTATTTTTGGAGCCTGGAAGTGAATAACAAACGCACAAACGTACACAACGATTCAAATCAAGTAGCTTCATGCCTTGTCTTGAGTGAATTTCATAAAAATATAATATATACTGTTTAGCTATTAATTCTTGAAATGGATTTCATTGCCAGATTTTTTAGCATTATTTTGTTCATGTAAATGAATAAATCCGAAATATTTATTTTTATTCATCGCATATATTACCATCAAAGAGGCTCACTTTTATTTAAATCAATAATGCAATATAGTCTTTAGAAATGTTGTGTATATAGTAGAGATCATATACCTTAACACAGTTGTTTGTATGTCTAATTTGCATGACTATTTTAAAACAGTTTACAATAAATTAATGTTTATTGCAATTTATTTGTAATTTTATGGTCCTATTCTCTATATATGTGAAATAGTTTTGTCGTTATTATCAGCGATTTATTAAAGTAATTTAATAAGGAAAAGAAAAAATAATTACCAACACCTTTCTTGAAATATTATGTTCATTAATTTTCAAGGGAGGTAATTTAACTGAAAACTAATATATCCTAGATATATATACAGACGAAGACTAAAGGTAGTAAAAGAGTTCATGGAGAGTGGAAAACAGTTACTGCTCTGTCTGTTATATATTCCACTACCTTTCTCTCTCTCTCTCTCTCTCTCTCTCTCTCTCTCTTTCTCTCCATCTATCTATGAACGAGGTATATTTTAATAAATATGCCAGAGTGTATAAATTTTCGAATAAAATCAATGTAGAATAAATACTGTTAGTTGTTGTGACCAAACGGGTGACCAGTACCTCAAGTATGCAATAATTTTAGTTTTCTTTTAAATGTTCCAAATCAGTTCAATTTTAACAAATACTAATTCTAATTAATTTAATAAATCTTTTTATCTCAGCAGTTTAGCAAACGCTCTTTTTAGTTTGTGGATTAAAGAACAAAAGTAAATATGAGTAATTACTGAACGGTTCATGTAATTGTGTTTTCAAGTTAAAAAGAATAGTACTGTTCTACGATTTGTTTTAGCTTTCATGTTTTAAACTTAATATTGAGGTTGCGTTTTTATTAAATAAACCACCTTTAGTTCGACGAATAACATTCTGTCGTTTTGTTATCGTTGCGTCGTGATGTCATTAGCGATGGAAAAGCGAACAGAGAAATTCTCGTCAGTGTATAATAGAGTTCAGAATTTAATTATAATATAGATTGAGCGTTCCAAATCTCATCAGAATTGATCCAATGGTTATAGAGTTAGCGAGCACTAGACTTGCACATATATGCTACATTCGGGTGCATATGTTTTTCTAGTTCATGTAAAGTTTACTTAATCGAACATTAATCTATTTATTAAATTGAAAATACATTTCCATTCATAAAATTAAAATGATAAAGCTAAACAAACATCTAGAGAATCAAATATTTTGTTGGTGACAGCTTTAAAGTTTATATTTACACTTAGAACAGAATTATAAATTTAACATATATCAACGTAAAAAAATAATCAGTACATGAACTGGGAAAACGTTTTTTAGACAAACCAAAGTAACAAAAAAAAATGTGAAAAATTATTTTTCTAATATATCGATTAAATTATGTTAAAACTTGCAATAACGACGTTACCCGGGTGTCTTTTTATTTTCACTTTAGTTTCGCGTTTGTTTTTTAAAACTATGTTGGTATTTTACCAAATTATTTCTATTTTTAGTAAGAAATAAATGAGATTATTAATTGAACCCAAATTTTAGAAAACTTTAATTAATTTTGTTAGAGAAATGTTTTTCAAATCTGTATTTTAATAATGATTGAATGTAAATTTCATTCGTTTAATACAGGAAGATTAACTAAGAATTTAAAAGTTAGAAATTATTTTCTATATGACAGTTTGAATGTTTCCAAATGCCTTTCGAATTTCGAAGAGTGCCGCAAAGTAATTAATTATTCTTTCCAATTATTAGCAAAATATTAAATTGTTGAAATGTTTAGTAAGAAATAGAAATCGATACTAGTGCAATTAATTATGTGATTTAATTAGTTTTAATATGGTTTTTAAAACTTCATTTTATTTTATGATATAGTAATTTTGACGTCAATAAAAATAAGATTAACAATACTTAAATCATTTATTGTAAGTGTAATAATCAAAGTTACGTCAACGCAATAAATACACACATGAAGTTATCTCATAATTCTATTAACATGAATTCAATTATGAAAAATTAGTTATGCTTTTTTATGAGTTTAAATATTAATCACATTGTACAATGTATATTAATGGTGAAAATAATAGTGTTGAGATTTTTTTACGATTGTTAATGTGACTAAGATTCCAAATATTCATATTAATGTAAACCAAAAGCAATAACACATTTTATATAATTAAAGATTGGTTGCAGCATAGGGCATCAAATACAGCGCTCTGGTGTTAGATAGCCCTCTCTAACGATGTCTATCTGTTTATCCTTGCACAATGTTTTTGCACGAATACTATTAATTTCGTTTCTTTTTTTATTTTGAATAAATAATTATTACGGTCCGGATGATTGGTAAAATGCACACATGTTTCTATAATGCTAAGAAAATCAAAATTAAAATTTGTTTTTGCCATTAATAATAATGAAGTATCATTGCTTTATCTATTTTACCTATCAGATAAACAATTAGAGTTGTTTAAATAAAATATTAGCCTATTTTTGTAAATGATTTGTATACCGATGTTTCTTTCTATCTTCCGCTTAAATTATTGTGTATACTGGTAGATTATTCATCTTCACTGTCGTATGTTTTATGATACAAGAGAACTGTAATACGGATTATAATTTCTTTTTTTCATTCTTATTTAGAAAGGGTTGTATGTATACAGACACATTAAACAAACGCATTTTTACTCATTGCAATAAGAATGCTTTCTTTTTCAGATTTACAAACTTACTCAACGTATACGAAAACATGTGGAACAGGAATATTTCAAAATAATAATATTCATAAATTCGAACTATTTGTTTCACTTTTTACTTTCTCTTCTCGCTAAAATTTGACCGATTTGACGAAAACATATATGTGAATTTTAAACATGTGGGGTTAGAAATATTTAATAATCTTTATAAAATACAAGCTCTATTTTTTTCTTTCTTTTCATCAAGTTACGTTCTGCGTACTTACGTATTAACGCGATAAGTTGGGAGCGATATACAAATATAATAATATTTATAAAATACAGTCTATAATTACGATAGAGCTGAATATTTTATATGTTTTGAAAAAAATAAAAACGGGTTATTTTTTTTCTACTTAGTTCACCCCAAACAAGGCAAGTTGCTACTGAAAAAGTAAGGGGTCACTGGAAATTAGGCTGGACGTTTTGGAGGTCATCCTAAATTGGGGCTGTGCTGCGAGATGCTTGTATACATTAGTTTTAAATTTCTGCATATCGGTACTGTCGATAAACAGGGAGCAAGGAGGGAAATCGAAAGGTCGGTAGCTCGAGGAAAGAAGCTATTGAAGTAGAAGGCTCTTCGGCATCTGGGGACCTACACAGCGAATTGATAGGATTTAGCTGATTGTCGGGTTGGTCAAATGTATTTACGTCGAGTGGACACCAAGGCAGTAAATACATCGGAGCACATTTCATTGAAGTACTTGTAAAACAAGCACAGGGATGCAACATTGCGGCGATGGGACAGGGGCTGGAGCTTGGTGAATATTGATGGACCTTTTGGATTAGGTACTCTTTTTGGACCTTGTCTAAGAGGGAGAGACTAGTGGATATGTGCACCAGCCAAGACGTGCAAAAATATGCATGAGCGAAAGGTGGCTTTGTTTACTAAAGTTGAACGTTGATCAGCAGATATATTAAAACTGATCTGTGTATGTTGCCAGTCTTAAGAAGGTGGATAAATAATTTAAGACGCAAAGTTGAACGACGATTTTAAAAAGTGTGTTGACCTGTTTATTTTTCATAAAATTGTAGTTTTTTTAGGATAATAAACAACTATTTCTAAAAGAGGCACACCCATCAGCAAATGTATTATATGTAGTTTTTATGCGTTCTCATTTTCAAGAAGCTGAATAGATAATTTTTTATATAAAAAATGTATAGACAACAAAAGGTGTACACAGTAAATGATATTTCTTAATGAAAACGCACTTTACCTCAGTTCATTAACATGCATGTACAGGTGCGAAAAATTGATGAAATGGGACATTTTCAATCATTACTTTAAAACAAATATCAGCTTACGTCATTGATTACAAAATTATTTCTTTCTCTATCTATTTTTGCAATTAGATAAACAATAATATTTTCACTAAATAATAGTCGATATATTTTTTTTTACTTATTTGACTAAAATGATAGTAGGTAAACTACGTTTAAAACAATTATTTAAAATGTTGTTTAACTTTAATGATGCAAGCGACAGACACATCATCACCTATAATCTTTAGTTTTAGTTTTAGTTTTTTAAATGTAAAGAACCTCATTTTTCAGCTGAGAAAGGCGCACACACACTCATATATATATATATATATATATATATATATATATATATATATATATATATATATATATATGAAGATTTCGAACACAAAATGCGATAAATCCAATTCGTTTAAATTGAAACCTTAAACAATAAAAACACGAATATATTAAATCTAGACTTAAAATGCAAGCTAATTTTAATTTAAATCAAAAAGAGATTATTTCGGTATCATATTATGTAACAAATAGTGTTAGGATGCCGTCGACTGTTGAAATTCAACAGTTTTTGTAGGGGCAGTTTCGTGATTTTGAAAATGGCGTTTATCGCGTTTTGCATTCGAACTTTTCATATATATATATATGAGACGTACTCGTGACCCATTGGATCACAAACATAACCACTATATATTCTAATTTTGTTTCATTAAGAAAATCGTAAGCTCTGACATAGCGTTTAAGAATAATCGCTTTAATTCTGTATGATTATTATTATATAAAAGTATTATTCTTTGTAATTCTTATATAGAAGTAAAAAAAATCCATCTAATTTGCGTAGAGTACTGCAATACTCGGGAGGATTATTGTCACTCAAATTCTACAGAAATAAAACACACTTTATCAGCCAGAAATACAAGGTAAACAGCTGTTGCGAAAACCAAGTGATCTTCAACGGTTATCAAAAGAAGCGGAGAGTGCTGGCAGTTTAGAGAGCCTTGTCGTCTTCAAGACTCTATAGAACGCCACTAGTTATTGCGATTAAATAATTACTGATGATGTTCGCATGAAAACGTATAGTAGATAAATAATAACGGCTGGCTTAAGAAACTGCATACATGTATGATTACGCAGAGGACACTTGAACAGAGAAACACACAAAAACGCGACCAGAACGAACAATTAAAGATACACAACAGTAAACAGTTATTGTGTCTTTTAGACCTCATATTCCATGGGCGATGTTTCTGACAAAGGAAGAATAATTGCTGTTTTCTGGGTCGGAATCTATCCATCTGACACACATCGTTAGCTAGCTTTTGATCTAGAAGTATTATTGTTTAGCTGCTTACATCAAGTGGCTTCATATCTTGTCTGGAGTGATTCCCATAAAAAATAAATACTGAATTATTGAGACAAAACGGTTAACGACAGCATATGTGTATTCGCTAGCCCCAAAGGTATATAAAAACAAAGATGGCTGGGTTGGTAAGGTAGTGCACTGGAACTATGCAAACGACTGCACTTTGCACATTATAACAAATATTATAAGCACAAACCAGGGCCAGTATTGGAAAATTAAAAAAAATACATAAAATCCTTTGCGACATGGAAATACAAACGCACAGACTTATGCAAACAATAAGGTTGGACATGATAATAATCAACAAGAAGTGAAGACACCAACCAATTAGTTAATTTCGTTCTTCCAGCAATCATAGGGTAACGATGAACTAAGCAGATGTATAGAGCTTACAAGGGAACTGAAAGGAATGTGGGATATAAAGAAAACTACCGTAATACCAATATATTCTAGAAGCACTAGGACCAGTATCAAAATATCAGTAAAGAAGACTAAAAGAAATTGAAATCTAAGTGGAGGGATAAAAAAATACAAACCGCTACACTGATGAAAACAGCCAAAATATTAGGAAAATATATAGAGTGCAGTAATCCATCTTCATCGCTCGGGGGAACCGTGCAACTACAGACCAACTGAATAGTATTACGTAAACACAACTAGAAACGCAGAGAGAGAGAGAGAGAGAGAAAGAGAGAGAGAGAGAGAACAGAATAAGTCGAACTCACGGAGACTGTAACTATCGGGATAAATATATAAGAGCAATCCTATAATCTGACACCATCTCCCTCACATCACACGCACAAAAAAACGATGTGACTGCAACATCGATTGGTATCCAGTAAATGATTGTGAAGTGTATGAAATGATGGAAAGATTGCTGAGGCATATAACCATCAAGACCTCGGTTGGAAAAACGCAGGGAATACTGGAATCCAGGAAACGCATATGGTTACTGACATTTCAATGAAAGCCATCGGCCGTTATAAGCGAGAACTCAAAGCGATTTGCAACGGTGATGGTAAGGACTATAATGGACTGAAAATATAGGGATACTTGCTGTCATTCAGACGCAAAAGAACACAACATGTTCTTGCCAGTTAACAATCACTGGTAATGACACGTGTGAGAACTAGCGAATATGAAGTAATAATAATTTCACAGCTAATCAGAAAATGGACACGTTAAGTATACTCAAGTGATTCATTCTCTTTTTACAAAGAAGACTAATATCAAAAATAGAAGGAGGCATTTATTCATTTAGCCGGAAGCTAAATCTTTGATGAAACTTTTGTTAAGTGAAGTAAAAAACGCTTCACGAAAGCCCCCGATGCATATATTTCGCTGATTACTGGCATCAGTTTTCGCCATTGCTAGTGAAACCGGCGGCTTTCTTGTGAAAAGCGTCTCGGAGACGAACAAAGAAAAACGCAAAAAGCGACGGTTTCGAATACAAAACAAGAGATAATAGAGATTCCGCTCGAAAGTTATGGCAGGCGCCATTTTGTTTATTTTCAAACATCAATAGACGATGAATTGTTTATTGATGCTTTCGGTTATTACGTTGAAGACAGTAGACTTTAAATGGAAAAGAGATTAGGAGAGAGAGAGAGAGAAGGAAAGAAAGAGAGAAAGAGAGAAAAGGAAAGAGAGATACAAAGAAAGGGAGAGAATGAGAGTGAGAGCGAATGAGCGAGAGCGAGAAATATGAAGGGAAATAAATAAAAAAACAAAGAAAGAGAGAGTTTGAGAGAGAGAGAGAGAGAGCGGGGAAATAGCTAGAGAAAGAAAGAAAGAGTGTGAGAGAGCGGAGAAATAGCTAGAGAAAAAAGATAGATAGATAGATAGATGAAAAAAGAGAGCAGAAGACATAATGAATGAATAACATGAACCCTTAATGAAAAGAAAAATGCCCGCGGTCCTTTCTTAATACATTGATTCGGGAAAATTTGTGATTGGTTTGGGTTGTCTGTTTTTAAGTATGTCGAACTTTTTGGAAATGCATGGGTTATAAGTACATACCATATCTATTGTTTGTACAGCAGTATTGCCTTTAAAAACGCTTTCATCAGATAATACCTACGGGTTCAGGCATCGTGTTGAGCTTAAAACCTAAAACGTCCTAGCAGTTCTGACTACCAGACTGCTGTATTGTAATCCAAATAAAAGCTCAATACATACTTTAAACAATTATTTCATTACAGATGACTGTTGTAATGGTTCGTTACATGTGATTGTTTTTAGCGATTTTCACCGGCGAGTGTTTTGGAGGTTTCATTACAGGAGATATATTTAGTTATTATTTAAGGTTACCGATTTAAGCGATTTGTTACATGCAAATGCTTTGACAATTGCATAACAGGCGACTATTTTGAAGGATTCATTACAGGTACCTATTAAGTGTGATTCGTTAAAGTCGCATATTGTGAGCGATCTATTACAGGCGGCTATTTTTAAGCGATTCATTAGAGATGTCTATTTTGGCGATTCATTACAGGCGCCCATTGTGAGCGATTCATTACAGGCAGATATTATGGGCGATTTATTAGAGAGGCCTTTTTTAACAATTCATTGCAGGCGCCTATTTTGGGCGATTCATTACATACCTCTATTTTCGTCGATTCATTACAGGCGTCTATTTCAGGCGATTCTTTATAGATGTTTCAACTGATTTTATATAAATCATTTTATAGGTAAATAAATGTTGAAATTGTTTTACTTCCCAAAGGTAATGGCAATGCAATGTTACTAAGTCACGTATTTACAGCGCTATCAGGTAACAGAAAAATAAGTTAGGGTAATGCTTTTGCGGCGTTTATATAGCGCGGTAGTAACAGTATTTTGTTAGCTGGTCATTCGAACGCAGATAAATATTTGCAGGAAACGTAGGCGTAACAAGCGGCACTAACGCAGATAAATCAAACTGGGCGATGTATCACTTTCTGAGCAATATGATAACGTTCTTAACAGTTTAAAAATAAAACGTATCCAGTGGCCCAAATGTTCGATCACTGTTTAAAAAAATTTACATGTGAACCATTATCAAAACACCGACAACCGATATATTAGATATAAAATTCACTCGCTTGACGATTGAACTACTCTTTTGCGCGTAAAGGAACCTAACAGACTCGGTCAAATTTACAGACGCCACACTTCGTATCAATAACTATTGTAGCATTGACAGCATGAACCTGTTCATACTCTCGTGGGCTTTTATGTAGATTAGTATAATGTGTTTAAAAGTATTTTCACACAACAATCTATCCTCCCTTTATTATTTTTCAACTCATCTTTTAATTTTATGTAAATATATATGTACACAGATTTTGGATAGTTATTGCATATATGTTTCAACTACAACTTACTGTATATTTACTGTGGCCTGAGAAACCTGAACTTTTGATAAAGTCGCAGGTGAAACATGTATGAACATATGTGGCAAAGTATTTGTATAAATAAAAGGTTATACTAAAATATAGCTGTACTTTTTATTAAGCACGATCGTATATACGCCGTAGCGTCATCGAATCAACATCTATGAACCAACAATAATAGATATATATAGATAATGTATATATATATATATATATATATATATATATATATATATATATATATATATATATATATATATATAAATATATATATATATATACATGTCGGATTACCTTCATCCTTCTCTTCCCATATATATATATATATATACATATATATATATAAATATATATATATAAATATATATATATACATATATATATATACATATATATATATATAAATATATATATATATATATATATATATATATATATATATATATAGATAGATAGATAGATAGATAGATAGATAGATAGATAGATAGATACGAGACAAATGAATTTATGACATACGTACGTTCCGAGAATTCACAATAACAACAATTTTGTGAACGATAGTTTCTGTGACGATACGGATTTTATTGATATCAGGTCATCATCAGCACGGAATAGACACCAAGTTAGAAGTCAAAACATAGCATCATGACTAGAGTGTAAACATTAATCAGTTATACAGAAATTATATATATATATATATGCATATATATATATATATATATATATATATATATATATATATATATATATATATATATATATATATATATATATATATATATATATCCATATACTTTTGAAAATGATTGTGCCTTTTTAAACGACTATTACATTAAATTCATTTTAATTGTGTTTAAGTATTCGCTGGCACTTCAATTTGTCCTCCATTGCTCTTCAATTTCGTTGATATATTTGATTGATTATACTATCGGTTGCTCCTGACGAGATGATAGTCATAAGAGCTCTAGGCATTTTTCGCCAATCATTTTCAAAAGCATACATGAATGTTGTACCTCCGGACAATTTTTTGTACATATATATATATATATATATATATATATATATATATATATATATATATATATATATATATATATATATATACATTATAATCAATGAAACGGGCAGGTGGAAAAAAATTGCTAAGATTTTTCTTAAGGCCTTATCGTCTGACCCTTTAAGAGGAAACGTCAGAATGATAAATTAAAATTTATTTATTATTTAATTCATCATTCTGACGTTTTCTCTTAGAGGGTCAGACGATAAAGCGTTAAGGAACATTTTAGCAGTTTTCTTTTGTTTTTCCACCCGCCCGTTTCATTGATTATATAAAAAAAGTTTCCTCTGAAATTTAACCTACGATTTTGTTGTACGCAAAATTTACTTATATATATATATATATATATAATATTTGTAATCACTGTTTTTCCTCTCAGTTTGCGACCTTAAAAAACATTACTTCGTGAAACAATGTTTAACTTTTACACCCTACATCTTAGCACACGGATGGCAAATACGGCGTTATAACTTTATTACACACAGTGTGGTATATCATTAGCATATTTTCATAAAATATTTATTGTTAATTTATTATTATATTAAACTAGCATACGACCTGTCCAAAACGGATATTTTGCTAGTTAATAATGACATTAATTCGCCCAACAGACCATTTTTATAGTACTTTCATGTCTCTTTTACGCAGTTTGAAAGTTTTTTTACGCTTTTAAGCTTTAAATAGCGAATTCTTATTCCAATTTCGATTAAAATCCATGAACTTTTTTTGATTCTAGGAATATGTCTAAAATTATATCTAACAAGCTCTATATCCAGGATTCGGAACAGAAAAACTTACCTTTCAGTCAAATATTACATGATCCAGAATGTTTTATCTACATTCGGCGAACAAATGTCTCAATTGTGTATATGTCTAAATTACCTTAGTATAAAAATTGACTCATCGGGGGATTCATACCTTAAGCGATCAGATACTACCAAACACATTTCCTAGTTGTATACTATATATTGGCAAGTATAAGCTAATCAGATATCTGACGTATAAAAACGGTTAATTAAATTTAGTTGTGCTTTGCTATCTTAAGTCTAGTCCAATAAATGTCAAAGTTTGAAATATGTGACATTTTATCGTCGTTCACAGATTCAGACCTTGTTCACGCACCTTAAATTCATGACTAATGAAGCAGTTAAAAGGAGATGATTTACTGTTGTGGACCACGAACATATATAAATGATGTACACAATTTTTTTTATGTAAATCACTCCAGACAAGGTGTGAAGCCACTTGATGTAAGGAGCTAAAAAAATACTTCTTCAAGGTCAAAAACTAGCCAACGATAAGTGTTATATGAATAGATTTCGACCCAGAAAACATCGTCAAAAACATCGCCCATGAAATATGAGGACTAAACAACAAAATAAGAAAAGCGCGAGTTACGAGGCTGCCGAAAGTAAAACCAAGGTTAACTTTCTACTCTCATTTATAATGACGCAGGTTGTAAAATTTTACCTCCAGTGCTTATTAATCAGCTTAAATTCAACTTATTTAATCGCAATAAAAAGTGTAAAAATTAACATATTTTTCAGACACATAAACACGTTTTCGTATTTTAGATGCATAGAATGTCGACGTCAGTGACTCGGCTAACTTTCAAAATGTACTTTTGTCTTCACGATTTGAAGATTTACTACCACAAGAAGGGGTTCAGATCCTCAGAGAAGTATTAGTCGGTAAACCAGGGGTTCGGCTAATATGGTAGCCGAGGCAGTATTTCATAGCACACTTTTTTAAGTTTTCGTGAAGTGATAGGTGAGATGTATAGTCGAACATTCTCGTGTGGTGAGATTTACTTTCGATGATGACCAATAAAGTTAATGGCGCATCTTTACGTTTTAGAAGCTTGTAAACTCTCTGCGTTGACAGTTTCGCCAGGATTCAAGAACCTACAATGGTGTTTTACTACTGCGAAGATATGTTACTTAATGCAGCTTCTTATCATTAACAAGTTGTCTTTCGCTTTTATTTATTTTATTACAATTTACAACCATTACACAAGTTTATAATGGCGTAATAATACGATTGAGTTTAATGGATCGGTGTTTCTTATCGCTAAAGAAGCCCTCACTACACCTCAAACCGATGTTTTATTTGATTTTTGTTATGTTCATGGGGCATCCATTTTGTTTTATTGTTCCAAAGTGGCTTGAGGTGGTCAAAGACTCTCAGGTGACTTCAGTTGTTCGCAGGTATGTTTCTACTAACGTCTTCAATTCGTCGGTGTCCACTGCAGATGAACGCTTACGGCATTATTTATCTTCAAAACTGTCATTGCAATGTGTTCTTTTGCAATACTTTTGCTGAATGTTATGTTCATGCTACGGGCTGTCTGCGCTGGTTATTCGCTACTTTTCCATAATCGCTTAAATAACCTGTATTTACAATAACACGAAAATTAAAGCAAATCTCATATAATGCGGAGGTGAAAGTGCTCTTAAAAATGTTATATAATCCTAACGTATTTAAAGGCACATTTAATTTTATATTGGTTTTCAAATATTAATCATGCAAAATCCGTTTGTTATTTTCCTAAAGAAACATATAAATGTGACGATAAAGGTGAACATTAGCAAATTAGAATCGCCCTAGGTGACTTGCTGGTTAAGCAGCAATTTACAAGAGGGCAAAAGCGCATGCTAAAAATTGTGCGTTATGTAGGTGTTAGCGAATTGCATATGTTGCACTGATCCGTTTCAAAAAACGAGATACCCAGACCGCGGGGCAGTCGAAAAATAGAGGTAGATGTGAACTAGTTTGGTAGTTTTTGTTAGTGTTGTTTCGGTGTTGTCTGAACAACATCGTGCCTGGCATCTAATTGCGCCACAAAATTCATTTCAGTTTCCAACAATATTCAAAGAAAATATAAACATATTATATGGCGTTTTACTTCGTTTAAGCACTAGCCCGATCTCGAAATATTCTGGTTCAGTAACTACAGATGAACGAATATACCAAACATTATCTTGTATATCTTTCAATAAAAAGAACACAATTGGTAAAGCTACGCCGGTAGCACTTGATATATCTAAAGCCTTTGAAATGTTCTGGCGCTAGGGTCTTCTTATGGAAATTAATTTGTACGGTATTACTGGACGAAGATTCAATAAAAAGAAGAACCTTTTTAGCCAAAAATTCAGCTTGTTCTTGATGGCCGTGAACATAAACAATATCACATTATTGCGAGTGTGCTCCAGTGGTCGATCCTCGGATTGTTATTATTTCTGATTTTTATAAACGACCTCCCTGATATAATTGTGTCCGACAAAGGTATATTTGCTTATGAAACCACATTCTATACTTGACATGCGGGTAAAACGAACTCGTACATATCCAAGGCAATGGCTTAATCCTATGAAAATTAATCCAGTCTGTAGTTAAATAGGGACAAAAATGGATGGTAACATTTAATGCTACTAAGACAAAGCTGTGTCTCTTAAACAATTATAAAAAGCCTTTTCAACCACCGTTTGCGATGGCTAGCAGCACCGTATATGAGAGCCCATAATTCAAACTCTTCACCTAACATTAACATGGTAACATTATTGGAGAAAACTACATAGAAGACATTGCAAAGGCTGCTACAAGTAAAGTGGTCTTTACCTTGCTAGTATCTTAAGTCTCTACAGAGCCACCATTTACTCATGTATGTAGTATTATTGTCACATCTGGGCTAGTGCACAAACCACTAACCTCCCTCTTTTAGACAATGTTTTAAAAAAGAGCCTCAAATCTAATAGGTACCACACTATCTACCAATATCCAGGTTCTGTTTAATCGTTGCACTGTTGCATCCCGTGCTCGTTTTACACGTACATCCCCGGAATGTGCTCCGATGAACTTACTGCACTGGTGCACCCTCGATGTAAATACCCGGGACCGACCCGACAATCAGTAAAGTACCACTCCTTCATTGTAGACATCCCTAGATGCCGGAAGGCTTTCTACTTTAATAGCTTATTTCATCGAACTGCTAGCCTTTAGAATTATCTTACTGTTTTCTGTTTCTCTGACTGTACGGACATGCAGAAATTTAAATGTAATGTGAACTATCATCTCTCCGCTTTACTGCCCACTCAGGATGTCCTTGTAGGTATGACCCTTAATTTACAGTAGCTCCTTACGTATCAGTGGCAATGTACCTTGTTTGCGATGAATTAAAATACACAAATATGTGAAACTAAGAAGAAACTGTTAAACAAACTATTTTTCATTAACCTTCGTCAGGCTATTTTCATACAGAACATTCTTAGCTCTATTCATTATGCAGCAACTGGATATCATTTTTTTTCTTTTGGGACGAATTGTTAAATTGCAGAACACCAAAGAAAATGTGGTAGAGAGAAATGAACACATACAGTGCTCGTCGCTAACAGCTCTCCGTGTTCAGATATGAAGATGCATATTATCAGATGGTGACCATTGCTTGCTGTCTTTTCGGCTCCCCTCATCATAACTAACAAAAATAGTGAAGCCCCCACCCATGTTCTTTCTGTTAAAGTATGAATACTTCATGCTTCTTCTGTCGTGTGAATCAGCTGATTCTGGTGTTGGAATTAGTTTCCCCGATGTTTTTCTAGTTAGAAATATTTCTGGAAAGACATCGGGTACTTACGGGAAGTACTACGAGAAGGTTGCCAACATCCCTAAGTGAAAGTGGTACTGTAGAACCGACTGGATTCGAACTTGGAACACCAGGTCTTCAGCCCGTGTCGATATTCACTTAACCATCGTCACCTTCCCATACTTCATGCTGAGGCGGTTGATATTTTAATCTGTCTTTTCTACCAAACTGTTCTACCTTCTTCACTTTAAATTTCCCAGTTAATAGTGAACACCTGGCCTTGCTGGCTTTGGCAAATGTAGCATTGGGACAAATCGAAGTAGTCTATTGGGTTGTCGACTGCATCAATGTCGTTTGGTTGATCGACATTGTCAGCTTCCGTCTGATAAGCTGTTGCTCTGTGGTTCGTAAGACACCTCCTTTTGCATAACTTGCCTTGTGATATATTAAATAAAAATGATATGATGTTGTAATAAAGAACGGTGTTTTCCAGTAGTAATACGCGTTATTATGAAGAGGTTGGAGTTATGCATGTCAGAAAAAATAGGTAACAGGAATGGGTTATTCAAAGATGATTGGAGTGAATGTTAGAGAAAAGTAGCGGCTTGTGGTAACTATGCTTAATACAACAGGTGTCAAAACCAGGATATCAAATGCTGTTATTTTCCATCTGTTTTTACTTATATCATTCGTTCAAAAGAAAATGCATTATTTGGTAAATCGATACCAAAGCAGATTATACATTTCAATTACCTCAGTTCAAATTCTGTCAGAACTATTCCATTAAACGGCTAATAACAGATCTAACAAAATAACTGTTAATAATTTTTTTTAACAAAATAAAAGCTAATAAGATGTTTACAAACTAACGGTTAATACCGTTATTAATAAAATACTGGCTAATAAAATGTTATTTAGATAACGGCTAATAAGATTTAACGAAATAACGGCGATTAACATCTTTAATAAAATACCAGCTAATCACATTTTATCAAATTAACGGCTGATAAGATTTTGACAAATAACGGTTAATATTTTTTTTTAAATGGCTAATTACATTAAAACAAAATAACGGCTAATAAGATAAAATAAACTTTTGATAACATTTTTAATAAAATAACGGCTGATTATATTTTAACAAAATAACGGCTAATAACGTTTTTAATAAAATACCGGCTAATAACAGATTATTAAAATAATGGCTGATAACGTTTTTTGCGAAAATAACGGCCAATTACGTTTTACCAAAAATAGCTAATGACATATAAAAAACGGCTAATAAAAGTTTTAACAAATAACAAACAATAAAATGACGGCTTATAAAATTATTCGACAAAATAACGACTAACAACATTTTAGCAAAATGTAGAAAAATTGTCTGGATTTCTTGACAGAAGTGTAGTATCAGAACATATATTAGACTTTATTTTCTGTCTTTGGTAAGTAAATCCTTCTAAATTGTGGCTATTTTGATTTATATCCTAATTCAGAGTACTCCGTTTTAGGGAGCTAATTTTTTATCACGTAAAAAAACTGACCATGTGTCTAACTCTGCCCTCGTGTGAGGCAAGTAAATAGGGGCATGAAAGGAATGTATATTTCTTTCTCTCGAGTGTTATAACTGTTATCACTTTTCTCCATTCCCCAGTTGAACTGAAGTAAAGACTATTTAGAATGATGAAAATGGTTTTCCTGAAAATAAGGTGTTTATTCCTCGTCCATTTAAACATCTGCTGGCATGCTTTAAACGCTCAATTTTATTTCCAATTGTGATACTTGGCATTAGCATATTCGCTCCCATCCTTTGAGAAAAAGATGGTGTTTGTAAAAATATTCACAAAATGGAAACCGCTTCGAGTAAAAGGTTACATTTACAACAAAAAAAAACAACCAAAAATTGCATCTCGTGATGAACGCTCTAATTTATTTTAACCGGATCTCGACAAGAATTTACTGCCAGCTGCAGTTTAGTATCTTGTTTTATTTTTTATTTTACATTTTCTAATCTATCTTGCCATTCCCGTTTAGCAAGGTAACGCTTTTCTTATGTCTACTTTCATATTTATTGTTTCTTTTGCCTTTTTATTTAACCGTTTTTTTCGTTTTATTTCGACTTTTTATTTCTTTTTTGTTTGTTCTATGTTAATTTGCTGTCAGCTATTTTTTCTGTCAGTTTTTTTTCTGTACTGCGTTTATATTTTGTCGATTTTTTGATGAGTAAAAACGTGCATCATATGATTCGAAAGTGCGTTTCATGAAAATACTAGTGGACAGTCATGATGTTTTCTTGAGCATACACCATTGACATGTGCCCATGTTACTCATCGGGTTGCTGAGAATATATATTCAATAATTCATAATGATCGGTTCATAAAAAAATAAATAAAAATTATATATATGCACCCCCTAAATCTATAAATAAAAAAATATAAGATGCTGATTTATTTATATATATATATATATATATATATATATATATATATATATATATATATATATATATATATATATATATATATATATATATATAGGTTTGTAATCCGAGGCTGGAGCAATGTGAAATATCTACCGGAATGTGGAGCAGGTGAAAAAAAATAAAACGAGAAGAGAAAAAAAGAATAGAATCTCAAATCAATTTATTAATATTTCACGTAAAACAGATTAAATACCGGAATAATAAATAAAATAGAGGTTACTGTCAGGCAAATAAAAGTTCCGGAATAACGTAATCTTAAATTTTCGAAAGAAAAACTTTCATTATCAAAAGACCAAAAATTAAAGACCGAGTGGTCGAAAAAACGAACGAGATACACTGATGGAATCAGTTTACTGTTCCGGTATTTAATCTGTTTTATGTGAAATAAATTGATTTCGGATTCCATTCTTGTTTTCTCTTCTCGTTATTTTTTTGTTCACCTGCTCCACCTTCCGGTACCTATATCACATTGCCCCAGCCCCGGATTACAAACCTACACATATATTTACCAGCAATGCTTCAAGCAAACTACAATCTCCTAGTATATATATATATATATATATTCATACATATAAATATCCATATATATATACCTATATGAATATATATAAATAAATATATATATATACATATAAATATCCATATATATAAATATATATATATATATATACATGCATATAAATATATATATATATATATACATATATACACGCATATCCATATATGTATATATATATACATGCATATAAATATCCATATATATATATATATATATATATATATATATATATATATATATATATATATATATATATATATATATATATATATATATATATATATATCAGTAATAAGTTTTTGAAAGGCTGTGGGCAATGCAATTCCGGGTAAGATGCAAGTTGTAAGGACCAAAAACAATTACAATAAATCGAATACGAAATATGACTTACTATTTATTTTTCCTTTTTTTCTAAAATCTTACATAACAGCAAGAGTGTTTTTAGCTGATCGTGTGATGTCCGGGTGATTAAAAATCACTATTTGATATTTCGGGAAAAGACTTCCCTTTGTCAAAAATAATTAAACCAGAAGAACATTTTTTCTCCGACTGTGTAGAGAATACTACAAAACAAAATGGCTGCCAGATGTAGACCGCAGCGAAAACGAAAACAGTCTCGCAGGGAATGTAAATTAAATTTTATTTTAAGGTTATGTTACATATATGATTTGGTGTTCAAAAATATTTGTGTAATGTTGGTTAAGTGTATGGTGCTCGATAAACTGTTAGTTTTAATAATATATATATATATATATATATCGATGATATGCATGACATTTTACTAAAAATTATCATCCTGAGGAAGTCTTACAATAAAGACGAAACGTTGATGAATATATAAAAAAGTATCTCTTGGTGTTCCCTTTTTCATTTCCCATATATATATATATATATATATATATATATATATATATATATATATATATATAAATACCCATGTATATATATATCCATGTATATATATATATAAATACCCATGTATATATATATCCATGTATATATATATATATATATATATATATATATAAATACCCATGTATATATATATATATATATATATATATATATATATATATATATATATATATATATATATATATATATAACTTCTTTGTAAAATGGTAGGAAAAATCCCAGCAGAGTGCTCGATTAATTAAGAATTAAAGTTAAAAATTAGGAGCATAATATTTATTTATTCTGGTACAGAAAAATTAGTACAACATTCGTACCGTCGGTTTCAAGCACGGAAGGTCTTACCCATCCGGCTCTCTTCAGCTTCTGTTGTCATCTGTTTTGGAAATGTGAGGTCACATGACACTCTTGTTGGGACGCGTTATTTGCTCAGTGTGTTGTGTGTGTTTGTTTAAATTTAAATTTAGTGTAATAAGACCGTTGAGATTTAAAACAGGAGGGAATTCAAGATTAAAGGGAATAAAAAAGGGGGGTAAAAAATAAAAAAATATATATGAAAAAAAATATATATATAAATAAATATAAAAAAAAACATATATATATAAAAAAAAAAAAAAAAAAAAAAAACATTTCAATACTAAGAAGAATAAAAAGAGAAAGAGTATAAAAAAGTATAAAAAAGAATAAAAAAGAAAAGAAAAAAAAAAAAGAAAAAAGAAAAAAAGAAAAAAAGGAATTAAAAAAATAATAAAAAATATAGAGAATAAAAATGTAGAGAATAAAAAAGAGTGAGAGAGAAAGAAAGAATAAAAATAGAAAGAATAAAAATATAATAAATAAAAAAAAAAAATAAAAAAAAAAATAAATTAAAAATAAATTTAAAGATTAAAAAATAATAATAATAATAAAAAATAAAATTAAAAATTAAAAATAAAAAATTAAAAATTAAAAATTTAAAAATTTGAAGATTAAAAACAAAAATAAAGAAAGGGTTTCTCTGAAATTCCCGTGAGCCAAATTATGAATTTGTATCATTAGCCGTTATATTTTTGAAGGTATGCGTTCTAAAAAACCGTTAATGTGTAAAAATCTTTTTCCCAGATTGGAGTGATTTTAATGAAGAAATTCGGATCTAAGGGAGGTAACTTAGTTGGAAATATGAAATATTTGAGTTTGTTAAAATGGATTTGTAGATTAATCTAGTGGCTGATAAATAAATTAAATATTTTTGCATTTTTGTATTTTGGTGAAAGTCGAAGTTTTTGCTCTTGGAATTTATGTGGATATAGTTTGTTTAAATGGATTTGTAGAGTAATCTAGTGACTGATAAATAAATTAAATATTTTTGTATTTTTGTGAAGGTCGGAGTTTTTGCTCTTGAAGTTTAAGTGGATATAGGTTGATGAGGTATTTGTTCGTTTTTATTGTGTTTATATTAGTAGAGGGGGGTAGTTAGACATTATGTGAATCGGTCAGACCAGTTTATAAGCAATGCTTGTCCTTTGTGGATACACCCCCTGAATATTTCATCGCGGATATTTAAACAGGCTGTATTCGGATCGATGATGGCCTTTGAAATGTGGTATTTTTCAGCGTCACATAGAGGACATCTGTTTATGGCTGGAGAGAAGGATGGTTTTCTCTCAATTATTTTCCATTTGATGGTGAAGGGTGTATTTTCTTCTTTAAGCTGCCATATTCGGGTCGCGAGTGCCGTATTAGCCTTGTTTTTGTATCTGAAGGAGTTTCTGTGTGCGTATAGCCTTTGTTTGAAGTTTCCCTTCGTCATCCCAATATATCTTTCTGCATTACTGGTATTCTGGTCTGTGACGGTTGCTTCATATATGATTGAATTGATTTTGCAATTTCCCTCCAGGGGGCAGTTGTTTTTGTCTTGGCATGAGCAGCCTGCGTTTGTAATTGTTTTGGGTTCTGCAGAGATAATTTTTCTTATTGAAGGGGCATTGGAATAGCTGACCTTAACAGAATTTCTGTTAAAAAGTTTGTGTAATTCATTTGTGGGTGGGAAGTGTTTGTCGAGTAACTTGAGGAAAAGTTGGCCTACCTTTGTTTTGGTATTGGTCGAATAGGGTGGGGAAAACCAGATCACCGATCTCCTTCTATTGCGGGTCCCCCGTGGTTGGTCTCGGTTGGGGGTGTATGAGATTTCTTCTCTGAACCCGCTGTCGCGGAGCGCTTTGTTGTAATATGGTGCTGCTTGGTTGAAAATTTCGGGACTGGATGAGAGGTTTGAAATTCTTTGGCTAATATTATTGACTAAATTTTTAAAGATGGTGGGGGGTGGCAGAATCCCTTGTGTATGTATTGGAGTGTTTCATTGGGTTTGTGGAAAGGTTTGTGTGTATTGTTTTTAAGGTTCAGTGTGGTATCTAGGAAGTTTACTTGGTCTAAATTTGTTTTAATGGTAATTTTGAAGCCGAGATTATGGAAGGTGTTTGTTAATTCTTTTCTAAATCTATCTAATGTGTTTCCGTTGTGGTTGCGTGACAGACAAAGTCCGTCATCTCTATAGAGACCAAAGAAATGGTCTGGAAATTTATTTTGGAGTGTATCTAATATAAGCAAGCCGACTAAGTCACAGATGTCTGCACTGTCGTAGGCCCCCATTGCAACATCAAATGGGTCCTCTGGGTTTGATTTTTTAACCAAAGCCCTTCCCTCGAAGAAGAGAAGGGTTTGTCTTGCTTGCAGTATTGTGTCCCTTTCTAGTTGACTGATGTTTGTGTGTGAAAGTGCAAATGTTAAGGCCTTATCTAGGGTGTCTTTTGTAATGGATGGGTAGAAGTCTACTATATCTAATTGTGTGAATTTGCATCTGTGTTTATCTTGTATGTTATGGAACCAATTTAGGACTGAGTTAGTATTGCCCCACAGACTTAGGTTTATTTTTCCTTAATTTTATTAACTATATTTTTAACAATGGATTTGCTTGCTAGTCCTAGTTCGCTTTTAGCTGGGTTGATAAGTCTGCATGAGGGTTTATTTGTGAAGTTTTCTTTGTGGTCTTTTAAAGTAACAAAGGCCTTCCTCTTATCTAAATAATTAATTCTATATTCGACACCTAGTCTAGTAGCTATTTCAGTAGTATCATTATTAATAGATTTATATGTATCTGCCTTGGCTAATTGATATTTACCGGTAATGGAGCTAATTGTTAGGTCTGTTTTTTCCTTTTTAGTCATTTTATAAATATTTTTAGTTTTGTCGGAGAATACAAGTGCGTTATTTTCTCTTTTAAGTTTTTTTATGTCGGCGGTAAGTGTCTTCGGAAATGGATTTTGCTTGTTTGTAAAAACTAGGTTGTGAGTAATGTTGAGTAGGTCTTTTTCGAAATTGTCTAAGGCCTCTACTTTTGGCGGGTATTTACCAGATTTTAAGCCGTAGTAGTTTTTTTCTGTTTGCCTCTGTTCTGTATTCAACACTTTCCACCTCATTCTTCCTATGACGTCCACTATTTTTGTCAGGAGTATCCTGGTATATGTTTGTTTTTTGGAGGTTGGGATATTTTGGTAGAATATCCGAGAGTGTATAGTTCCATTTCCCAGGGTATAGGTGGTAATCCCTGTTAATTAGTTTTTTCCGTGGTGTTGGTAATTTTCCCGAGAGTGCTCGACTACGAGGCTAACAGGATTTAACTGTAATTCCTGGTAGGGGCTGAGTAACTTCTTTGTAAAATGGTAGGAAAAATCTCAGCAGAGTGCTCGATTAATTAAGAATTAAAGTTAAAATTTAAGAGCATAATATTTATTTATTCTGGTACAGAAAAATTAGTACAACATTCGTACCGTCGGTTTCAAGCACGGAAGGTCTTACCCATCCGGCTCTCTTCTGTTCCTTTTTTATTCCCTTTAATCTTGAATTCCCTCGTGTTTTAAATCTCAACGGTCTTATTACACTAAATTTAAATTTAAACAAACACACACAACACACTGAGCAAATAACGCGTCCCAACAAGAGTGTCATGTGACCTCACATTTCCAAAACAGATGACAACAGAAGCTGAAGAGAGCCGGATGGGTAAGACCTTCCGTGCTTGAAACCGACGGTACGAATGCTGTACTAATTTTTCTGTACCAGAATAAATAAATATATATATATATATATATATATATAAATACCCATGTATATATATATCCATGTATATATATATATATATATATATATATATATAAATATCCATGTATATATATATCCATGTATATATATATACATATATATATATATATATACATATATATATAAATACCTATATATATAAATACCCATGTATATATATATATCCATGTATATATATATATACACACATATATATATATATATATATAAATACCTATAAATATATATATATATATGTAAAGTATGTATATATCTATTATTATGCTAAATCTAGCATACTTGTAGATTTATAAATACACGCCCATACTTAATGTTATACATAGAGAAGTAAGATTGTTTTTCCGTTCACAGGAAAAGATTTTGATGTCAATAATTGACAAGAATGATTTGTATATTGGAGTTTTTATTACAAACTTATGATCATTAAAATAGCGGTCCCAATTATAGAACATAATTATAGTCGAGTAAATATACTATTTTCTAAATACGCCTTTAATACAATTTAAAAAAAAATTGTTTCTTATATTATGTTTACGTCTATAGAATGCTAAACATTCAACTTTCCCCGGTGCGCTCCCTTATTCTAATTATTTCTGACGTTTGTATTAAACATGGCCGCCGATAAGACGTTGAACAATATTGGAATCGATTGAAAAGGACTATTCTTGTTTTTGCTTTTATTATAAGCTTTTTAGCTGATGTGCACGCAGAAGAATATGGGTCACAGATAATTACTTTAAAGATAAGCTCAGTGCAGTTGTTTTATTTGTCAAACGGGAATAGATTTAAAATATTGATTTTTTGTTTTAAGTCATGTTTTTGACTATGGTATATTTGGTCAAATAAGAATACATAGGCGTTTTATGTACCCATATTTATTTCACATCGACTGACGAGTAGGAAATAACTTGCAAACAATAAACATCAATGCAGATAGCAGTCTTCTGATTTGAAATTTTAAGTGATATCTTAGTTTAAGTGTTTAAATTGGTAGGGCCAGTATATAGAAAGTTAGAAAGTCATAGCATAATTTACATGACTATGTGCCAGAATATATATATATCTCTCTATATATGTAAGGTTAAATGGAGGGAACCACAGCAGAGTGCTCAATTATTAAAAAAAAACTTAAAAAACATGAGCGTAATATTTATATATGTAATTACAGAAGATTAAGACAACGTCGGTTTCAAATTAAAACGAAGGAGACCTATAGTTGGCCTTTTATGCCGAGATCTCCTCAGCTTCTGTTAATCTTCAAAGGTAGTTTATAAAATATTAAGCCAGATTTTTTACTCCTTTTTTATTAATAGCGTTTTAATAAACGGGATATAATTAAATCTGCTTCCTCTGTCATCTATACCAAATATTGGTCCGAGTTGTTCCAGAGAAAAAGTTTAGGATAAATAGAGTCTGAAGAGAGTCTGGCTTAGGAGGACAACTATCGGTTCTCTTAGTTTAGATTTAAAGCCGACAGTACCGATGGGTACTTAATATTCTGTAATAACACACACACTCACACACATATACATATATGTGTGTATGTGTAAGTATGTGTGTGTAATAGAGCCAGATTTCTCACTACTTTTTTATTAATAGAATTTTTGTAAAAAGTACATTACATCTGTTTCCTCGGTCATTTATGCCAAATATTAGTCCGAGTTTTTAAAGAGAACAATTTATTTTTAATCGATTTAATCGATTTTAATGTTTAATCATGATAAATATTTCATTTTTAGTAGTCAGCGTGAGTTGAACTCACGCTCTTATATCTACTTCTACTATTGCCATGAACACCGGAAAATTAATAAAGAACACTATTCTTTATAAACCGGTTTTAAATCGGAGTCATTTTATTATTCTGTAAGCATTCTATTATTTTGTAGGCGATCACATAACCCAATTAAATATGGCGTCGGCCCATTTTCGACAAAGTAATTTTTCTTAGGTACGCACGAAAAGAAAAAAAAATCTCTTTCGGACTATTTCTTTGGCTTTTCGCTTTTAGATTTAGATGCAAACATCTGAATAAATATATTTGTTCTGTGCTAAACATGGCGTTAGATTGTTTTCGAAAAGTCGTTCACCGGCGAATTTCTTTCTTTGTTATTTATATACGTCACCTTCGTGGCGCAACAGTTTCTGCGTTCGCATAATAACCCAGAGGTTGGTAGTTCAAAAATGTTTACTAAATAGGTTTTGTGCACGTCACTGTACATAAATATAATTTTTTTTAAGTAGGGTTTTGTAGTGACCTTTAATGAAATTAGTTTTATCGGGGAAAAATTAAGTCGCTTGAAATTAACCGGATGTTACGTCAGAGTGACGTTTGAAAGTTATTATCTCACGGTGAGTTCGGAGGAAGTTGTCGAGTTTGTAAGACGTATTTTAAATATGTTCTGACAAGTGTTCAAATAACTAAGCCCTGTGTTTCTATAATAAGTCTCTTTATCTTTCTGTTCTCTTTTCTACACCTCTATTTTTTCTTTCGGCTCTAGACGATAACTAGCTGATATGAATAATGTATTTCCCATTAGTAAAGACATGTGTCATATTAATTAATTTAATAGTGTTATGATAATGAGATAACTTAATTGCAGCTATCGAAATTACCTTTATCCTGGAAAGCACAGTACTCACGCACGCAGGCACGGTGACCGCTGCGAAAACAAGGCATGCTTTTAGATCATTTCAACTATTGCTTTTTAATGACTGATCAATAAGCATGTAACAATTACTGATTTGGTGCCGTGATCAGGATTTCTCTTACATAGGAAATAAGACAGAAATAAAACAGAACATAATTGAAAGTGTGTCACAAACACAACTTAGTAAAGAGAAGCACACAACGTGACATATATGTTGTTAAATCAAAAGGGACACAACGTGAACATTTGAAATAATAATCATTGAGAATACTTTTAAAAAATGCAAAAGTCACAACACAACATAATAGAAAACACATATAGGAAACAACAATGAATAATAAAAACAGAAATATATTACGACAGAAGGCGAAGCCGGGTAAGATAGATAACTAAAAAAAAAGCATAAGAAGAAGAAAGAATGAATCGCAAGCAATACGTTTGAAAATATAAAAAAATGATGATGTAAGGACACGTTTTATATTCACACTAAACTTAATTACAAAGAGTCAATAAAGGAAATAAATCACATAAACATATATATGTAAACAGACACGCAACCAATACATTTAACGTACTCATACATTTATATGTAAACAGATACGCAACCATTACATTTAACATACACACACATATATATTTAAACAAACACGCAACCATTACATTTAACATACATATACATTTATATGTAAACAGATACGCAATCATTACATTTAACATACACACACATATATATTTAAACAGACACGCAACCATTACATTTAACATACACACACATATATATTTAAACAGACACGCAACCATTGCATTTAACATACACACACATATATATTTAAACAGACACACAACCATTGCATTTAACATACACACACATATATATTTAAACAGACACGCAACCATTACAGTTAACATACACACACATATATATTTAAACAGACACGCAACCATTACATTTAACATACACCCATGACCTCTTGAACTATGCCCTCTGTAACAGGCAAGTAAATAGAGACATGTGACAATTTTCTAAACATATTTCACCCCACACAAGGCAGGCCGCCACTATAGAGGTAAGAGGCTACTGAGAATTAGGGAGTAGGTTTAGGGTGTCATCCTAAGTTGGGAGCTGTACAGCGAGATTTCTGTTTACATTAGTTTTAAACCTCTGCATGTCAGTACTGTCGGGGAAACAGGAGGCAGGGAGGGAGTTCCAGAGTTTACACCACACATTGCATTATTTTAAGGAGGAGAACAAAGGAAAACATACATTCTTATACACGCAGATATATATTGATCGACATAGGACCATTGGGGAGAAAGAAAGAGCCGCTAACATTTGATTTCTTCATGATATTTTGTTGTTTTTGTGTGCATTTTTGCTTAAATGCATGATATTGAGTCCAATTTTGTTATTGTATTGTGTAGTGTGGTTCTACGTGCTCGGATGAGATTGACCAAGTGGTGAGAGATGCACTCATGCGTGGATTAGTTTACCTCGTGTACTTGTGAGGGGGGGGCAACAGATTTGGGGAGGATGGCGAACGCCATATTATTACTGCGACAGAAACTGCAGGTGTAAGAATTGCCAAGTCCATTGTGAACAGAATCTACTGTGCAATTGAATACATCTCTTGTGTTATGTTGCTCGCATCTATCGCATTATAGTTTTATAATTACGTTCTCCCTGGTATATATGCGATGCGAAGCACTTATACCTTTTAGCATATGACAACATGTTATTTAAATTGACACAGTCTCTGTAATTCTCAGTAGACCAGCGCATTAAGACACAAGTTTTTAAAACAGTGATTAACATCGACACACCTTTTCAAGGATAATTGCATTGTATCTTACACCTTGGGCGATAGTTCTTCATGGACCGTCCATGTTTGAGTCGTCGGGCAGTTATTGTGTCGGTGGCTGAAATGGCGTGACGTTAGTCATGCTCACACACTGTGCCTGTTTCTCTTTTGTCTTAGACGACAGCCATGTAGATAGTTCTTGTGCGGCTCACATTTTGTGGTTGTCGAATATGAGAAAAAGTCGGACTCACGAGAGTATCTGCTGTTTCGTGGCCGTCGTTAACAAGGTTCAGCCTCTGCAGTAAAGACCTACCTGTGAGAGAAAGAGAATATGCGTTTTGTTCATTTTTTCTCTCTCGACACTAAACCCGTAGACGCGAAATACAATTATGTATGGTCATGGGTAAACCTAAGGTCCATAAAGAGGAAGTGGAGTCGAGTCCAAATGCCTGTGGGTCTGTTGCAGTAGTTTGAGCCTTTATGCGGCAAGTGGTGGCATTTCCCGCGTGTTAGCACGATAAATATAAATATACTTTAGAACCGTCATAAGGCCATTTCGGGATAATCTTTCGAGAGGGCGTTGATTAGTAGACAATCGCGAACGAATTATGTGACCCGGGGCGAAAGACGCCTACGTTCGGGGTTATAACTTGAAGGTATATAATATTACATCTCAAGAAGGTGTCACGTGAATAGTCGTCGCAGAGTTCTGACCGATAGATTAATTGATGAATTATGTAAAAAAGAAATGGCTACACTATGCAGTTCTGGGGGCGTGACTTATCTATGGATATTTCTCCTGTGAGAGGATAATGAATATTACATATTGGTGGTTAAGTTCGTTTATATACATATTTTGTGCAGATAAATCTAGATTTATGCGTCAACAGGATATAAACTAGACAGAAATTAACAAATAGGTTATGGGGGTGACGTTTCAGGAAGTAGGCTGTATCGTGAGAAAGGGAATTCGCTCTCACGTAGTCGTATATTACCTCAGACTGATGTTTTTAGGGATAGCGATTGTCATCTTTCTGTTATTTCGGAGTAGCGACTGAGTAGTAAGACGCGTTTTAAGATGCCCCTGCATACCTGGAAATAACTAAGCTATGCGCTTATATAATAAGTCTCTCTCTCTGTTGCTGTTTTCTTATGTTCAACGTCATTTTGCCTTTCAGCACTAGACAATCAACCAGCGTATATGAATAAACAAGTTTTCTGACATGAATTTGTTGCACCTACCAAAATGACTTCAGTACTGGGAAGTGCAGCATTCACGCACGCACGGCAACCTGCGGGAAAACGAGGTATTATTTAGCATGTTTCCAACTGTGAATTTTAATGACTAATCACTAATCTAATGATTGCTATGTAACACAATTATAAATGCCGTAATTAAACACTAGCAAGCTAACATATTGTTGTGGACTGATCCGGGTTCACCCATAGTGACAAGATGGATTCATCAGGTCACTATGAAGTCGATACCTGTTTTCCTTACCAAGGAGAACGGCTTAGCTAACCGCTTAACACGTCTACTTAGAGCCGATAATGACGACCAACTTATTGTAATTAAGTATTCCTATTCCTTTCAATTTCTGTCTTGGGTTTCCTATTTACTTATTGTTATCCTTACGATATAACAAATTGGCGACGAGAGATTACGATTTAAAATCCAGTTTGCTAAAACATGACAAATTGACGATTTCCAATCAGGACTTACGTAAAAAAATAAAAATGAATCAAATTCTTTTTCTTCCAAAGTAAATTGAAAGCCAAATTGTTTTTACAATTTGACAGTCACTTATTTTAAAAGGATTTGAGAAGAAAAAATATTTTTATTTTCATTGTATTTGGACTGTACGTATTATTTTTTTCTTTTATAAACGGCTACAGTTTATTTGAAACAACTGTTATCTGAGGAAAAAACAAAAAAAAATATTTTTAAAAAATGGAGGAATTGCAGCAAACTATGGCCCAACTTTAAAAAATACAAGTAAGCTACAAGCAAAGAAATGACAAAAGGTTTGAAAAAATGTTTGAATGTGTTGTCCAGCGAACCCAAGAACCAAAGCAAGATGGATTCTTTTTACCAGATACGGTTGCGAATTCGATTAGAGAATCCACATATGATCCAGATAATGGTTCTATTTTTTCTGCCTACATTCGAGGGTTTGCCGACATATTTTAGGAAGAATATTCAGAATGGTCGCAAGAAAAAAAGGTTCGCCTACCTCTTTAAATATTGAACCCAGCGTTCCATGATAGGTACTGCAACTATATTCTACCAAGAGTACCGTGTGAACTTTCATTTGATGAAACTGTGCAAATCCTGACAAATGTTTTAGGCGAAAAGTCGTCGCTTTTCAACCTACGTTGGAAATGTTTAAACCTAACAAAAGGAGACGATGAGGATTTTTTAGCTATGCCGGAATCCTAAATAGAGAATGTCAGCAGTTAAAACTGGAAGCACTGACTGCAGACAAATTCCGATCTCTAATTTTTGTGCAGAACTTAACCGCTAGCAAAGATTCCGAGATAAGTGTGAAAATCTTGATGACCCTAATTTTACGTTGCAAGCGACTGTTGACAGATGTAATAGAATTGTAACCATGCGACACTATTCGGCAAAAATTGAAGACAGAAATGTGGCTCAGGTCCGATATGTCAGAAGAGACGGTTAAAAATAGACATTTGAAACCTATCTGTGGCTACGCAGGAAGCACCCATGGGAACACACACTAGCGGAAACCAGACACATGTCCTTCATGTTTAGGATTTCATATAAAAGGCGGGCATACCTTTAAAAACAAAATGTGTAATTGTGGAAGGTTAGGGAACGAAATGATATATGTGTAGAGAAAAACAGGTCGAGCACTAAAAGTTTTGTAAATGCTATACTTTCCAGAAGAAATGGCGGCGGCCATTATGAAAGAAGATTTGTTTATATAAAGATAAACAACACAAATATTCGTTTTCAGATAGACATTGGTAGCGACGTGTCTATAATAAGTGAAGACTCCTGGAAAAATTGGTAAACCAACATTGGTTCGTAGCAGAAAAGGTTGCAAAAGTAGTGACTGGCAGAAAGCTGAATTTTATAAGAGAATTTATGTGCAACATTTCATTTGGAAGTAAGACGTGTAAAGCGAAAGTCTATGTGCTGAAAAATACTTCCGATTTATTCGGTACCGACTGGATAGCTTTATTTGACTCGTGGGATATACCGATAGACTCATTCTGCAACTCAGTAAAGGCCCCATCCCCAAACACAAATAATAAAAGTGAAAAACTCTGAAAAATAATTTCCCTGATATATTTTCACAAGGTTTGGGCAGATGCACAAACACGAAAGTAAAATTGGAGGTAATGGAAAATACAACCCTAATATTAAAACCAAAGCGTAGAGTACCCTATGCAGCTGTAGAATCGATAGACCACGAGCTTGTTCGCCTAAAACAAATGAGGGTACTTAGAAAAGTACAATATCAGAGTGGGCGGCACCATGGTTTACATAGAAAATAAAAATAAAAATATTCGTGTGTGCGCGGATTTCTCAACAGGCTTGAATATGTGCCTGAAAACGCATGAATATCCATTGTCCAGCGCAGAATACATTTTTGAAGACAAATGTTCTCGAAATTAGATCTCTCAGATGCGTATCTGCAAGTAGACGTCTAGAAAGAGAGTACGAAATTGTTCACTATCAATACGCATAGAGGTTTGCATTGGTTTAATTGTTAACTTTTCAAAGTGAAAGTAGCACCAAGTTTGTTTAAAAAAATAATGGATAACATGTTATCAGGTTAGGATTACGCTATGGCGTACTTGAACAATATATTGATCAAGAGCGAGACCATTGAACAAAACATTGAACATGTGAACGAGGTATTTTTTAAATACTGAATATTTGGTTAAGCTCAGCAAGAATAAATGCGAATTTTTTTGATTTCGAAAATAAAATAGTTAAGACAAAAAGGAAGAAGACCCGTCCCAGAAAAGTTATAGTGCAATAAGAAATATGCCGCGCCCGACAAATGTTGCTAGATAACAAGCATTTCCAAGTCTTGGTAATTATTATCAGATATAAATAAATAATATGCATGATTTACGTTCCCTGTTGAACGAATTGTTAAAAAAGATAAAACATGGCAATATACAGAAAATTGCCCGAAAGCTTTTTAAATGATTAAATATATGTTTACATCAGCACTTTTAAAAAACCCATTATGACCCGAAATGAGAAATAATTTTGGCTACTGATGCAAGTGGTTACGGCATCGGAGCCGTACTACTCTATAAAGACAATCTAGGGGGCACAAAAGCCATTGTTCATGTGATCAGATGTTTAATCTCGACTGGGAAAACATAGCCAGATCGAGAAGGAAAGTTTATCCATCATTTTCGGGATTTAAAAAATTCACAAATTTATCCATGGCTATAGATTTATTTTATAGACAGATCATCGTTCATTACTTTCGATTTTTGGATTAAAGAAAGGAATCCCAGTTCATACAGCAAATCAATAACAGCGATGGGCCACTATTCAGCTAAATTATGATTTCAAAGTGGAATATATTCCCTCAAAGAAGTTAGGTCATGCGGACCACTTGTCCCGATTAATTCCGAAATATTATGAACCAATGGAAGATACAGTAATCGCATCACTCAAAGCTGAAAGTGAAATAAAAGAAGTACTGCTTAGCACCGTACGCGAACTGCTAGTAACTGCACAAGAAATACAAATAAAATCTAAAAGTGATAATTTTATTAAAAACATGATGGATAAAGTGAAGTGCAAAGAGGAAATATAAATTCGCCGGTAAGCAATAACTATTCAATTTGTGAGGAAATTTTAATGTACGCCGAGCGCGTCGTGATCCCAGTGGCACTACCAGAGACCGTTAAAGGATTTTCCTAGTGGTAACCCAGGAATGTGCAAAATGAAATCGCTTATGCGTTCATACGTTTTTGGGCCAAGTATGGACCAGGATACTTAGAGGGCAGTTAAGAGCTGTAGAGGTTGTGCTCTAGCAACTAAAGCACCACCAATAATGACAGAATCACGGCCGAATGTGGACACGTCATGATCTTGACTACATCTAGATTTTGCTGGACCGTTAAATTGTGCATATGAATTGATTGTGGTTGACAATTTAACAAAATGGCCAGAAATTCTGAAATGCAAAAAGCAAACATCTGCCGTAACAGTAATTTTTATGCATAAACTTTTTTCCAGGTTTGGATTACCTGATCAAATTTTCACAGATAATGGGACCCAATTCACGTCAGGAGAGTATGACATGTTTTGCAAAAAAATTGGGGTAGTGTTTACCACCCGAGAAGTAATGGGCGGTCAGAAAGGTTTGTAGATACGTTCATGAAGGCTTTAAGAAACGCTGGAGATGAAGTAAACGATGAGTGGAAGATTTAACAATTCTTAAGTGTTTACAGGGTCACCCCGAACAGAAACATTGCGGCAAACATTTCACTGGCGGATTTGATGTTCGCAAGAAAAATTGAAACCAAATTGTTGATAGTGAAGAAAAAAAACATTTAAAAACACGGATGGTAAAATCAGACATTTTAATGTTCGTGAAAATGTGTTTTTTTAAGAAGTACAGAAAGGTTTAAATGTTTTGGCAAGACGGTATTGTCACCAGGACAATCGGACGCCTGATATAGATGGTTCGGGGTCCGAAGTGTGAAACTAAGCGTCATATAAATCAGTTGAGACGCAGATATGTGGAAAAACAAACCTCACATAAGGAACCCGTTGAGGTAATTTACGATGTTTTGATGTACCGATTCCTGAAAACCTTACTACTACTCCTGCTACTGAAGTAAGACGTTCAACGAAAAGAAAGAGAAATTCAACAGAACGTCTAGAGATTGACCCAAAGAAGAAAAATATATATTTCCAGGTAGAAATAAATATTAAGTGGCAGGTGGTATGGACTGATCCGGTTTCATTCATAGTGACAGGATGGATTCATCAGGTCACTATGAAGTCGACACCTTTTTCTCTTATCAAGGAAAACCGCTTAGCGAACCGCTTAGCATGTCTGCCTAGAGCCGGTAATAGCGACCAAATTATTGTAATTAAGTATTATTTATACAATTCCTATTCCTTTAAATTCCTGTCTTGGGTTTTTTATTTACGTAATTTTATCCTTACACTATAACACATACCCAACCGTGACTATATTAGAAAAGTATGTCGCATAAAAATGCAGCATACTTTTAAGAAAATGTGCATAACTGTATTTATTAAGCTATGCTTAATTTCGAACTGTCACTGATGTGATAAGCAGATAGTAAGAATCAAACATTTAATAGAATTAAACGTGTGGGATAAAGTTAATCCTGATAAATAATCGTGAAGGTGATTCAATATTCTTTGTTTTTCTGTGATCTTAACTTACTCTTCTTCGAAGTAACGCGTTTCTCTTAATACTTCATATCTCCGATACTTAAGCAGCTAATTGCTGTTTTCCGAGTCCAGAGACGCAACAGCGACATCGACTTCCTTTTAAAAATCATCTCGTAAGAAGATGAAACAGCATTGATGTACACAATTGAACAGAAAGAAGAGACGTTAGATGGCCGAAGATTGTCGCCTTTTGAAAACATCGTTCGTAAAGTAGGTGGGGACGGGGCGAGTTATATATCGATTTGTTGAATATGAACTTTCTTCATCCCGTCTTGAAGTACCCACATTTGTTGATCATCTTAATTGAATCTCGAGTTGCACTTTTTGGCAGCTTGGCAAACAGTTATAATACGTGGCGCTATCAAAACGCCCAGTAGCTGTCAATATGTCTTTTGAAAACGTTTCACATGTTCAACAGTTATTTTTAATATGTATAAACAATTTACTAAATGTATTTAATGTTTTTTTTTAGAATAAAAACAGAGTTAGAAGTCACTTCCATAAATAAAATAAAGACTTTTTAATACAACAGAATTGATTCAATACATCTGGACAAATGCGTTTTGATAACAATCAACACTCCATTACTTTACATTATGTAGATTTTTAAGATCCTGTTATATTAAGTATATGCATTTTCTAAAATAATGCTGGATATCAGTCCTTTTAATTGATAGTAGATAATAGTAGAATGCCCGTGACTAGTTTGGTCAACGTTGGTACATTGTACGTCAGTGAATAGATGTGACCTTCTAATCGATAGTGAAGTTAAATAATTATTTTAAAATTACACCAACGTAAACAACTAGTGCAGCGTATGAAGGGGTTAAGTAATTATCAGTTCGAAGTGACAGCCTTCTGGGGGTTTAAGGTTCAATCCTCACTACAGGCAATACTAACTAAGATTAAAACATAAAAAAATGTTCAATACATCTACTCGGTCATGGCTGGCAAAACGAGAACACTATACCTCCGTAGATTAAGTAAAGGATTATGTATGGAATTCCGGATAGATCCGCAAGTTCAACATACAGATTCTGGCCAAGTTGTACCTGAAGCCGGGCGGAGGTTAACCCGGCCGAAACGTTGTGAGAATAACACCCAATATAAGAAAAGTAATCGGAATAATCCAAATAATACAAATTATAAATCCTCGTCTAAAAACTTCCGAATAATTACATTCGCAAAGTTCAAGAATAAAGTTATCGACTGCTTTCAATTCAAGGGTAATTCGCGTGATTTCACGAATAAGTATCGGATATATCAGTTACGACAAAAGAAAACACATTTAATTCTGTTTTAAACGCTTCTGTTGAATGCAACTGTATTAACACCATCTAATAAAAAAGTCTTGTAACTGACCAGAGATACGATTGTTTACGAGTTTTATTTACGTCATTTATTTATCTATGTTATCCTCTTACTTTCCTCTTACCACTTGTCTTATCCACCATTCCTCATATCATCTAATACATTTTATGTGCAAACCAGTAAGCAAGCAATATTATTATAGTTTTAGCTTTATATACATGCTTTTTATTTTATTTACCTTTCCTGGAGGTTATACGCAGAGGTTACTAGAACAAAAATGCCTGAGCAGCTTCGTCGGTATTGTCTGCTAAGGGGGTCTCGGGCAATTAGCGATCAACTAACCTATTTTCAAAGAGAAAGTAAAGTCTTGGTGGACGTCCTGAGACTGAATAGGACTACACTTTAGCTTGACAGCAACAAAGTAACTGTCGGACTGATTGTCGAGAACGTATCCCCGACGTATCTGAAATAAGTATATAGATGCTACTTATGTAAACAAAATGTATTATAAAATGCAAAGGACAATGGACAAGTCCAGTTTATCTATAAACGGTATTCAAGCATAACATTCGTAAAAAGGTAAACTATATGATGTGTATGTAATAGTGCTGTATAATGGTGAGCGGTCTCCCTCCCCTCCTCCGATCGACTTTTAGGATTCTGAAAGATGCGCCGTGTATTTTCTTCTCCATAACTTTTAAAATAACATTTTGCTATTAAATGCAGTGACTTTTTGTAAAACTGACATGACAAAATGCTCATCTCATTGATTCTAGAAAAGAATATGTCGTTACAAAAAGGCGTTAATTGGACGAAGGTCAAACACATGTTTGTTGACTATAGAATTAATGACGTCAGCATAAACATTATGAAGTGTAAGCCAATATTTTTCAAAATATCTTTTTTGAACGCGGTACCGTTTTTTCACTAATGAGTCACTACTTATCAAGTCCAAAATCCATTCGAGGGTAAGGGTTAACGAGATGGATGGATTGTTAGTAAAATTTTATGATAGGGTCGGAAATGATGAACAGAATGCACAAATATTTATTAGTTATGGGGATGGTTTATGACAAGTATTTGTTATCATTGACTTGTAGGAAGACCATGTTGTAGTCTGTAGAGAATCACTCCCGTGATAATGTGCTCCACATGCAGGAAGTTCTTGGAAAGAAACCATGCTCATGGAAATTCCTCCTGGCGTTAGCCACACGGAAGAAGCAGGGAAATTATCTTTTAGTTGTGGTAGCAACCTATACACCGGCAAAGTGTCTTTATAATAGCCTTAATAATTTTGGAAACATTAAAAGTATTGAATTCTAACACACCTGGGCACAACTGATTGTGTCATAAGAATACTGGCGTGAGTAAGAGGTTTTATGAAAAATTGATTATCTATGAATGTTCTATGCATGTGCAACGTTTCATAAGTGGTTTAGGTGCAATGCAGGGGACCCTGAACGCCTAGTTCCTGACAGGCATACAGAGCCGTTCAACAATCCTGGCAAAATATATCAAGTTGATCTGAAGAAGAAAAATATACTTTTTACCTTAACTAATTCCCTTGATAATATCTGCTACTCTTTCCGACATTTTATTCCTTGTATATTGTTTTACTATTTCTACATGATCTTGTTTTCTACTACTGATAAAAATTGACAATCAAGTCATTAAATCTAAAGGATATTTACAGACTTAGTTATGTAATGAAACATTCATTTTGTAGAAGTATCAATTATGCAGATTTAATAAGCAACAATTCTTCGTAATACAAATAATTCCGCTGTATTTTCAAGTATCTCATCGCTAATAATATTGCGTATCTTACAGAGATAATATAAAATATAAAATTTAGTCGGTCGGATTTTCGAAATTAGACTTTCATAGCAATACATCTGAAAAAAAGAATATTAGATTCTTACTAGCCAGTCATTACGTAAATTATCAGTCTGTGTTCTTTGCGAAGATATTTTTCTAATCTATTTCATTCATTACATACTATATTCAGTTCAATATTTCCTTTTGTGAGATACACTTCCTCATCTAGAATCTCTTTTAATCGGCTGCCAATCTATATGCATCAAATGGTTGCGTTTTTCACAAATACTAAAAATCAACGTTTCTGATGCTACAGATTTATTTCAGACAAACAGAGAATATACTTATATTTTATTTGTTTTCGCCTTAAAATCATATTACTAAAGTGTTTTGTACACACTTTATTGTTTTTACATTAAAATCACATAACTAAAGTGTTTTATACACACTTTATTGTTTTACCTTACAATTACATTACTAAAGTGTTTCATACACACTATATTGTTTTTAACTTAGACTCATATTGCTAAAGCATCTAATAAAAACTGTATTGGTTTTTACTTTAAACCCATATTACTAAAGCGTTAAATACACACTTTATTGTTTTTGTTTTTGTTTAAATTACATTGTGAAGCCGTTAAATACATAATTCTATCCTTACCTCCCGAACAGTAACGTTTTCATTTTTCCCGGGCCTAAATAGTTTCTTCTTTTTTGTTAAACTCAAACTCTATGGCAAAGGTTATTTGTAGTGGTAAAACTTTAACACGATACAGATCGAACTCTAATTTTTCGGATTTTCACTACATGGTTCCCAAATGAAATATGTTTAGTTATCCAATGACCAAAAGTTGCACATCTCGTCTCCGAGCGATGCCGCTACGAACTAAACACCTGCTCCCGTTAAATGAGACGTTCTGACTTTTATCTTTTTGAACAAGCGAATCATCCACCACATATTTTAATCGATGAAAGTATCACATAATACAGAGAGATACTGCCCAACAATTCAGGATAAACGCCCCGATTAAGGACGAAGAGTGCCCTATTTTTAATCACAACCAACAATATAGGTCGAAATCAGCAAACAGCTAAAGTTAACTACGAGAGGAACAAAATCGTTATATAAAACTACAAAGCTAAAATATAAAACACAAACATGTATTTCTGAACAAAAAATTATCTCCAAGGATAGTTATCTACCGCACCGGTTTCAATAGATGCTATGTCACAAATAAATCTCTATTTTTTCATAACCTGATATATATTTTTAAAAGCACTGATGTATATTAACGTATTCATCATTTTAATGCACGCATGGTGTTTATTTCTCTGCGTGACTCTTGTCGTTTTCATTTCTTTTCTCAGTTGGCAAGTAATTAATTGGCACCAAAACTCACCAAGATTCAATGTTGGAATCTATTTTGTGATTTGATGATTATGTAAATCTATTAACAAATACAACAAAGTACCTAAGCTGCTTGCGTTTATTTCATGCATGAAGTGCATTTAAATTATCAGTAAACAAGTGATCGATATTTTTCAAAACACAAAATAATAAAGGCTGTGTTGATGCTGATTCAGAACGATCATTGAACTGCAAGTACATTTAGAAAAGTGGTTCTCTATATGTTTAAGGGAGATAAAGGTGGGAAATAAATGTTAGCGGCCTCTATAAAATGAGAGTCATTAAATCTTTCGGAAATGATCATTTTCAATTAAGCATAACATTATTAGATTAAACAAAAATCATAGAACATATAAGTTGTTCAATTCTTAGAAGAGTCAGAGTTTTATATGCGAGTTTAACGTGTGTGTGGCAAAATTAATCTCGTTCTCATACGAATTTTCGGAACACCACAAAATTGAAACTTTTCAAAACCCATAACTTCGGTTATGCAATCTTTATTTGTACCCAGATTCTGACATAGCAGCATGCTTTTTAAATTCAGCTATTTTGTTGTTCGACCTGGTAACCTTATTGAATGGTCTAGGATTGTTTCATTGTCATATATTACTTGCTGACACACGAATTTAATTACGTAATTAAGCATTCATATTACACGACATAAATTTTGATTTCTTATGAAAATCAAATTCAATTATTGTTAACTAACTGTGCCAGAAAAAAGAATATAAACAAAGGTTTTTCTGTAATTCAATTTCCAACCGTATTTCGTGCAACCCACTTTCTCACTGACTTTCTCTCTCCAATACAAATCGCTTCAGCCCTTCCCAGCTGTCCTCTTCATTTTTATCAGCTGATATCCACATATGCAAATCGGAGACAGTCATAAAAACCTGCACCTATGAAAAGAAGCCCGTTTTTAATCTGCAGACATGACATGCAAAGCACCTCATTCTTTTTCCTGACGGTGAGTGTTTCTCTTCATTGTCACACGCCCATCTGATCGCATGATCACACAAGAGACAGATGGTGGCTGGTCGCTTTATCCTAGTACTTCTCCGTAGTTGGACAGTGATTTCTTTTTCTCTTACGTCAGATATACCAGAACCTGAATTGGCAATAGAATCAGGCAGCCCAACCAAGGAACGTCTGTCCTCTCCCTCACTTTCAGATGCAGAACCAATACTACTTGTATCGGAATCTGGTTCTCTCCATTCATTACTCTCTGATGATGTGTCATCATTGTCGTACACTACCGGTGGGCGCATGTCTCCTACATGTCGAGGCATGCCATTGACGACCACCGACTGTGGACTTATCACTCCAGTGACACGACCGTGTCTGAATTTCGACGTGCACTGTCCTTGTGGATTTTTCAACCAAACTGTGTGTCGCTCCTTATAAAGTGCAGAGAACCCATGGTGATTCGGGCGGGGAACAACGTTGACCCCTTTCACTCTGATCTGGTATGAGTACAACAAATTGGCAGGTGCTCATAATGCGGACACATCATCCTTGGGGATAACGTTGTACCAATACACAGCCTCCATAACAGGCCAGCTCTTTCATGCAGCAATTCGCTTCACTGCCTTATGACACCTTTCTATAATACCATTTCCTGATGGCCTGTATGCACAGCGTAGTCGTAAATGTACACTCCACTCGTTCATGAACTACCTGAACTGTTGACTGCAGAAGGCAGTGCCATTATCAGCCAGAATCTCTTTTCTGCTTGCCGGATCACATGTGTAGTGTCTTACCGTTGTAGTGGCCGCCAGATTGAAAACCGCGTGGCTCAACAATAGATCAGTGTAAAAAATGGCCACCACTGTAGTGTGTGATGTCTATGCCTAGCCGGTTCGATACGTCTAGCATAGTGTGCCCACCTTTTTTCCATTGCACTAGAGCTGGGTCTATTGTTTGGCATTCCTCACAATTCCGAATAATTGCCTATACTGCCGATTTAGACACAGATAGGTCGATTCTACGCAAACAAATATAATGTCTACTATGTCGATGAATTTCGTTCAGCTGTGTTGGGTTCAGATTTCCTGTGCCAAAAGAACACACTGGCTGTGTTGGTTCAATCTCTCTCTTTTCACATCATTAATCCCCCGCTGTTGAACTCTCGTCAGGGAGTCTGTTCGATTCTGGCCAGATTTTAAGAGTGCTAGATCAACCAAAATGTCGTACTCTTTCACAAGTGAGATTATCGTGCCCAGTCTTTGCCTTATGAGCATCTCACTTGCGGCCTATGTTCTTAATTGAGACTTTCCCGTGAGCGCATTGGTCACCCAGTGATACACACACAGTCTAATTTTATGTGTAACACATTGGCCTTCCATTTGAGTTCAAGGTTTAATCTTTTTAGTACGGTATCCAGCTCTGCCACGTTTATATGTTGGGTATCCTTTGTTGGTCGCCACCAGCACGCATCTTCGATGATGGCTCTACTGGCGCCAAGAGCTACGCCCACAGCAAGCGAGCTTGCGTCCACTCACACCTCCAGTTCCTTTGTCGCCAAGCACCATTTTCCCCGATTGATTGCTGTACACGGGCAGTGTGTCTGCTATCATACGCTCCAGCGGAGTATCGCTAACCTTGTCATCCCAGTAATGTGTCACAGTTTTAGCGTAACGTTTAATAAAGCCTGTTGCGACTCGAAGCTATCCACACACTGGAAAGTGCCCAACCAGTTTGCCACACATGGAGAAGATACATCTTAGTGTTATAGTTCTCGGCGCATCCACAGTACTGACTCTTCGCCGCCATCGCCTTTTGCCATGCTCTTCCCAAATTTCTCATCCCAGCACTCGTGCACCATTTTTCAGTTTTTCTGGGTCATTACTACTAAGTGCGTACGGGTCCAGATGCTTCCTTATGGATTATGCCGACGCCACATCCTCATTAATATATATGTCATCGATATACGCCTACGTTGATCTCCTTATCTTCTCATCCTGGGCTAACACAGCCTCAAGCACAGCCCGCTCTCAACATAGATCTGTAGGTATGCCTTCCCGAGGTCCAGAATGGATACATTCGATCCCTGCTGTCGCCATTCTCGCATTTTCTCTGCGAAAACATTTGCATCGCCAGTTAATGCATCAACATACGTGTTTAATTCACGATAGTCCATCACAGGACGCACCTTATTTTTATTGGCCTGTAGCACAGCCATCAGTTGTATTAGTTCTTTGTGTAGACACAACTCCTACTGATTATATGGCAACAACCAACTGTTGTTTATCCAGGTTTGCAACTCGCATTTATAATCTTCACATAATTCCTTAGACATTAGATATTCAGAAATCCAAGTTTCCAGTTTCTCTGGTGCATAACCCGCTCACCATTCCCATGCTGCAACCCACACTCTTTTCCTTTCGTCAAAGTTTGCAATAAAATCAGCTTCGTTAATACAAAACGCTGCACTTCCAGATTGTGTGATGCGGACCCCAACGAGTTCCATAATGGCGTCAGTGCCACGTAATCCATCGAAATCAAAAGGTTTACCTTGCATAATCAGCAAGTTGATTGTGCTAACGTTACCAGTCTCTGTATGAATCCTAATAGTGCCATCTCCGCAGCAGGCCTGCGTATCGCCGGTCAATGTAGTTACCACTATCTTCTTCTTTGACCAAGACCGACATAGCTTTGCACTCAAGATAGAACGTGAGCACCCAGTGTCGAGGAGAGCCAAGCATAGTGCATCATTAACATAGATGGTAATGACAGATAGCGCCGAGTTCACATTCTGACTGGAGAATAGACTGGCGCTGATGTCTTGTCCCCAACTTCGTTTATCGGACAATCTCTTACCAGATGACCAGTCTTGTTGTACCGATAACATCGTTGACGGGTAGTCTGCCTACTTTGCATGCAGTCTCTCGCAAAATGATTAAGACCGTTGCATTTGTAACATGTATAATCAGATTGCCCCATGCCAACAGGTAATTGAGTTATTCGGGTAGGTTCTGTCACAGCCACAACTGGTTCCCGCACTTCAGCAGTTTTCATCAATGCTCAAGCTCGAGCTAACAGCTTTTCTAAAGTCATATCGTCCACCATAGAGGAGGACCGCAACAGCCTTTTCGCAGAGTTGGGAAGCCCCCGTACAAACACACACATCAGCACATTATCTGGTATTCCTCCAAATAGCACTGACAGCTTCCACAGATCTGCCAAATGTACGTCTACAGTCTCACCTGGACGAAATACACGTGCCTCCAACTTCCTATACGCTGTAAATCTGTAATCGGCAAAGGCAGTGAATAGAGCTCTTTTAATTCGTGCTGCATAGGATTTTTCTTCTGGAGTTAGTTGCTGGTAAACTACGAATGACCCCCAGTTAGCCGAAGTGGGATGAAATTTTCAAGCCGCTTTACTCCAGATAAGTCACCCACTAATTCCAACTTCTCAATCCATTTAACAACTGCTCCAGCCCCATTAAACTAAGGAATTATCTTTATGTCAAAACGGCTGTCCATTCAGGCCGAAATAGCTTGTTAACTTACTGTTCAAGAAAAATAAAAGAATTAAACAAAAAGTTTTGACTGTAAGTCAATTTCCAACCGAATTTCGTGCACCCACTTTCTCTCTGCCTTTCTCTCTCCAATCCAAATCGCTTCTGCCTTTTCTCAGCTGTCCTCTTCATTTATATCAGCTGATATCCACATATGCAAATCAGAGATCACCATAAAATTCTACCTCTATGAAGAGAAGCCCCTTTTAATGAGCAGACACGATATGCGAAGCATCTTATTCTTTGTCCTGGCCGTGAGTGTTCCTCTTTATTGTCACAATTATCATTATTGATATTTACATTTCAAATTAGACGACTTTGCGATGGTATTTTTATTGATAAATTTTCCACTGTTTCAATGTTTTCTTCTTGGACTAAACATATATATGTTTATTGAAGCCTAACGTAAAATGTTCTAGAAAACCATTAAAGTGTTTGCTTATTCTTGTTTGAAAATAACATACGTTAATTTTAATGTGTATATCAATACTGTAAAATCCCTACAAATTCTACTGTTTACATAATAATTCACAGTCTGTATTAACTCGTATATAAACAGAATAAAATTACAAGTATCTTATTTAACGCATCGTGACGAAGATAGAAGATGTCAACACGAATTGTAATAGGAGAGATTTATTTACATAAGTTCTAAAGATAACACATCCGCTGAATATCTTCGTAAAAAAGAATGAATTCTTGGAAAAAAAAATTAATGATTTAGAAAATTCCACATTAGATCAATAGTAATTATAATACAAGATTTTTTTTAAAGATTCACGATCCGAAATACTGACTGGGCTTCCCTTTTAAAAAATGAAAACTATTTTTCTGGTCAAAGTAAAATAAACAATTTAATTAAAATGTATTACATCGATCTCCGCCTGTTATTTTACGGTGATTTATAACCCAGCCTGGGTGTTATTTCCCCAGGATCAGAAGATAGCCTGTATATCATTTTACCGTGATCGAAAACCTGTCATATGTTTTATTTAAACATGATCGGTAATCTTACAATTTTAAAAAAATTATTATTTAACTGCAACCGGTAACCAAATTTGTCTGTTATTTTACTGTGGCCGATAAGCTGACCTGTGTACTATATTATTGTGATCGGCAAATAGCCTGTACATCATTTTACTGTGACTGCTAACCTATCTTTGAACTATTTGACTGTGAGCACACGATATTTTGTATGTTATTCTGCCGTGATCGACAATATCACCAGGTTCGTAAGTAACTGTGACCGCAAGACTAGCGGCCATGTTATGTTGTCGTGCCCAGTAACCTTATCATGGCTTAATTTTACCGTGTCCAACATTCTGTCCATGGTTTTAATTTCCTGTGACCGAGAACGTAGCCTATTTATTTAACATGTAAAGTTCGTTCACTTGATGCTAACATTTCTATTAGATGTACAAAACTCGTTCTTTCAAATTTTGAAAAGAGTTTATTCTTGTATCCTATTCACACACCATTGAGTCTACAACCCATTGCACGTTTTATACTGCTCGGTGTTTCGGCTTTTCTCGTAATATTTCGCATTGCAGTTCTTCGCTGTCTAGCCCCAAAGACATACCCAGACTCATGCTGGTAAAGTTTCCAGCAACAACTATAATTATCGGTGCTGTCCGCAGTGATAGTGACGTTAGGCCACACCACTTCTTTCTTAATGGCTTCAAGCTAAACACCGATTTCTGCATCCGCGTTTTGAGTGAGGTATTGCGACCCCCAGATAGAACAGGTAGCTGAATCCCATGTGTGGCAGCAAAACCCAGCGCGTTGCCATACCAGGCCTGACTTTCAGAGAACTTCATCAGTCACATCTCACCTGACATCTGACCTCAAAGATCGTCTAGCTGTGAGCCACTCGATTTCTCAGGGCGGGGTGCGGTACAGGAATCACAAACAGATCCAACTGAAACAGATGAAAAACGATCTAAAAGTCAGGATCGTCAGCTATTTTGGGGATCCAAGTCGAGAGAAGGTGATGAAGATCTATGACATGTTATGATGCCGCATCAAAGCTGTTATTAGTGGGTTAATGGAGTGAAATCGACATAACAAGTCGTTAAGACAAAATGACCCAAGATTTTGAATAAATCTACAAAAAACTAGTATTTTATAGTTTCTAAGACAGTAATTTCGCGAAGAAATATCGTCGGCAACTGAACAAATATCTGTCAGGCTTAATTTAAAAAAAAATTTTAATACCAATTTACATCGATAAAAGCGTAGATTAAATGGACGCCTCTCAAGAATAGTCATCTGTTTACTGTCAAACAGGTATGCTGTTGCATAATAGCTTCTTGATAAGGTTGAGGCTTCTTGAAGTACTAAAGCATATCTGTAATTTATTTGATCTTACCCTTTTTTCATCTATGCACCTTCTATCTCAGAGACGCAAAGTTGCTAGTCACAGTCTTTTCTATAAATAGTATTATAACATGTGTTCTTAAAAGATGTATGGTCTATTCCTCTTTTTCCAGCTCGTTTGACTCGTCGGTGTAGTAGACGTCACAAATTCACTGTTTAAATATCTCGATACAATACAGCTTCCCATTCCAGTAGCTTCTTCTCAATAACTGCAGGCTTGTGAAACTCTTTTCATGCTGACTATTTTCCTCCTAATTATAACCCTGGTCTTTTAAAGACCTAAGTTAGAAGGCATCTCCTATCTTTGTGATCATCATGTTTCGTTTTTTTAGCTCTTTAGACCAAGTGGCTTCGTGCCCTCACTGGAGCGATTTTCATGAAAAGAAAAATACCAGAACGTATTGATACCCACGTCTAAGTATGTGTACATTTCTTATACAAATAAACAGACCTAAAGTAAGCAATAACTGGAAATAAATAAATTGTGTGTGATAAAAAAGCGGTTCTAATGTAATTTTCATGTATGAAAGAGTGTAATTATCGATTTTTATTATCTATACGTCCCTTCCTACAAAATAAACATTTCTTTCTGTATAGCATATACATTTTGTGGACCGTGTCACCATATTCTTCAGAAAAATAAAATGTAATTCGAGTTTATTCCTTCCAGAAAATAATCTTTCCGGTAAGCTTCAATTTCGTATAGCCACCATTTTTTAAAGGGAAGTAATTATTTCTTCGTTCATGCCAGTCTTTAGTTTGGCAGAGAAATATATTTTGAATAAAACAAGGGACATAACTCTGTATTTATCCATTATAGACGGGCTTCTTTTTCTTTGGAACAAAAGTATCAAATTAAGACCCCAAAACAGCATAGTACAAAAATAAATAGAAAAACAATTTACAAGTGCATACCCTCCCGGAAAACGTCGACTACAGCTAGTTTATAATATATTTCAATAAAGAAGCAATATTTTTCCATGTTGATCTGTTCGGTTACCAGAAATCAGAAAAATACTTACTTTCAAAACAAGCAGCGAAACTACTGACGGACATTTTCTTTGACTTTGACCGATGTTGGCACTAACATTCTTTGTTTCGTCCCCGATGGCCAATTAAAGATCAAGCAGACACATAATGGTAAAGTCTATTGGCGCAAGCGCCATCTTTCTTCTGATGAGCAGCCATTTATTATGTAAGTTGTTCAGTTTGATGTACACGTTCGACTAACACGAAGATGTAGATGCTTTCTGTTCTATAGTTGGACGTACAATCTGATATAATATATATATATATATATATATATATATATATTAGTATTTCATGTATCCACATAAAATTTTATAATATGTATTTTTATGTATCAATTTTCAGTATTTACTTCAATAGTGCTCGATAGGTAGTAACCTATGAAAATATATTTATGGCAACAATATTTGCCAAGGGAAAGACCGAATAACAAGAGGTACTACGTAAGTATGACCTCCCTATATTTTAAAACTAGATATTATGACCATAACAGCACATTTAAAAACAGAGAACGCCGAATAAAAACAGCACTAGCAAACCACTATTGAGGGCTCAAAGACAATGAACGCTAACCAATAATTGAATGGAAAATAATACGACATGCCAGTACATATAGAAATTTAGACGACCCGTGTAGATAGGGCTTGAATGAAAAATTTAAAATCCTAAATTTTAAAGACGCTCGGAATCTATTAAACTGTAGAAGTGAGATAGCAAACAGCTGCCTACACATTAATACATTTACCTTAGGCTAACGATAAATAAATAAATAAACAGACACTAAACAAAACTTGACAATTAAAAATTAAAAACCTAAAATAGAAATACAAGAAACCACGTGTAAAAATAAAATAAAATAAATTCACCCATTATATTGAGACTACAAAAGAAACAGGATATAAGCCAACCTATTGAGAAATAAGAACAATAGAACAGTATATGGGAAGAAAGTAACAACAACCAAACCTTTGTTCGCGGGAAGCCCAACGATTGGTTGAGAGAACAACACAGAATCTGATTGGTTAACTAGCCAGCCGTGTATATAAAAATACCCGGCAAAATGACTCCATGCATTTTAGCCTGAGCATTCCCTCGGGGATTAAACGCGGGAGCCTCTGTGTAGCTTAATTGCTATAAATATATTTTCATAGCTTACTATATATATATATATATATATATATATATATATCACATCTATTACATATATTACATATATTACATCTATTACATATATTATATTACGCTCCGTGACCTCTGTCATTTCCTTACACTGAAAAGAGCTGAAAGCTCGAAACGATGTCGTATGCAGGTAAAATATTAAAATATCATTTAATATAATAAGACGGCCCTTAAAGTAACATTAAAGTAAGGCACTGTTGGATAGATAAAAATGGACATTCACTTAATGCTTCGGTGCGATACTCCGACTCTGTTGTCGAGTTCTATTTGGCTAGCTTGATGTTTACGCTCGCCGCTCTCAGCGTATTGTAAAACTTTGAGGGTATGTTCGATGTATTTGAATTCCTCATTTAGATATTTTTTGCTACATATTCTTAGTGCTCTGAGGAAGAAGCCAGAATTTATTTTGTCATTATGATGTGAATAAAAATGAACATAGTCATTTTTATTCGTTTGCTTGCGGTAGACTTTATAATATAGATTATTATTTTTATTTACAATATCCAATGTATTTTATACATAACTCTAAATGAAAAGCTCTCCGAATTCACTCAAATAAAAAAACAAGATAGCACATTAACTAGCACAATAATAAACAGACACCTTGCTTTACCTACTAACTATGATAACATAATTTATACAAAACTTAACAAACTAGAAATAAACATAGCTCAAATAACTTCAGCTACTATTAATAATTTAATCCCAACACCTAAATCCAGCACTATGCCTAATATCAAAGCTGGCATATACTCCATCCCTTGTCAAGACTGTAATACGTTCTACTTTGGAGAAACGCAACGTAACCTTGACAAGCGTATTTATGAACATAAGAGAGCAATTAAAACAAACAACATGCTTAACGCTTTATGTGCTCATACTATGGAGTATGGGCACATCTTTGATGTTAACAAATCTACTCTGATCAGGATGGTACATAAAAATTCGATACGTCGTATAATAGAATCTGCAGTAATAGCCCTCTCTACAAACAAAATCAGACCAAGAATAAGTTTCTACTGTATCTCCCCCAACCTCTCTAAAAAATCTTAAACGAAAATAAGATACGTCTAGACACTGGATGATTCCCTTAATATTATTTTGGTTTTCTTCCTTTTTTCCTTTTTCTTTTTTTCTTCTTTCTTCTTTTATCTTTTGCCCCAATCTTCTCTTTAGTTTCTCCTTCTTTTTTATATTACTATGAACATTTGAAATTGAATGTTTATTTATGCATACATATATGCATTTTAAATATTAAAAATATATATATATGTGTGTATAATAATATGCTGACATTTTGCACACTTATTTCTGACACTTTACATATTTGCATATATTTCCCTCCACTTAAACCCTACCACATTATATATTCCCCAATTATATGACCTTCCCGTCTTTTATCATTTTTAGCACACTTTTCATTTGCTCTTGAAAAAGCCCACATCACATCGGGCGAAACGTTCAGCTTATGGGTCTTCCACTGTTCCATTTTTAATTTCATCCCGTCGGATTGTTTTATCCTTTTATATATATATATATATATATATATATATATATATATATATATATATATATATATATATATTATTTCTTGTTAATGTTAACATTCATGGGGTGCACATAAATTGTTTCCAAATAACTTTTCAAGATTATTTTTTAATTTATTTATTTTCCTATGAAACTGAGCATTATGGGTTTTGGAACATATATTCTCAGTAACCCGGTGAGTACCATCGGCACGTTATTTTTTTGGAACCCCTACCAATTAGAAATATTTATATAAAAATATGTATGATACTATTGTATTTGGCCTCATTATGCAGGCTGGGTCCTTCAAGAGAAGTAAAAAATAGGCTGCCAAATTAATGTTTATATGCGATGTTCCGTCTAAGTTTATTTTTGAACACTGTTGTAACAGCCTACTAAATATACCCTCTCGATAGTATTCAGAACGTCCTTAATACTCGTTTCTCTCAGTTGTGCCCACTTGAACTTAATATTATTTCAATAGTTTGGACTACTGCATTCCTCCTACAAATTCGAAACGGGAAGAAGTCCACTCTGAATTCGAAGTCTTCTTTGTTCAATTAGCAAGATTCTCTCTTATATCCGACTCTAAGGTTAGTGATCTTAAGGCGAAATTGAATTACTTCACTCATTCGTACATGGATACACCTGTGTCGTTTTGTGAATCCAAATAGCGAAGTGAAGATTTCCGTACTATTAAAGCACGTCGCTATAATAAATATTTGGTTATCACAAAACCCGATGAATGCTCAGTAGTCGGCATCATTTATTATCAATAGTACGTTAATTAAATGATTACTATCCTTAAGAATACCTCTAAATTTGTTCAGATGGGTCCAGTAGAAACTCATGGTTTCATATCTATCGACACTAAGTTCCAAAAACGTCTGGTTGAATGGATTGAGTGGAACAAATCCAACTAACATATATAAATTGATCATGTTTTCTGATTCTATCCGTCTCCACCTCTTAACCCCATAAAGACGGAGTACTGTTAAGACCCATATTATCAATGATATTGTTTTTACAGCATAAGGTAGCCAAATGGCTTGCAACCATTTTAGAACCATTTCAAGAACCTAAAGTTAATTTTGTATAAAAAGTTTAATTTTCATTGTCCGACTTTATTCAAAATTATTCCTATATTGAAAGATCAATGTGTTCCTTTGATATATCAAGTCTTTTCACATGTGTTACCTTAATGAGACGATCTATATATGTGCAGATAAATTATATCGTTGTCAATTACTAACTCTTTCTATTTGCGAAAATATTTTTGTGGAAATAATGAAATTCACCACAATGTCGGTTGAATTCAGTTTTAACATTATGTACATACAGATTGATGGGGTCTCAATAGATTCTCACCTGGAGACGGTACTGACTGACATTTTTGTAGGTTTTCATGAAGAGGGTTATCTGGTTTTAAAAGACCAGATGTTTACTTTCGCTACGTTGACGACACCTTTTGTTTGTTCAACAATTAGACGGAAGCAAACGTGTTTTCACGTCCCTTAACAATATGTATCTAGTTCTGAAGTTTACTTTAGATAAGGTAGCCAATTCTTAAATTATATGTGTTAGTTTGTAAAACTCCAGTTGGTACTCATTTTGTCTAACAAAACAAAAGTTAAATTTAATCAAGACCTTTACTCATAGAGCCTTAATGATTTATTTTCTCAGATGAAACTGGATGAAGAAATTAAATTTATTACTAAGACTATTTGCAACAATGGCTCTATCAATAAGACATTGTTGAATCTACAATAAAAAATTTAATTTAAATGTGAACAAAACTAAAAAATCTATGCTAATAATACCACTCTCTATTCTGGTGTTGCTTCTAGCCCATCTCCCTCGGATCAGTCAAAATATGCAGCTGATCTCGAAGTTGACCTACGTTCAGTTGTGGATTGGAGTTCGTTTCATTCAATCGTAGGCGTTCTCATTTTCTTCTTTAGATTCTCATTGATGGTTCTGCTATTGAGGAGAAATCGACTCTGAAACTTATTGGTCTTTCTCTCTCATAAAATATTTCTTGGAGTTCATACATATGATTCAATGCTATTTCTGCTATTCGTAAAGTCGGTTCTCTCTATCGCTCAAAACACTTTCTAACACATGAGGCCATTCTCTTTCTTTACAAATATACTATAAGACCATGTATGTGATACTGTTGTCATATTTGGGCTAGTTAATCTGTCCCATTATAGGTTTATGGATAAGGTGCAGAAAAAGCATCTGTAATTTGATTGGCTCCACCCTTTCTTCTTCTCTACACCTCTCTCTCTCTCTCAAAGACGTGATGTTGCTAGTCTCAGTCTGTTTTATAAATACTATTATGACATGTCTTTTGCAGAATTATGTCGTCTATTCGCTGCTTCTTTTGTTTTAGCTCGTTTAACTCTTGGTCTAGTTGTCTTCATCAATTTGCCGTTTTGATACCTTATTTTGATACATATTCCAATTCCAGTAGCTTCTTTCCAGAACTGCCGGCTTGTGGGGCTCGGTTCTTGCTGATTGTTTTCCTCCTACATATAGCTTTGGTCTTTTCAGAACTAAGGCCAATATGCATCTCCTGTCTTTGCGATAATCATATTTCGTTCTAGTTTGCTCTTTTCATCCAGTGGCTCTGTACCTTCTCTGGGGCGATTTTCAGAAAAAGCAGGTCTGTTTATAGATGTCCTATTTACCCCCGTCTACCTTGGCTAGGTAACATAAATGAAAGATTCGCCACAAACTTTTTTTTGTCTGTACAACAATGATACTTTGCCTAGAATACATGAGTTGTTTTTTACCGCCCGACCCATCTTGACGTCGATTAGAAAAAATGTGCCCCCTATAATAATTCTTTTATTTATTTATATAAATGTACTTGCGGTTTACACTACGTTCTGGTACGTCGCAAAGATTTGACATCCTGGTCAAACAACACGTGTCCACAAAAATTCGACAGGCAAATTATTTACCAGTACTTGTCCTTGAGGTCGCGAAACCGAGGCAGCATTTTCGCAAAACACTGCCAGGCTCCCGACCCGACTGCTTCTCTTGACTTAAACCCCCTATTTCCATCTTCGTCCAGAAGAATAGTTAAAATCTTGACACGAATTTTAAAAAAAAATGCGATCGTCCGATCACCAACGATGACATAAAATTATATAATTAATAATTATCTGGTGTCGCTGGGTATCAACATTTACATTTTACTCATTCCAAAGTAAATTCTGTCAAAATCGAATAAGTCGTAAAAACTATAATTCCGTCATCGTCTATGTAAAGTGAAATTCCTTTTATTTATTTAAAGGATATTTAGCTGATAATTATTCTTATGGTAATAAATAGACTATTCAATTTAAAAAAAAATAAATTGTAACAATCAATACATTAATTAAATCATTCGTTTTATTAATTAAAACAATATTTATTTAACAAGTATTTTACAATAAGAAGAAAAGAAAACGGTAAGTACGCAATCGTAGAATTAAAAAAAAGCTTCACGGAACAGGTTTGAAGCGCAATCTTATTTTGTGTGTACGCCTTGTGTTTTACACAAGTGGGTTCGTTTTAACCGAAATTCATTGTCAGCAGTCATCAGCAGCAGCTGGTTGCCAAGGTAATGGTGTGCGAAGTCGGCGAATTTCCGAAAGTGGTTTGTCACCTGATTTGCACTTTCCAATTTCCGATAACAGCAATACAGAAAGGCGGCAAAGGTACTTAAAGTAACTTGAATTCATTTAGTCGAATTAGAACAGGCAATGCATTTCGCCCAAGGATAGGCAAACCTTTCGTCTTTTCTATTTTTAAAGAAATATATGCTTTATATTTACTGCCCATTAAATTTTCATCGATAGGTTTGAGCTTTGGAAGGAAGTGGCAATGCAATGTTTGGTTAGGGTTAGGGTGAATTGAAATAATATCTGGATGAGAATCGAGAGGATCATAGACATAGATATACACTATGCATTGTAATAATTTATTTTATTTTGTACTTACTGTTTATTTTATCTTTAATTAACCGTGTGGTGTATGATGTATAAGTTTTTTCTAATATTTCGAGGTTAAAAACGTATTTTCAAAGTTCATATCGAATCCCCGTGCATGACACTTGTTGTATAGATGTAAAGATACATCATCATGTTATACCACTGTGAAAGTTCGATGTTGTTTTTTATGGTCATCAGTTTGTGACATAACCAACTCTACGTATCCGGCGTTTCTCGGTGATCTTTCTTTTTTCAATTTTGTTTTGTTACAAAATTATTTTTAATTTTTGTTTCGCTTTTTTCAAACTATGCCGTTTTTTACCAACTTATTAATTTTTTAATATAGTTTTGAAATTTAAATTAAATTATAACGGTATCGTTTTGTAATTAACTTGAATCAAATTAATCAAAAACTATAATTACTTTGATAAAGATAATGTTTACATCTCTATTCATAAATTTATTTGATTTTAATAGTTTTCAAAATGTTCACCCATTCAATACGTATAGATGTATTAAGAATTTCAAAGTCAAATTGACTTCCTATTTTACAGTTGGAATGCTTTCAATGTGCTTTCAAATTTTGATAGGTCACAAAGTAATTCATTCCTTTTGTTCACAACTAAAACATATTTAAAAAATAGCTGACTTGTTTCCGAATACATCGCCAAGTATTCTGGCGGATTTAATTTTCATAATTGATTTGTTTTTTAATATGATTTGAAAAATTACGTTATATTTAAAGCAATTAAATTTATGACTTCAATAATTAACTTTTAATTTTATGATAGTAAATAACAAATAAAATACAATGTGCAAATTTTAAAGTTACGTTGATACGGGAACTACTCGCAGACGTTAAGTTGTTTCATACATTAATAAATGTACATAGAGAAAAATGTTTAAAAAAAATATTCGTATACTTCGAGATAAAAAACTTTTATTCGGACCCAAACCAGTTATTTATTTTATTTTAATAATATTGTCAGTACATAAAAGAATTTACCAAATTAAAAATTAATAACAAGATATTTCTTCATATGATTTTATTGATTTTAACTCTTTTTTTTTTAAAATCATTACTGATTTTGGATCTCATTAATAAAGGATTTGTGCATTTTTAAAACTGAATATTATCTGGAAAAAAGAATGTAAATATTTATCTAAACATTTCTGTAAATATAAAAGACTCGGGACTTTGTTTTGATGTCATGCATAGTGTTACAGCCACAAATATTAAATTGGTTTTGTAGATTTGTATCGCTTTTCTTTTATCAATTAATTTCATAAATTGTCTTCAGTTAACAGCCGAACACGTGAATATATTTCGCCAACGACATGTTTACATATAGCGGCACCGAATACATTTCTATCGCACGGATAAACAAGATATAGGTTAACGATTGAAATACGTAGTTGCATATAAGATGGATGTCTCGCGTCTTACGTCATTTGGTTTAGGAAGAGATTTAGCGAAAATACGCGTTTTGTTCGAGGTAATGTTGCTTAGACACGTGCAGCTTTTGTCGTTCGATAACTAAAACTATTTAATTTGGGTACGACAAAGTGAACATACAAGGATTAGAATACTAGCAGTACTTTGTTTTTCATTACAAGCTATTTCGGCGTCGTAATGGCATACCTAATTGATATGAAGCTGGTATCGGAGTTTGGCGATGCCGACCCCAGTCAATCAATTAGTGAATGGATTTAAAAAGCTGAGCTTGTGTCGGCTATGCTAAATGGAGGAAATCGAATGCGCTATCCTCGTAGGTCTGATAGATGGGACTTTTGCGGTCTACCAACAATTAAGAATTAAAAAAAAATTGTTTAAATACAGTATTTATTAAAACATACGAAGTACAAAAGAAAAGTTTCATTATCCTAAACCCATGGATTTTCAAAAACAAACTTTTTTCGTCAAAGGATAAAACTCAGTAATGTAACTGTAAATTTACGGGTAACATTTACCTTTTAAAAATTATACACATATATATCAATACAAAAACACTTTTGGCAAGGATACATTATATATATATATATATATATATATATATATATATATATATATATATATATATATATATATATATATATCTGTGTGTGTGTGTGTGTGTGAAAAGATGACAGACGGAAAACAAGTCAAAGTGCAGGAGAAAAACAAAAACAAGAGATTTTTTGACCGGTTTCGTGCGTGGAGAACGTCTTCAGAAAATGAAGAATATAGAAATTATTTTATTTTATATTGAAGGCACACACATGGGATGAGGGAAAATGATCTGATTGGATCATAGGAGAAGACATTAAGTGATGTTGGGAGATGATAAGTAGGTGACACATTCTTCTAAGGCGGTTGGGGAGGGGGGAAAACGCGGCAGAGAATCTAACTACGTTGAACAAAAAGGGTGGGCATGAAATTGATACACTGGAAGTTAGCACCTAAAGATTAATAAGAAATAAACAGGGAAGACGTTCTCCGCGAACGAAACCGGTCAGAAAATCTCTTGTTTTTGTTTTTCTCCTGCACTTTGACTTGTTTTCCGTCTGTCATATTTTCACACATTTTGTCCATCACGACACTTAATTTTCATGAATTATCGTGTACCTTACCCCATATATATATATATATATATATATATATATATATATATATATATATATATATATATATATATATATATATATAAAGAGATTGGTAGAAGGAGAGAGAGGTAGAGGCAGAGAGATTGCATATATAGTGAATTAGTTGAACAAAAAAAAAGGAATTGCTCAATTGTAGGTTCTACAAGTGCTATTATAAAGGATAAAGTATTTTATTTAAAAACTATACCGTATAGTGGCTGTTTGGTGTACCGATGTTTTATCGGTTTGAACGTACAGTTTTCTGGGGTAAAAACTGTCTTATTATTGTAAGACCAAATCTAAAGTGGTATCGAACGATCGAAGAGTTCGAGAAAAAACCTCTCTTTCCGCTGAACGGTGCTAAAGATTGCGTCTGACAATAATAAGATAGTTTCATCCACCCTACCCCCCCAAATAAACTTTATTTCCAAACCTATCAAACCCCGGCACACCAAACATACACTATAATGTATAATGTTAAATAACATACTTAAATTGAAAAGTAAATTTAGTTTCAACCTTATAAATAAATAAGTTCGACTAATACTAATACTAATGTTAGTATGAAGCATATATTAGATGATATATTTAAACCTTATTGCTAAGTAATTACTTAAAAATCATATATTATCATATATGTGTGGAGGTGGTATATAATGTAGATATTTTCTTTCTTGAGGTGTGAGATTTTTGTTAAGATATACTGATAGTATTTTACTGGTCCAGTAAAATATTCCGGGGTTTGTTTGGTATTTATATGAGATAGAAAAATAAATATTTATAACCATTGCTGTAAAACTGTAAAACTGACATGTTTGCAATCGTATAGTATTAATATAACCAATATCGCGAACATTTACCATCTACGACTACTTATCGCAGCATAACATGCACACACACTTATTTATGCAAACATCTATATATGCACAAATACGTACTCACCTGTATGTGTGTGCTTGACTGTGATTATATGTACATTTATTGCGTATATATGTCTATATGTATCTATATCTGTCTCTGTATGAATGTATTTTTAAAATATATTCATCCACAGACACGTGTTTCGTCTTTTTAAGACTCATACATGTGGCAAGACACAGCTGTCGTTCAACTGCAAGATTCATACAGCTAATTTTAGTCAATATCTATAATAACAACATGACGCTCTACTCCCTGGGATTATTTGCCTGCTGATAAATTGAAGTTATATACATTGCTCATGAACCAACGTTTGTTTACTTTATTAAAGACGTTGGTACCAGAGAAGATTCAACTCTTGCTTTATCATTAAGTTGAACTGTCATTCCGATCATCAGTGTGTTGAACCTCTATTAGAACGAATATATATATATATATATATATATATATATATATATATATATAATTAAAGAAAGAAAGATGAAGAAAAATAATTGTACAAAACTACATAAAGTTACATAAATTAATACAAATATTTTATTACATCGAAAGTTCAGATGCAAGGAGTTACATTAATCCTTAAACCATGGTTTTTCAAAGATAAAACTCTTCTCGTCAGAGGATAAATATGGTAATATGGTATTTATATCAATTAAATATTACCTAGTTCCATTTCACTTTGAAAAAAATTGAAGAATAAAAACAAAATGAATTGGGGATAAAGAAATTTAAAAATAAAATAAAAGGCACCACTAACATAAACAATACCACCGAACTGGCATCACCCCATCCCACAACCCCACCTAACTCTAGAAACACAAACGCGAACCAGCCTAGCAACACCATAATACCCACAACCAGAAGCAACCCAGTAACTGACAGGATAGCTAACCCTAGGATATATACATACATAGGATCGACATCGCAATTTATAAAATCTAGAATCTCCACGCATACTTACTCATTCAATAACAATACCAATAACAGCACCTCTCTAACTAAATTAATCAAAGACTTTAAATCAAATAACACTCAATTTTCCCTAAAATGGTCTATACTGAAAAAATCAAAATCCTACACACCGGGCTCAAAGAATTGCCACCTATGCACATCTGAAGCACTAATGATACTCACAACTGCAATAGAGGAAAACGTTATAAACTCGAGAAACGAGATAATTTCCAGATGCCAACATGAGAGGAGATTTAAATACGCCCAGCTTGTAACCCCAATAGACCCCCCCCCGCCCCAGAGCACATAAATGCACATAGCCCAACATAGTCTTGCCCCTCAGATATCTAGACCACCCTCATTCCTCTATCAGATTTATTTTTAACCCAATAGCAAAACATATAGTTAATTAAACAACCACGCGACCCCTTTAGCATCGATCTTCCACTACGGTTAGACCCCAATGCCCCACCCACCTCTCTCAACAAATATCGACCTAATACTAAAAGACTAACAGCTCAATAATACACCCTGGCGACAAGATAATTCAATATGATGTAATATAAGTTAATATAATATTAATCTAGATTCATACAATGAATTCCATCTTTTAACCCTACTAGAATCAGCTAACTTAACTTAATATAATATTAGGCTACGCAAAATTATAACCTGCTTTGCCTTCAGAATAAAACACTCACAATCTTAATACATCTGCACTGAAAATAATATTCCTCTTTTTGATAATAATAATAATAATAATAATAATAATAATAATAATAATAATAATAATAATAATAATAATAACAACAACAATAACAACAACAATAAGAATATCAATTACAGATACATTAATCCCGCTCACATATATCCCTATCTGATGGCTTCACCGCACTTAGAAACCCCCTTAACCTCAAAATATAAGCATCTGAATCCCCCCCACCCACAGGCTCACCTTAGCTGACCGTCAAACTTGAAGTCATAGACTTCACTAACACCTCTCCCCCCAACCCTCCCATTCCTTCACACTACCCTTAAAATATCAGCCGCACGCATTATTCACTTTGACCTCGGTTGAAACGGTTCTATTCTCCCTAGTCGGCAAAACTTCCTACCCAAAGCAGAATATTCAAGATGATATATAAAACTTTTGAAACATTTCTCTGCCAGGGAAGCCAGCAATTAAAGGCAGACATGAACTTTTCCGCATAACGCCTTTAAACAGACAATCTTAACCTCGGATTTGCCGAATTGGATATTTAAAATACCAATACAGGATTTTTACTTGTAACTCCACGGAAATATACTATAACGGAGTACGAATCCATACGGACCAAGTGAGATATTTGAACCCTCCACCTTTTATTTGTTAAAAAACTTTCTTCAATTCTACAAACTGTTACTTTTACTATTAACTATCTACACCTTAACGCCCCTCTCGTCTTCAAAATCACCTCCCAATACTGCCAATTTTTACTTCCCGGCCTTTTATTTTATTTTTTAATTTCTTTATTTTTTAATTTCTTTATCCCCAATTCATTTTGTTTTTATTCTTCAATTTTTTCAAAGTGAAATGGAACTAGGTAATATTTAATTGATATAAATACCATATTACCAGATTTATCCTCTGACGAGAAGAGTTTTATCTTTGAAAAACCATGGTTTAAGGATTAATGTAACTCCTTGCATCTGAACTTTCGATGTAATAAAAGATTTGTATTAATTTAATTAACTTTATGTAGTTTTGTACAATTATTTATCTTCATCTTTCTTTCTTTAATATTGATTGCTCTACTCAACGTATTGAGCTTTACTTTATCGAGATAGATCACTACGATATTTCGCTTATCGTTAATTCTATTATCATATATATATATATATATATATATATATATATATATATATATATATATATATATATATATAATATAGTTATCTGTATGAATGTGTATAATGGAAATTACTTCCAAAACATATTTTAGCTAAGTTCACGGTAGCTTACATACTGATTTCCATTTCTTCTTATATAACGATTGTAGCCATATTCTTTCTTACTGCGAATTATTCACCGAGCGTATTATGATAATATAAACTCAGCGAAATAAATATATTAAATTGTGTTACATTATTCAAATTAACAAAAATATTCAAGCAGACCAACAAAAATATGCGTATATATGACCAACGAACATATACTACAATTCCTCAAAGAGGGAGGTAATACCCGAGAAGATTGTCTGATGACAAGAGAACATATAATATACTACCCTCAAAGAGACGGAGGCAATGCTTAGGGGGATTGTATCATGACAACAGAAGAAATATTGCACTACACTCCACAAAAATAGTATAATGACAACTGAACAGATGCTACACTGAACTTAAAAAGGAATAAGGATGGTATCATAGCAATTGAAAAGATACTACACTACACTGCCTAGGAAGATGGTCTCATGACAGCAAAACAGATACTATATACTCTCTCCTGAATTTAAAATTGAAAGATAGTGCATTAGTCTGAAACAGGATAGCAAACTCTATTGAGCATTAAAAGATAATACTAGTACAGTTTCGGCTTCAGACAGACAGATACCAAATCCGCATTATCAATAGAAGTAATGATATATTTTTGGTTCAGACATACTCATATCATATCCCTCTTAGTAATAGATGATAAAATATGATAAAGTAAACTTTAATATTATTTGTTCTTACAAGGAGTTCTCACACATGTCATCATCAGCGATTGATCATTGATAATAATCGGTGGTGTTCCCTGGAGTCTGATTGACAACAAGTCTTCCCAGATTTCCAATACTCTCCACCTCTGTCGATAACTATTTCAAATGACCTTGCGCTACTGCAAAAGCCGTTTACTATTAATTTCTTGTTGCCAACGACCATTGGTCCTTTCTGGGATGTGGGTGTCAATAAGCCAATTTCTCGTAGTCTTTTCTCCTATGATTTTTCGGGACTGTTCTTAGTACTCCTACGATTATTGATATTACATTGCCTTTCTTCATGTTTCATATTCCTCTCAGTGCTTTGGCAAGTTCTGTACATTTTCGACGTTGTTCAGTCTTTTTTTTACCTTTCCTCTGTAGTCTGCTGGGACGGCAAAATCTACAATTTGGGATTTTTTTCTTTCTTGCTTACTATTATGATTCCCGGTCTCTTTGCTTGTATGAGTTTATCTGCATGGTACCCATGTCCCAGAGGATGTAATGCTTTTCGTTTTCCAGTACTGTCTTCGGCTTATATCTGTAAGATTTGTCTGTGTGTCAAAAGTGAAGTCGTTTGCATAGTTCTCTGTGTACTGCTTTTCCCGCGCAGTCGTGAATGTTCTTTGGTCCTTCTTGGGAAAGCTTGCTACATTCACTTATTATGTGATTTAGCGTTTCACTTTTTTCCGCAGAGTCTACATTTACTGTTTTACTGAGTTTGATCGATCTTAGCTTTACTGTAGTTAGTTCTTATCGCATTGTTCTGTGCATCGGTCTCAGACTATCGATTTTCCGACCTGCATCCCCGATCGAGTAGATCAGCAAGCATCACTCTTCGACCTATTCTTGACCTCAATGCCCGAGGCTTGTGTGACGAAAGTCGATAGCCGACTCAGGAATGCTGATCACATTGTGCTAATGATTAATATCACCCTAAATAGTCGTCCAAAAGCTGATGAGCCGTTGCTCAAAATAACGAGATACTACGAGCAGGCTGATTTTAAATCCATCAGAGATACCAACAGCGACGCCCCATGGAGGGAAACCTTCTCACTTCCTGATGATCAGTGTGCAAATGAGTTAACTGAATGGGTCAAAACAAGCATTGAAGCTTATGTCCCCATGCGAAAATTCTTCAGCAAACCTCACTCTTCTCAATGGTTCACCTCGCAATGTGCAACTGCCATTGCTGAGAGGCAGCAAACATTCCATAAATTTGGCCGCCATAAGTCAGCTACTAATAGACAAAAATTCATAGAGTCAATAAATAATTGCAAGGCCGTGATAGGTGTAGCAAATAGAAGGTATACAGAGATATCCAAAAAACGCATTCAGTCACAGAAACTAGGTACTCGCGATTTCTGGAAAATCTACAATAGTGTGGTGAACAATGGTCAATCAACGAATCCCCCACTATCAAACCACAATGATGTCGGTTGCACGGTAACTGATAAGGGTGAACTACTTGCTCAGCGGTTCGCCTCTACCTTCACTTTGGACTCAGAAAATCACCCCACCCTGAATTCCCATTGCGGACGGAAGCCACACTTGAAAACCTGGTCATCAACCCATCCCAGATCAGAGACATCATAAAAATCTTTACACGTCTAAAGCTTGTGGACCTGATCTTATACTTCTGATAGTAATAAATAAATGCTCTGCTGAACTAGCCTTTGTCCTTTCCAAATTCTACAACAAATGCTAGCTTAATCTTGCTTCCCGATAGCTGGGAAATTGCTTATGTGGTACAAGTCTTCAATAATTCTGGGATAGAAAAGATCCTCAGAAATACTGCCCAATCAGTCTACTCCTGATCTTTGCTGAATCCTTAATCAATCTAGGGATAATTTTTGATAGAGGTAATTCCTCACACCTGACATTATCCTGTATCTCTACAAAGCCACCATCCGCCCATGCATAGAGTATTATTGCCACATCTCGGCTGGTGCATCATCCACTAGTCTTTCCCTCTAAGAAAAGGTCCAAAAAAAGTCGCACCCTTAATAGGTTCCTCACTATCAACCAAGATCAAGCCCCTGTCCTATCGCCGCAATGTTGCACCATTGTGCTTGTTTCACAAATACTTAAATGGATTCTGCTCCGATGAACTAGCTACTCTGGTGCCCCCTTCACGTAAATACCCAAGACCAACTCGACAATCAGCTAAATCCCATTCATTCACTGTCGAGGTCCCCAGATGCTGTCTACTTCAATAGCTCCTTTTCTCGTGCTGCCAGCCTCTGGAACTCCCTCCCTGTTCCCCGTTTTCCCGATAGTACCGACATGCAGAGGTTTAACACTAATGTAAACAGACATCTCGCCACACTGCTCCTAACTTAGAATAACATATCAAAACTACACCCTAATTTTCAGTAACCCTTTACGTCTACAGTGGCGGCCTGCCTTGTTTGGGTGGAAATATATTAAAAAAGTAAATATATTGAAAGAATATTGTGGTTTTAAGCCGAGGGTCTGATCCAGTAGCAGAAGCGATCGCTTTACATATGAAATGCTCAGTTTTCGAATCTTGGTATATCTTCTTACCCAGTCATTGCTTCTTGTCGTTTTGTATATACCCTGGCATAGAACCTAAGCCACACCTGCTCCAGATATGTTCGCCTCCGTATGCCGAAATGTCGATCCTCCATTTAATAAGGGCTTTACAGAGAATATCTATTTTCTCTCGATAAAATAGAAACCAAAAGTAAGGCGATTCGTTTTTGTACATTCCAATGTATATTAACAACTTTGTTATATTTAAACAAACTAAAACACAATGTCTATGGTGAACAATTCAATTAAATTCGAATGGCTATTTAACCCATATTTGATGGGAGTCTAATGAGGGGTGACACTTTTTTCGCATACTATTAGTTTGTAAGTAAGGCCAATATAATCGAATTTAATTATTTTTACCGACTCTATACTCCGTCTCGGTATTCATTACGCACGTGCTAACCCCCACCCCGTAAATGTGAATGGCTAAACTACACTGGCATTAACAGTATCATAGACACAGATCCTTACTATTAAACATAGGGTAAATGTTCGAAACACAAACGTAATGCATCTACAAAGACTGACGTAGGCGCAAACGGAAATATATATATGGATACGAACATAGAGTCACAGAGAACATAAACAAACAAACAAACAGATTGAAATGTCAAGTGACAGAGACATATAAGACACTTCTGTCGCTCTCCTTTAGCTGATAACAAACAAGTGAAGATAAACTTAAGGGATACACTTAAAATATTAGTTTATTATTGTAATAGTGAGTTACAGCGAGTGGTTTATCCTAGCCTACACAGAACCGGTTTTCAACATGAAGTTTATCTTTAAGCGATAAAAAGATACACACATTCACGATAAACCAGAGCAAAAAGAAAATCTACAGTAATATAAGAGTAATAGTTATGTCTGTTTAGTTGTGTGTTCTCAAACCATCCTTGTGTAACACAATCCCCTGTTTTTTACTCGTCGCAAAGCCCAAAGGTATTACCGCAGAAGTAAAGAAATTGAAAACAAGTACAATTTATTCTATGTAGAATATCGACGTTCCCTTTTAGTACACCCCGCTTTATAGTTACAGTCAACTCTCCAAGCCCCAGCGTTGGGAGCAAAATGTGGAACATCTACTCGCCTCGATTTTCAAGTCAATTCTTTTATTTTTCCCGATTCTCTGTCGATCGGTGACGTACGTCTGCAATTGTTTATGATACATTCCTGAATTAGCATACTTCAAAATGAAAACAAAACGAATGTTTACAATTTATATTGTAAGCTTCAATTTTGCAATAATCAAAACAAACGCATTCGCATTCCTAAGTCGACACCCACTTACACACTTTGACATACAGCACGTTACAACCTATAATTTCTATTCACTATCCTGACTTTTCTGATCATCCCGAGGTAATCTTGTTACACTTAGCCTAGGAGAACGTAAATCTTTCACGGATCGATTCAAAATAAACTAGATGAAACGTATACCTGGATGTTCGGAGCAGGGCTGTATACTTCGTGATAATAACATTAAAAAATAGCATAAATTATTGACAGGGAGCATTTTTAATACTGATTAGTCACTCTTAACCAAGGCAAAAGGCCACTCAAGGATAAGGGTCAATGAGATTATGAGTAGGCCGATGAATAATACTATGAGAGGATTGGAAACGATGGGCGGAAAGAGCAGAATTTGATTATTTAATATGACGGCTTGACAAGTGTTAGTTGACTTGAAAAATGATTATGTTGTAGTCAGCTGGGAAGCAGCCCAGCGGTATTTTCTTCCACATATGGGAAGTTCTGTTTCTTTATAGATACAAATATGTAGAAATGAAAGCAGGATTTTTAGTTATTGGATTTTAATCTGTGAATCATTTACAATGTGGAACCAGAGATAGGAGCTCAATCAGACAAATACCATTAAATCACGATAGAGTAGAAAAAGACTAGCAATGTTTGTTTCTGTGAGAAAGATACTGTAGGAAAGTGATTATCCTCAACTAGATTACGAAATCGATTTTGTACTCTGTCAAGACAAGAAAGATTGCTATCGGTTGCACCATGCCAGATATGGCAGCATTACTCCACCTTAAGACTGATCTGACGCTTATACAGGTAGATGATTGGACCAGTTGTCCTGTAATTTCTGGAGTGGTAGAATGATTCAAACGTTATTTTCAAGATCATAACTTTCAATGGTTTATCATGTGTTTACCTGTTCGACGTATCGTTTTGCTTTTACCAAAAATGAAATTGTATAGACGTTATCGTTTCCTTTACCAATATTTCAGGCGGACTTCGTGTGGCGATTGCAAAATGTTGAAGGTGTCTCTTCTGTTTTTCACGTCTATCGGTGATAACCGAGCCAGTCGAATAACCTCGCAATTGATGAAGTGCTCAGTACGTCTCGTGTGCATGATTGTCACAAACACATTGTCATCAAATACACCCATCCTGACCGCATCGCCTCAGCAAAAGTAAACGTGTATTGATCGTAGGAGAGTTTAGTAAATAAGGCTTTTGGTTTAGCGTTGAATTTCCGACCGTGAAAGGCGTATACACGAATTTCCCGTAAGATTTATATAAGGATGTCGGTCTCATGTACACTTTGAGCAATAGGCGTTATCATTTTATACAAGTTCTTGAAATTATTGACCGTCTCAAGGTGTCCTCCATTCAAAATAATGTTGACGGGATCTATACAGGTTTATTTAATCTTGGCTTTCTCTATCTTAATCAACATGCCGATTTGCAAATCGGATTGATGCAAGCGGTCCAAGGCGGTCTGTATATTAGAATCGAACTCTCGGCGAAGAACGATATCATCCGTGTAATCAAGATCAACGAGAGAAACAACTAGGCCGACGTAAACCTTCCGATCCGAAATAATTGTGCGGTACCCGGATGGAAATACATTTGTTGAAATTGTACAGATTGAAAACGTTAACTGAATAATCTGATTTCGATTAATATGGAAATTTCATGGCATCTGGACATATTTAGAATAATCGAAAAAAGCAATAAGATAGATTAATCCTGTAAATATATAGACACGATTCGATTAAAAATATTATTACATCGATATTGTAACAATATCTATCTATCTATCTATCTAACTACCGATCTATCTATGTATCTTTATATGTATCTTTATATATAAATATATATATATATATATATATATATATATATATATATATATATATATATATATATGTTTTTATATAGTTCTGATATAGTTCTGATCTATTCTCATGAGAATCAATTTCTAAGGCAAAATGAAGTCTAATATTTAATATTTAAACCTTTTAAATACTTATTTTTACAATAGTATTATAGCTATAAATCAATAAAATTACAGATCAGAGCTATATCTGAAGACGGGGGATGTACATATAATAACTTAGACTTTGTTCAATAGTGCTGTGGATATTCGTCCAGAAACATGTGAAAGATGTTTTTGGCTCCGAAATTTATATTAAACCACAGTAAGATATAAAGCTAATCTTCAATGAGAGAGAGAGAGAGAGAGAGAGAGAGAGAGAGAGAGAGAGAGAGAGAGTGAGAGGGAGAGAGAACATAGATTTAAAAGACATGGCCTATATAGATTATTATTTTAAACATTTGAATCCAGCTCCGAAAATACATGTGCAATATTTCTGGAGCTAGATTCAAATAATTAAAATTATAATTTACATGTTTTGATTTATTTTTAATTTACCCTATTAATATATAAAAGCTCTGACTGATATAATTTATTAATTATTGAGCTTATTTTTAACTGCAGTATTGAGTCATATCTTAAGCATATAATGATATGTATTTTGTTACTAAAAGCATATATTAATGTATTTTAGTAAGGGGAATGTTTTATTTGTTTTAGTTAAGGCACTTAAACCTTTAACACACGCGCACATATACATATGTATTTAAATATATATATATATATATATATATATATATATATACGTATACATATATGTACGTATACATATGTATTCATATGCTATTACGCATGCAATGCTACATGCATTACGCATGCAAAATCCTATCACTACAGACGCTCATTTTAAAGTCGTAAATCACGAACCGTTAAGAATTCACCAGAAAAGAAATGTTGTCAACACACCAAGAAAAACAGAAATAAGGTACTCGTGATTTCTGGAAAATCTACAATAGTGTAGTGAATAATGGTCACTCAACGATTCCCCCTCTATCAAACCACAATGATGTCGCTTGCACGGCCACTGATAAGGCTGAACTACTTGCTAGACTCAGATAACAACCCCCTCCCCAGATTCCCTTTGCTGACCAAAGCCACACTTGATAACCTGGTCATCACCCCATCCCAGGTCAGAGACATCATAAAAAAACCTTGACACCTCCAAAGCTTGTGGGCCTGATCTTATACCTGTAATAGTAATAAAGAAATGCTCTGCTGAACTGGCTCCTGTCCTCTCCAAACTCTACAATAAGTGTCTAGCTGAATCTTGCTTCCCCTATAGCTGGAAAATTACCTCTGTGGTACCAGTCGACAAGAATTCTGGGAATAGAACCGATCCTCAGAACTATCGCCCAATCAGTCTGATGCCGGCCTTTGCTGAAATCTTTGAATCCTTAATCAATCTCGCGATAGTACGGCACTTAGTTAATGCTAAACTTCTTTCTGACCGCCAGTATGGATTTAGACAAGCACAATCTACTGCAGACATCCTAACGGTCATCTTTGAATGCATGTATCATACACTCAACAAGGCAGGAGAAGCTAGGGCAGTAGCGCTTGATATATCCAAGGGCTTTTACAAGGTATGGCATAAAGGGCTCTTCCTGAAAATACGCTCATACGGTATTACTGGGCAATTACTTAATATAATTAGATCCTTCCTATACAAAAGAAAACTCCAGGTTGTCCTCGATGGCCGCTCATCTATGCATCATGACATAAATGCTGGTGTACCCCAGGGATCTATCCTTGGACCCTTGTTGTTCCTGATCTATATAAACGATCTCCCTGATGGTATAGAGTCTGAAATTGGTTTATTTGCTGATGACACCACCATTTACTCTCGCCATGTTGGCAAAACCGACGCAATCATATCCGAGGCAATGGCTGAATCTTTAGAAAATGACCTTCAGGCTGTAGTGGATTGGGGTCATAAATGGTTGGTAACTTTTAATGCCGCAAAGACAAAGCTTCTTTCCTTCAATAACTACAAGGAACCTTTGCAACCACCGATTGTCATGGCAAATAACACCCTACCTGAGAGTCCATCATTCTAACTCCTCGGCCTAACTTTCACACGTAAAATGAATTGGAACAAATACATTGAAGACATTGTCAAGGCTGCCGCAAAGAAGGTTGGCTCCCTCTACCGTGCTAGTAAACTCCTCACACCTGGCATTATCCTGTATCTCTACAAAGCCACCATCCGCCCATGCATGGAGTATTGTTGTCACATCTCAGCTGGTGCCTCATCTACTAGTCTCTCCCTCCTTGACAAGGTCAAAAAAAGAATCGCCAACCTAATAGGTCCCTCACTGTCAACCAAGCTCCAGCCTCTGTCCCATCGCCGCAATGTAGCATCCTTGTGCTTGTTTTACAAATACTTCAATGGATTATGCTCCGATGAATTGGCTACTCAGGTGCCCCTCGACGTAAATTCACTAGACTAACTCGACAATCAACTAAATCTCATGCATTCACTGTGGAGGTCCCCAGATGTCGGAGAGCCTTCTACTCAAATAGCTTCTTTCCTAGTACTGCTGGCCTCTGGAACTCCCTCTCTACCCTCTGTTTCCTCAACAGTACACACATGCAGAAATTTAGAACTAATGTAAACATACATCTCGTTGCGCAGATCCCAATCTAGGTTGACCGCCCCCTACTTTCCCCCCTTTTCTTTTTTCTCAGTAGCCCCTTACGTCTAGAGTGGCGTCCTGCCTTTTTTGGGGGTGAACTATTTAAAAAAAACAAAAAAAACAACAACAACAATAAAAATAATAACAATAATAATAATAACCATAATAATAACAATAACAATAACAATAATAATAATAACGACGACGACAACAACAATAACAACGACAACAACAACAACGACAATGACAGCGACAACAACGACGACGACGATAATAATGATAATAATAATAATGATGATGGTGATGGTGATGGTGATGGTGGTGGTGGTGGTGGTAATAATAATAATAATAACAACAACAACAACAGCAACAGCAACAGCAACAGCAACAGCAACGATGACTATGACGATGATAACAATAACAATAACAATAACAATAACAATAACAACAACAACATGATGAGACTTTAAAAGGAAATATGACGTTTTACTTTATTTTATTTATGATTTCAATATTATAGAAATTTAATTAGAATATAAATTTTAATATAAAGTATATTTATGGGATAGGAGTACATGCAGTCGTCATTTATTATCGCAAAATACCGAATATGCCTCGATGGGGTTAAGGACCATGAATTTACAGTAATATCACGGTACTTACATCCAATTTATGCCGAGTATCCAGTTTGGCCCCATCCCTAAAATTGAATATTGTATATTGTACGATATAAGAATACAAAAAGTGATATAGTGTTTGTGATAATATATGTTCATTATTCAATCCGGCAACTTCAGGTTTTATTCCTATAAATCTAATAAAAGACTTCTTTAAAAATAAAACAAACAATATTCTTATTGATAACCCAGCAATGCAGCAATTATTACGTTCCGCTGATAGTTGGCATTGTTTACCCTGTTTATAAAAAAGAAAGAGGTAAGGAGGCTGTTATGTTTAACATTACCCATCGTTATTAAGAAAGAAAAATGAATTGTGAAACGGTAATGTTGATTCAGCCTACTCTCTATAACATTTGCACAACACGTAATTGAAACTATGTATTCATCGCTTCCTCTTTATATTATTCAAAGCTGAAAACTGGATACTCCCCACGCAACCACCGACTTTCTCCTACTTTATATTTACGCTTTTATGTTTTTTCCACTTATTCATTTTATGAATATTAATTTCCTCTCCTCTATTTTGTTTCTCTTTACCTTTTATCTTATTCGTTCTCTTAAACTTCCCTTCACACTATTGTCCCCTCGTTTTTGCATCCTCTCATTTCTGTATTTATTTCCTCTTTTTCGATAACTTTCATTTTTACTATCTATTTTCTTTCTTTTTAACTTTAAATTCATTTCTTCTTTCTCTTTTTTAATCTTCGTCTCCCCCCTCTCTCTATCTCTCTTTCACCTTCTCTCTCTCTCTCTGACACTCATTTCTTTTTCTTTCACTTTTTTATTTTCTTGTTAATTTCTTAAACTTACGTTTTACCGCCATCTTTAAATAACTCAGAGCGGCGTCGTTGTAAAATACTACACAACAATATTTTTACAGTGAACTTCTTTATTCATCCTTGACCGTAAGTAACATTTAGTGAACCGTGCCATGAACAGCTATTAAGATGCTTTTTACCTTACGACTTCTAAATCTCGCCGAGGAAAGAGACCGTTCGAACCTTAAACTCGTTGCTCGGGACGTCACAGCCACAGAAGACTTACCCATAAAATATCCCCCAATAAGCAATATCCATTATCTACATTTTCGTCGAATTATATAACGCATTATATAATTTTTAACTGAACTGATATTTACAAAAATTATATGATTTAAACATTACAGCTCACACTATTAGCACAATGCGAAGACAACGCAACACATACAAAATATATAAATTCGGTCGCAGAAGCAGTTAATGCATCTCAGATTTCGTCCACTATATATATATATATATATATATATATATATATATATATATATATATATATATATATATATATATATATATATAATGTTCTCTTGGGAAAACCTATGTAATTGTTTCCACTTATTCATTTTATTGGATACACCCCCTACATACACATCATTACACCTTCGAATGCATGTAGTATTTCTTTAGCGGTATCTTCACTCATCAAACTTCCGCCTCTTTTTGGGATACACTGTCAAACCATTCCAGTACAGACACACATATTTAAATCAGATCATCATGCTCAGGAAGTTCCAACACGTTTTACCGGATAGTAGTACCTCTTAGCGAACAGTTCATAACAAAACAAAACAAAAATACAATTAATCACAATAATAAACCAAATGAAAATGTACTTTTTTAGATAATGATTGACAATTTGTATTATTTGTATTATTTGGACTACTGTTTTCATCTTTGATGTTATCATCACAACGTTTCTGCCTACGTAACCTCCGACTTCTTCAGGTGCATCTTGTCGTTTATGTCAAACTTAACAATCAGGACGGAATTCCGAACAGAACATCATATTTAATCAACAGGAGTTCGAAATTTCGTACATATTCCCGAGTTCGACAAGACGTACCTGAAGAATGTTACATCGGCGGAAACGTTATGAGAATACCATACAAGATGATAACAGTAGTCCAAATAATCAAAATAATCACGACCAAATTTCTCAGTCGAATGTCCAGTACTTGCCATGTGTGTGTCCGTGTCTGCAATCCTATTTATTTGATCTTTTTTCATTATAACCGTCAGTTAGATTATTTATAATTATCGAAGTATTTTCTCTTTTTCTTTTTCTAAACCGAAACCAACGATTAGTTCTCAACACGTGTTCCTGTATATGCGTGGGTGGGTATAATTTAATTCCAGATATTACAAAATCATGACATTAATAAATGATGACGTTAAAATAAAAGTGTAAACATTTGGGAATTTCCTTGCTTTTGCACATTTAGTATATATGAATTTTCATCTTAACCCTATTAAGGGCATATGATTTCAGTATACTGGTATTTTTCATCGAATGTCACTACTTTTGTAAAGGCTATGCCTCAATACAATGATCATTTTAAAGGTTTATTTGAAATTTTCTGGAAAACTAAGGTATATGGTAAACTGAAATGAAAATGAGATCAACTAGACCCTAGAACCTCTACATCTGCTAAAAATCAGCTGAATCCATCAAATAGTTGATGAGATACAAGGTGGCACATACGTACGTACGTACGTACGTACGTACGTACACACAGATAACATGATTTCATGATTGAACTTTCTGGATCTCTGGGTTGCCTAGACTAATGATGCTCAAATTATATACACTTATAGAACCTATCAAATAAAAATTTTGCGCAAAGTTTTAACTAATTTGTTTTATTGGTTTTTGAGTTATGATTGATCAAAGAAATGAGATTTCCAGCATAGGCCATTCGTGAGTCTATTAAGGGATAGAGCGTTCTCGCGCCTCTCTTGATATATACAATATATTGTATCACCATATACATGAAATAGTAACAAGATAAATAAATTCATGAAATATACATTAACAGACATTCCAATAATTCAGCACAAACAGTCTCGTCTACGATCATTTCTGAGACGATATTGATTTTTATTGATATCAAGTCTATTTATTTGCACAGGGAATAGACACCAAGTTCGAAGTGTTAAAACATAGCATCAGGGCTAAGGGTGAGACAATATTTAGTTATACAGCAATTTGAGCGATTAAATGAATGTTAGTATATGCTAATTGCATCCACTTAAAATAAGTTACCAAAGCAATTATATCGAACATACAAAGGGGCACAATGGATGAAAAATGATTGTTTATATTACAGAATAAGAATGCAATAGAAAAATAGATTGTTTTACAATTACATAGGTTTTCCCAAGAGAACATTATATATATATATATATATATATATATATATAAATATATACATATATATACATATATATATATACATATTATGCATATATATATACTTATATATATATATACATATATACATTTATATATACATATATATATATATATACCTATATACATATATACATATATATATATGTGTGTAGTAAGCTATGAAAATATATTTATGGCAATTAAGCTATACAGAGGCTCCCGCGTTTCATCCCCGGAGGAAATCATAAGGCTAAAGATCCCCCCAGGGGATGAAAGGCGGGAGCCTCTGTGTAGCTTAATTGCCATAAATATATTTTCATAGCTCACTACCTAGCTCTACTTACGTATCGAGCACTGTTGGAGTAAATACTGAAAATTGATACATAAAAACTATATCTCCCTATAAAATGTTATGCGGATACATGAAATACTAATATATATATATAGTTCGGCAGCAAGTCATTTTTTATGCAAGCGTCATATATATATATATATATATATATATATATATATATATATATATATATATATATATATATACAGAAAGTGGAAAAGGAAACAACATCTCATGCGCCGGTTTGCACCAACAGAAGCCAGCAATCCAATAAGATCGGATCTACAAACACACTGAAGAGGCCAATTCTATTTGGCGAAATTATTTGTATCTATATAAACTAAAAATGAAAGTTTATAAAAAAAAAGAAATCGGTTTCGATTTTTTTAAAAATAAAATTAATATCGCATCTTTAACATGCTTCGAAGGTATTTTATTTTACCTCAATCCTCATTATATATATATATTATATACGAATGTGATTAATTTGAATTGAGAAGAACCAGAGGTAAATAGAACATTCTGATAGCGTGGGTGGCATAACCAAGAACTGACATCTTCCAGTTCGTGAAATCTCAAGGAAGGACAAATAGCGTGACAGGTATAGGAATCAAAACAGTATTCTTCAGAGAATTTGAAATGTTTAGCTTCTTGTTCTGAAAGGATTACGGGCATACACTTGATTAATGTCGAAAGCTTAGCTTTCGTATTTTGACGAAAATAAAAGACAGGCACACAAAGTTGAATGAATCTCTCTCCCTCTATCCTCTTCACTTTCTCTATTAATCTCTTTTTGTCTCTCTGTATATTTAGACTAAAGAAAAGTCGGTCACTTTTCGACATTTTCATTGATAGCTTTCGTCCTACAACACTAATATTTCATTCTGAACAGCGATTATATTAACTTTTAAAACATGTTAAATGTTAAAATCATAAAATTCAATTCGATCAAACTTCTTTTCCAATATACTTCACCCTGCTCAGAATATACTTCAGCAGGCAGTCATATTTGTTATCAGCAGCAAATTTAAATGAAGATGGCCGTCATCTTTTGCTCTACGCAGTAAATCAAACTACTAATAGTACTTTCTATTACATTCGTCTAGTTATCTGTATATTTATAAAGATGTGACAATGCTCACACTAGCATTAGAAAGCTAAACACTATTTTCTAATGCTCAGAACAGAAAAAAGAGCCTGCTGATATGCTGCTTACGTATATGCTATGGATGTTATAAGTTTTATTATATTTTATATTGATTTTGTAAAAGATATTTGTTTAATAAAATATTTATTTCATAATTTTTAGGTTCTACGGTAATTCTGATATTAGTATTTATGCTCAAACGTTATTTGCAGCACTGACTTGATTATTAGCTAGTTGTGATTAATAAACAAAGATATTAACAAATCCCTTCCCAACAACAATCACAATTGCTTAAACAAACCAGTCATTCATTTTAGTGTTCTGTTAATAATTAAATAAAATAAGTGACTAATTCATGACCGCTCGAAATTGAAAAGAGTTACGAAGCATTTATCTTGTCGAAAAGAACGTTATTTTAATGGACTTTAAAGTTATTAGCGAATGCACATTTACTAAATATTGATTGATTCTAATACTACTCATTCTACCAACCTTGAGTAGTAATTATTTCTTCAAAGATCCCCCCAATTTCTTTTGGTCAAATTTCTATTCAGAACATATGATTATCTAATCATAATGTATTGACATTTTGAAGATTTTGGAACATACTTAGCTCCTCTCTACCACCAGACCTTCAGTACCCCCAACATATACATTTTAAAACTTATTTAATTACGAAATTAGATTCACCATTCGTTAGGTATTCCAGCGAATTGATACAATACCTGAACCTGATTTTGAAGAATTTTAGAATCGTATAACAGATCTTGTGCAACATGTATGTACTTATAAATAAAATATTAATAATATTTTATTTTTAATCCTTTTGGTAAAAAAGATATAGATAATAAGGGAATATCTGTAATCTTTCAAATTTCGCAGTTGAATAGCCTGACGTCACACGTCTTTCGAAACCGGAAGTCTTATTTTCTACATTACATCGTCTTCAGACTTTTCCAAAAGTGTCGGTACCGTTTTTGTTTTTATTTCTGTCGGCTTGACGCGTAAAACGTAAACTAGTGGTTACAGCCAGAGTAAGTTGAAACATTCTGCCTTTTTTAGATTTCAGAAAGTAACCCTGTATAGCCAGTAGTTGACTAATATATAACGTTAACTTTTGGAGTACATCCATGTCTTCATAAGTAGTACTTTTTTAAATGTAAAATTGTTAATTTATTAAAAGTGCAAGTGATAAAACCGGGGAAATTCATAGACGTGTGAATCCTGTACATATGTTTCAAACTCCGTGTAGAAATAAATACATTTATTTAATAACTGCTATCGTCGATATGAACATGCTATTTTGGGACTTTGCTTTCAAATACACGAACAAAGTATACAAGATACTGAAACATCATATGGAATGAATACCATGTATTTCATGTAGCAAAAATATGTTATACTCCCCTGTATACAATACATATACATATATATGTATAAGTCACACCTTTGTGCGATAACATCAGTTCTTTTGATCGTTGAGACTCGTTACTGAAAGCAAGTAGTAACGATAATTGATAACGCACACAGAATACCAGCTTTTACTGTATTTGCTGCTTTCTGATGCCGGATTATTTTCTTTGTTATTCTATTCGCCATAAAAGAGAAGTGTTCGTTCATAGTAGCAGCAGTATTCGTTTTAATTCAATTGACTTGTGGTGTGAGCCCTCAGACAAATAGAGCGACAATGCAAAACAAAATAATATCACCGACGACAATCCAACACACACGCGCGAACGAGGAAGTTGGGTGGCGTCCAAAAGAGATCCTTTCCAGAGCATAAAGGTCATTTCTTTTTATTGAGTTGTTTTGGACTGCGGAACGCGTCTATTTTGCATAATCACTCGCGTCCGACCGTAGCCTTTGAATCAGACAGTTCCAGTCTCGCTCATGCGCGCAGCAATTATTTATTTGCAGCAGGTGCATGCTAGGGTTGTCGGCTTATCTCTCGGTCTCTCCGCATTGTCATCACAGTAACTTAGCCCATATTGTTGCTAATTAAGTTCCAAAACTTATCTGACCATGACCATTTTCTTCAATAGTTCCAGGTTGAAGCTTTAACGGAAGTTTAACTTTCGATTGTTCAGATTTAATGTATGAATAACAGTTAACACTATTCAAAAAAAGTCCCTATGGCATAACTTCAGGAATACTTGATACAACATAGAGAAGTAAGGCTGAGATGAGACTGTGGTCTTTTGTTATATTGTTAGGCGGATGTATGCAGTCTTACGTCTGACTTGTATAGTTGTTTTTAGGTATGCATTTGGATATCAGTTCTGAACTTTGTTTTAGTATAGTACTTTATGTTGGATTTGTTATTATAGCAACTTGTACATGTAAACACACAAGTACTAAAAACTAACACAATAATGCGAAGTCACACTATGAAAAAACTCCAACCCATTCATAATCCGAGTCAAAATTGATACCAACATTTATACATAGTAAAGTAAATACACACAAACTTATATAACAAATATTACAAAATCTACAGAAAAAATATTTCATATCTAAAAATTATTCAAGAAAAAGAAATAATTTTCCAAACAAAAAACAATAAGATTATACAAAAGAATTATGTAAGCGTCAAATAAAGAAGCCCCCTCTACCACAACCAATATGGTCACGCAAGATTTTATCGTCAATACAAAAGATATTGCTACATACACTAGGAAGGATGACTATCCCAGTCGAGCGTCTCCTTGTCTGGCTAACAACGCGAAATATAAGCATATATATGTGTGTGCCTATATTTCGCGTTTATATATTTATATATATATATATATATATATATATATATATATATATATATATGATAGTAACTCTGTGTGTGTGTCCGCCTGATCTTTGTATCTTATGTTCACCCAGACTGCTGGACAAAATTGCTTGAAAATTGGCATCTGGACTACTGACCCTTCAGTGGAGGTCATAGACTATATAAGAAATATATCACTTCAATGCTGGGGGCCCCCTGGGGGCATAACTACCCCCCCCACTGAAACTGTTTTCCCGTAGATTCAAATGAAATTTAAATCATAGGTTAATTACCAAAAATGATGTCTATTTCCAAAATGTCAGCAAATTTTGATAACATTAGTATGGTACCCGGGGGTACAACTCCTCCACTGTAAACTGTTTTCCATTTTATTCAAATGATATATATATATATATATATATATATATATATATATATATATATATATATATATATATATATAATCAAGGACAACACCCCTCTGTCTGTACATGTCTGCCCCTAAAAATGAAGACATACTAGGAAGTGTACTTTCAATATAATTGTATTCACATGCACAATATGCATGTAAACAAAATGGTTGCCCTTAAAGAAGCTAATGACACTTTTTAAACATGTTACGCAATGAAATCGATCTATTTATTAGCGTAAGTTTAAGAGTATAAAGATATATCTTAATAGCTCGGTAAGTAAATATCTGCTGACAGCATCAAGGTTGTTGTTAAAGTAAAATCTCCATACCATGATGTTGCATATGATTCTATCCCACACTCTAACATGGGCAACACTAAGTAGCTCTGCTGGTATTGGTATATATATATATATATATATATATATATATATATATATATATATATATATATATATATATATGATAATTTTATTTACACAGACATGTACAAAATCTGCGACACTGGCATGTCCCTGAGATCTCATCAGGCAGAGTTAGAATCCGATCTTAACCTCAGATCATATTTGGAGAGAATGAAGTGGAGGGATAGAGAAAGAGAAGAAGAAGGAAAGAAATTTAACATTTCAAAAATTGACTGTTTTTTTGACACTTGATTCGTGCATGTCTACCACACTCCTTCCCTCTCGATCTGAATCAACAGACGCCCACTCTTTCTCCTTCTTTTCCTCTATGTGCCTACCTTCCCACCACCTCTCCCCTCATCATTATTTGTTCCTCTTTCCACCTTATATTTTTATTTATTTATTTATTTATTTATTTGCCCTGTTTGTTTCAGATTCTAGATTTTAGATTTTTTGTTTTCTGGTTTTGTTTCTTAGATTTTTTAATTTTTAATTTTTAATTTTTTAACGGCTTTAATTTTTGAAATATTAAATTTCTTTCTTCTTCTTCTCTTTCTCTATCCCTCCACTTCCTTCTCTCCAAATATGATCTGAGGTTAAGATCGGATTCTAACTCTGCCTGATGAGATCTCAGTTTATAGTAACTGTTGATCGATAACATCGACATGCCAGTGTCGCAGATTTTGTACATGTCTGTGTAAATAAAATTATCATATATAAATCTCTATTTTGATATTGAGCACCTTTTATAAACCCGGTTAAAATTCTCTGGATTACCACCCTGTGGATATTTTTCACCTGGATTATTACCATTATTATATATATATATATATATATATATATATATATATATATATATATATATATATATAATAATGATTAGTTGGTGGTTGAAACATAAAACGATGCCGTGTTTTTTTTATAAATTTGTATTATGATAATCCAATATTTCAAACGTCTTTCATCGGGAATAAAATAGAAATGAAGTCATCGATGTGCAGTGTATTAATATGTTAAAAATTGAACGATCATGTTTGTTGGGCGGGGAAATGTCGGCTAAGTGTTGTTTAAATGTATTTAGAGGCTGTTTTATGAAAATGGCGTGGTTATTGATTTAATTATAATTTCATTATTTGCGTATAATTCTTGGATATATGTATCTGCAAGAATGTTACGGGCTACTTCCGCTTGTTGCTTTGAACGATGTCTGTTTACTTTAATCTCGCATATTAAATAATGACGGTGCTTATTTTGTTATGGAGATCGTATTTTTTACGATGTTAGTGTAATTCTGTGTATATCTATTTAAAATAAAATTTAGAAAGTGTATTAGTACGTGGTGTTTCTATTTGTTTATTTTCTGTTTATATTGGTACGTGTAATTGTCGGTTTGCAGTGTGTGCGTGTCTGTTAGCGTCTATTTCCGGTTTAAGTTTCCTACTTAATCTTATCTAGCAAATAAATCCCTTTGTCCCTATTTTATTATTTAGATCTTGTGTTATGCTACGTATGTGTTATTCTATGTGTGTTTATTTTTTTTAATTAGTGCATTTTTTTTTAAAGTGATGTAGTTATTATTTTTTATTTAATTATTCATTTTGTTTGTGAATTTGTTAGCGACTACTTTTTATTATATTTATATTTTTGAATGAAAACATGTTAGGAATGTTATGTGGTTATTATTTATTTTAATTATCTTATTATTTGTTATATTTATATGGTGTAAAATTAATCTGACTTTGTAAATTAATAAAACTAATTTTGTTAATTAAGTCGGTTTTTTTTTGTTATGTTCTGTCTGTAATTGTGTTTATGTTTATATATATTTTTTACGTTTAATGAGAAAGAATAAAATGTGGATAACAGTATTGGTTTGTATATTATGTGATGAATTATAGGTTACAATCATAGTATGTTTTAGAAAAGTGAGATGGTGGAAAATATATACTTTATTTAATATTGTAATATTTCGGGACAGCGTTTCCAGTATCATCCAAATATAATAGCAAACTTTGGACGTTTCTCTGAAAACGGAAAGAATATTTGTATTTTGAGAAAGCTGATTTTTCTCCCGAAATATTAAAATATAAAAACAGTTATTCCACCATCTCGGTCTCGATTAACAGTAAGTGAAAGATTTACTAAAAAATAAATAGATAAGTTTTTGAAGATAAATATCGCATATATTGTTTCCAATTATTTGTTTTGTTTATCGCCTCTTTCACCCTTCCATGTTTGACCACATTGCAAACAGCCTTATAAAATACTTTATAGTTATTTACCATCACTGCATCAAGCACAGTACTATACTCTTTATATATACATATGGATAATATAAAGATAACTATTTTATATTAGATCTTATCGTAATAAAGAGATGCTCGATATTGTAGACAGGTCATTTATATAGAAATACGGAAATGATGAGAAAATAACATTTGAACTATTAAAAGTTTCTTAAAGCATCCTATTTGAATGTGGTATTACATAGTGAGGTGATGTATTACAATAAAACCCAAAACCAGAAGTCTATCAATATATATATATATATGAGTTTAATCATCATACTACGAATAAAGCTTCCTTAACATGCAGTATAAAATGTGACGTGAATTAAAAGTTAGTTTATTATATTCCTTGTTGATGATTTCATAAACTTGTAAACTTTAATTTTTTATCATTTAAACATTTCATATGTATATATATATATATATATATATATATATATATATATATATATATAGTGCTCAATAAAACCCTGTGGATTTTTACTCTACCTGGATTACTATATATATATATATATATATAGAGAGAGAGAGAGATAGATAGATAGATAGATAGATAGATAGATAGATAGATAGATAGATAGATAGATAGATAGATAGATAGAGGTAGAAAGAGAGAGAAAGTCATCAACCGACAGTGTTTCGACTAGATTAGATTTGGGAATAATGTAAACTTAGGAGTGACCCATTATTTTTTTTTCATCTCCCTCTTTACCATTCTGATTTTTACCCACATGGCAAACAACCTTATTAAATACCTATATAAATATTTGCCAGTAATGCTTCAAGCTAACAACCATACCCTCATATATATATGTATATATATATATATATATATATATATATATATATATATATATATATATATATATATATATATATATTAGTCATTCACCGATAGTATTTGTCTAGGTTAGAGTTGGGAATAATGCCAACTAAAAGGTCGACATTTCGTTCCCTAAAGCTCTCATGTGACGGCCTCACCATCTGATGCAGTATAATACCCACGACACATTGTTTTATGATGATGAGTTCTAGAAGTAAAAACACAAAAATATTCTAGACAGATCCCAAATTCTGATAGCTTTCAAACTGTTATGAATCGACTTTCTGATCCAATGATAAATAAGTGTTGTATTGTGCGTGGCTTAATAAAATGACAACACGGTATCTTGGGAAAATATAATATGTATATTTATTTGTCCGTAACGATGAGGGTGGTGACGATGAGGGTGGCGGTCCAAGAGGCTTGTGCACATAGAATCAGACGGTTGCTTCTCTCCGAGGTTCGATCGTCAACTAACGTCTTTCGATTTTCGGTTGGCATTATATAACAATTTCGTGGCCACCTCGACGACCTTCGAGGTTGCACCCGGTGACAGCTTGCACTCATTTGACAATTCAACAAATCTGTCTATCTTTCCTGGCATGACACAACCGCACCTGGCAATATGATCTTTAACCTTTCCGACATCTCTGTTTTCTTCTGACATCACTGTTTAAGTGATTCTTTCAGGTGCATCCTTTTATTTGGTCGGAAGAAACTTATCTTTTGACAATCGATCATATTGTTTTCTTCTGTGTAGGTGTTTGTCTGGTTGTGAGTTTTATTGTTTTATTTTCAAATAACATTTTGGTCATCCGGTAATTATCTTATCAACTGACAATCGCCAGGTGCATCTGTTTTCAACAACCTTTACCGTGCACCGACTCGAATATGTAACATAAGTAGTAAAAAAGAAATAAACTTCGTTTACTAATATCCGATCCCAAAATTTGTTAGAGTGGGTAAAACTATTTTAAAAAATATACACATATTTGGATTACGAAAACGGATATTCTTAAGATGCGTCTATTCAATTTGCGCGTTTAGCGATACAAATGCTATTTAAAACTTAAGCGTGATAGACAATGGACAGACGCTCCTTTAATGATACTTGAACTCATGTAAACGAAGATGCGTCCATTCAATCTGCACATTTAACGATCGAGATGCTATTTCAAACAGAAGCGTGCCAGACTGATTCATGGCCATACGCTATTATAGATATGTGCCCATTCAATTTGCGCGTTTAGTGATTGAAATGCTATTTCCAAAGTGTAGCGTGACAGAGTGATGACTTGAGCCTCTGATATAATGCTTTTTTGAAAACCGTACGAAACATAGGGATTACAAAACGGAAATTATCAACTTAAAACGGTTGGCTTTTAGATTCGTCCACGTATGTCTATGAGAAGGTGTAGTGGTCTATACCACTTACAGATGGGGGTAGAAAATATCCTTCGCGCACGCGTGTTATCGTTGTGTACTTAGGTTAGTGAAAAACGCACGCGTATTTATCTTCTCGTCATCTTCATTATCATGATTGCTGAACCAGGCTACCTCTTCGACTGTTAATACAAATCAAACCGACACTGGTTGTTTTATTTATAAAAGTTTATTCAAAGCACAATAAACATACAACTTCATATGCGTGTGAGAGAGAGACATACATACATACAGACGGACTAACTTGAGCATTCTCGGGAACGGTTACGCTTGCATAAGTTGTCAGTCAAACAGAAACCAAATACTACCTGGTCGGAGGTAGCGTTGTTTAATCGACTTTCGCTTTTAAGTAACCTCTTACCTTTAGGAGGTCACTCAAACCCTTCCATCCAAACACCCCTTTCGCTATCTAACAGTCGGTCAGTACCTCAGTAAACGTGTCACACGTCAGTTTGAAATAGCATTTTCATTTATAAACACACATATTGATTTAACGTGTCTCATTTTAGATGCGTCCAAAATCTATATAAAAAGCTCACATAGTTGGTTTGTCTGTCACGTTTAGTTGTCTACATGGACCCGTTGCGCAACGGATGAAGTGCTAAGTTATAATCAGTTCTAAGTGGCAGTCTTCTGGAAGTTGAAAACTCAATCCTTAATACAGGCGATTCTAAGAATATAATTAAGAATTACTTAAGAGCTCTCTCCGGTCATAGCTGACGGAACGAGAACAATATACCCTTTTATGGATAAAGAAAGAGTTTAGTTCGAAATTTCCTACGGATTCCCTGAGTTAGACATAAAGATTGCAGAGTTTGATGAACTCGAAGAATGTCGGAGATTACATCGGCCGAAATGTTGTGAGAATAACATTGATGATGAGGACAATTAAAATAATACAACATTCTTCATGTTATCGTTTTGGAAATTGAAGCCTCTATTAGGAATTCATTACATGATCAGAATTTTTAACGATTTTTGAGAATCTTTATTATTTTGTCGATCTGAGATTTCATTAAAATAAAAGGAGAAATAGCTCAGGAATCAGGCTCGCCCACAAAGTTTATACCTTCAAATTCTGCAAATAAATCAGAATGATTGATAAATTGAAAACAAACTCAAAATACAGCTTACATGATTGAAGTTATGGACTAAAATACGTGTTTAATATTTGGGTTTAAACTTTTACTAGAAAAAAGGATCAAAATTGGCTCTGATCTTCAAAGTCAACATATTACATGTCGTTTAAATCACATTACACATGGAAGTAAAACAATTTTAATGGGACCCTGGCGACAATTTGCATAGCTAGGTACTTATATTTTCAGCATTTCAAATTCCTATGTCTCGTAGCCTAAAAGTAGCCATCCTGTAGCGTTACGTGAACAGATTCTTCGACTCCATTATAAACATCTTGCCGGTGTTGTCTCGTAGACGCTTTATAAGTAGTCAGATCAAAAGGACGTGGCGTATTTCGGATGTAACAGTAGATTTTGTTTTAAGATGTGATTCTTTTTCTTTGTTAATAATTTTGGCTGCAATGGAGGGAATTAAAAAGAACGACGATACCTGCAGCATTTGTTCTTGGTTGCATCTTAATTTCTGCTTGATTTATTTGGGTTACTCTTTATAGAAAGCATGTCTAAATAAACGCATATTCTCGGCCAACCCCTGTAGGGGTGGTAGAAGAGACACGAAAAAGACGGCGGTTTAGTTTTACGTCGAACACTGTGAAGAGGCAGAATCTTTTTTTGCCTCTTTGCGATGCTGCTTTTTACCAGGACGCAACAGCTTCTACACGTTTTACAGTCTAACATTAAATTCCACCTCGAATTCAACATGCCGTTTTTTGTTGAATATTTTACGTGGAGAATCTTGTTTATAACATTATTTTTACAGATGCGCAGCTAATCTTGTAACAATCAGATTCTCAGACAGACAGACAGACAGACAGACATACGCCTCTCATAGTAGTATAGAGTTATTTAAATGTGCTTGAAAGTGTTATGGCCACACCAAGATCATTGAGTATTTGCGTCTCCTGAAAACTATTCATAAACCATTTATAGGCGTGGAATGTTTATTTTAGGTTTTATCAAGTACATATTTTAACACACTAGAAAATAACAATGTTTATATGAATTCATTTTCTAAAACAACTTCTAGAATTGATTCTCTATACAAACTAGACTTTCCGAATGAAAATAAGAATTGACCGAGGTCAGTATTTTGATTTGATTTTTCTTAAGGGAAACCTAGAAGGCCTGTCATATTAACTTTCGACATATTCATGATAACCTTAATATTGTTTTGTCTTTATACTTTTCTATTCAGAAGACAGGTAATTCAACAAATTTATGAATACTAGAAGAATACACGTCTAAGGATGGGTTCAATTAATTCCCGGAATCATAACAGTTCGGAGTCAATTTTATGTTCTCTGACGAAGATTAAAATCAAAATATAATTATGTTAAACCTTATCCTTACTATACTTATTCACATTTTGATCAAAACCCATTACATGATTTTTATTCTAGAAAATGTAAAAAATAAAAGGCATACAGTTAAAAAGGCTTTTGAAATTTAAATTTGAGGAATCTTTATTAATTAACGTCTAATGACTGTGGATCGAATTTAATGTATATCTGAAATTTATATATCTTTATTAATTGACGTGAAATGAGTATGGATCCAATTTAATGTATATCTGAAATTTTGGATCTTTATTAATTGACGTCACATGACTAGGGATCTAATTTAATGTATATCTAAAATTTTGAATCTTTATTAATTGACGTCAAATGAGTATGGATAAAATTTAATGTATATCTGAAATTTTTTATCTTTATTAATTGACGTCACATGAGTATGGATAACATTTAATGTATATCTGAAATTTTGGATCTTAATTCATTCACGTCAAATGAGTAAGGATCAAATTTAATGTATATCCGAAATGTTGTATCTTTAATTATTGACTTAAATGAGTATGGACCAAATTTATTGTATATCTGAAATTTTTTATCTTTATCAATTGACGCTAAATGAGTATGGATCCAATTTAATGTATATCTAAAAAAATTATCTTTATTAATTGACGTCAAATGAGTATGGATCCAATTTAATGTATATCTAAACTTTTTTATCTTTATTAATTGACGTCACATGAGTATGGATCTAATTTAATGTATATCTAAAGTTTTGGATCTTTATAAATTGACGTCAAATACGTTTGGATAAAATTAGATGTATATCTGAAATTTTGGATCTATATTAATTGACGTCACATGAGTATGGATGTAATTTAATGTATATCAAACATTTTAGATGTTATTAATTGACGTCAAATGAGTATGGATCTGATTTCATGTATATATGAAATTTTTTATCTTTATTAATGACGTCAAATTAGTATGAATCAAATTTAATGTATATCTGAAATTTTCTATCTTTATTAATAGACGTCAAATCAGTATGGATCAAATTTAATGTATATCTAAAAATAATTATCTTCATTAATTGACGTCAAATGAGTATGGATCAAATTCAATGTATATCTGAAATGTTAGATCTTTAGTAATTGACGTCACATGAGTATAGATCTAATTTAATGTATATCTTTAATTTTGGATTTTTATTAATTAACGTCAAATGAGTATGCATCAAATTTAATGTATATCTAAACAAAATTACTTTCATTAATTGACGTCAAATGAGTATGGATAAAATTTAATGTATATCTGAAATTTTGGATCTTTATTAATTGACGTCAAATGAGTATGGATCCAATTTAATGTATATTTAAAAATGTTTATCTTTAGTAATTTACGTCAAATGAGTATGGATAAAATTTAATGTATATCTAACATTTTGGGTCTTTCCTAATTGACGTCAAATGAGTATGGATCTAATTTAATGTATATCTACAATTTTGGATCTTTATTAATTGACGTCACATGAGTATTGATAAAATTTAATGGATATCTAAAAAAATTATCTTCATTAATTTAATTAAAATGAGTATGGATCAAATTTAATATATATCAAAGAATTTTGATCTTTGTTAATTGACGTCAAATTAGTATGGATCAAATTTAATGTATATCTAAAATTTTGGATCTTTATTAATTGCCGTCACATGAGTATGGATCTAATTTAATGTATATCTAAAAATGTTAACTTCATTAATTGACGTAAAATGAGTATGGATCTAATTTAATGTATATCTGAAATTGTTGATCTTTATTTATTGAGGTCACATGAGTATGATCCAATTTAATGTATATTTGAAATTTTTTATCTTTATTAATTGACGTCAAATGAGTATGTATAAAATTTAATGTATATCTAAAGATTTGGATCTTAATTAATTGACGTCAAATGAGTATGGATCTAATTTAATGTATATCTAAAAAAATGATCTTTATTAATTGACGTCAAACGAGTATGGATAAAATTTAATGTATATCTAAAGTTTTGGATCTTAATTAATTGACGTCAAATGAGTATGGATCAAATTATATATATATCTGAAATGTTGGATATTTATTAATTGATGTGACATGAGTATGAATCTAATTTAATGTATATCTAAAATTTTGGATATTATTAATTTACGTAAATTGAGTATGGATCAAATTTAATGTATATCTGACATTTTTTATCTTTATTAATTGACGTCAAATGAGTATGGATGAAATTTAATATATATCTGAAATTTTTTATCTTTATTAATTGACGTCACATGAGTATGGATCAAATTTAATGTATATCTGCCATTTTTTATCTTCATTAATTGACGTCAAATGAGTATTGATCCAATTTAATGTATATATGCAATTTTTTATCTTCATTAATTGACGTCAAATTAGTATGGATCAAATTTAATGTATATCGGAATTTTTTAAACTTTATTAATTGACGTCACACAAGTATGGATCCAATTTAATATATATCTGAATTTTTTTATCTTTATTAATTAAGTAAGATGAGTATGGATCAAATTTAATGTATATCTAAAAAAATATCTTTATTAATCGACGTCAAATGAGTATGGATCTAATTTAATGTATATCTAACAAAATTTATCTTTATTAATTGACGTCCAATTAGTATGGATCACATTTAATGTATATCTGAAATTTTTATCTTTATTAATTGACGTCAAATAAGTATGGATCCAATTTAATATATATCTGAAATTTTTTATCTTTTTTAATTTACGTCAAATGAGTATGGATCAAATTTAATGTATATCTGAAATTTTTCATCTTTATTAATTGACGTCAAATGAGTATGGATCCAATTTAATGTATATCTAAAAGTTTTTGTCTTAATTAATTGACGTCAAATGAGTATGGATCTAATTTAATGTATATCTTTAATTTGTTATCTTTATTAATTGACGTGAAATGAGTATGGATCCAATTTAATGTATATCTGAAATTTGTTATCTTTATTAATTGACGTCAAATGAGTATGGATATAATTTAATGTATATCTGAATTTGTTTATCTTTATGAATTGACGTAAAATTAGTATGGATAACATTTAATGTATATCTAAAGTTTTGGATCTTTATTAATGACGTCAAATGAGTATGGATCAAATTTGATGTAAATCTAAAAGATTTAAATTTTGAGCGTATTTTATTAACTTTAAAACCCTTTTAAATACTTCCCAAAACTGAAATTTGGGGAATATTTATTAATTGATGCCTATTGCCTATTATTAATATTTTACAAATATTAGAGGTATCTAAATTTTCACGAAAAGCTTCAACCACCTTGTTGTCCCTTTGCATGAATCTAAATAAAACTAAATATAGAACACGTCACTAACTCTTCCCCCTAGCAGCTCTTTTCCAAAATTCATAATGATCGGTTAATCAGCTTAGAAATGGAACCTCTACCTAGAAATATATAAACATATACGCATACTCGACATTATGTAAATAGAGATGATAATAATACGCGTGTACCTTCCTTTGTACTACTTTATAACAATCAGTGCTTAAAGTTCATATTTTAGGCAGTTCAGTTTTCGTTTATATTGTTGATTCTAATCGCATTCGTTTGTGATACCGTTTGTCTTTTCAAGTGTACTTTTCGCGAACATGGCAATATTTTTTTTCGTAATTGTTTTCTATTTTTAACTTTTTTTAGCATTTCTCTTTAGATTTTTAGTGTTCTCCATGTTGTAGACTTTGGTGCAATTTTTGACGATGATATCCGTGTTTGGTTTCATGCATTTCTATAGTTCTCAAATTGTGTCGTCTAAGAAATCTTCTACACTCTTCGACCGTCTTTCTTTTTTACACATTGTTGACATTAAACAACTAATTATTTGCTCTAGGTTACTGAGTTTTTTTTTCATGTTTATGAACGGTTCTGATTATTTTTCCAAGAGTGCTGTTCTTATGTTTATTTCTTTGATTCAGTTTCTACTAGATAATTAAATTCCAATTAGTGTCCTCATTCTTTGGTGAAAATCTTTTTTATTATATATTTCATCGCTATTAATTTGATAGTGTTCACTTCCAGAATGCTCAGGTATTTATAATTACGTGTTCGTTAAGTGTTCATTAATTCTCGATGAGAAAGCTCAAATGTATTGGTATTTAAGGTATTTCGTTAACTTTTTGCACCCACAGTAAATGTTTGTTTGTGCTTATTAGTGTGTCCAGCTCCTCTTTCTATTTCCTTAAGAATTTTATTTCATCAATATACATAACGTTATTTAGTTTTCATTTGTTTCTGTAACATTATTATTTTTTTCTGTGAGGAATTTTCACAAGAATCGTAATCAGTGAGTTCTCACTCACAATAGCTAGTGGTGTTCCATTGTGTCTGAACGATAACAAGCTTCTGAGGATTTTTAGAACTCTCAGCCTGTTTCGATAATCACTACAAATAATTTTTGCAAGGGAAAACCGCGATTTTATCCGTCACTGCTTATTGGATACTTGCAGCTTACCTTTATATCTAAATATGGTTCCTCCTACCCACAATATGGGGGAGCTGGTGTATGGGCGTCTCGTCTCTACGCCTTATGCATGAACACACACACATACACACACACATATATACACACATACATAGACACACACATATATATATATATATATATATATATATATATATATATATATATATATATATGTATATACACATGAATATAAAAATAAAAAATAAATACATTTAGTTATGAGCAACGGATGACGTAATAGATATGATACGTTTACAATCTTTATTCCCATATTTTACTTGTTACTGTATATATATATATATATATATATATATATATATATATATATATATATATATATACATATATATATATACAGCATAATATAAAATGAAGTAATAAAATAAGGTGCGAATCAAATTTTTTTTAGAATTCAATTTGCAAGCAAAGTACCTTACAGTCCTTAACTCATGAGTTTCCAAAGAAAGGTCTTCTCCTCAGTGGACACTTACTGCAATGACATTACTGCAGATAATAAAATTAAACTTTGAAAATACATAAAAATATCTATAAAAATACATAAAAGTATAAGGAATAGGTAAAATAAATACCTTTCGAACCATTAAAGATGCGATATCAATTTTTTTTATAAAATAAAAATAAATCGAAACCGCTTTTTTTTCTTCTTTTTATATTATAAACTCCCATTTTTATGTTAGTTTAAAGTGATACAGATATTTCGCCAAAAACTTGGCCTCATCGGTGTGTCATATATCCTGATGTCATCGGATTTGTATTTTTTTTTCTTCCCAGCTTCTGTTGTTGCAGCCGGGCCAAAGGGGTTTGTTGTTGTTTCCCACCTTCAAATATGAGATCGTGAATGCGCACGTGATCGGTATAAAGTATTTTAAGGTTCATATTTTTTTAAGAAGCATCTATTGTTAAAGTTAATAAGGAATAGGTAAAATAAATACCTTTTGAAGCATTAAAGATGCGATATCAATTTTTAAAAAAAAAATAAAAATAAATCGAAACCGATTTTTTTTTCTTCTTTTTTTATTATAAACTTAGTTAGTTTAAAGTGATACAGTAGTGAATGGTATTCCAAAAACGAAAAAGTTATCCAAGCAGGAAAACCGTTTGCAATCGATGCAGGAAATGACAGTGAAAAATGTATCCAGTGTGTATGCAAATTAATAAAACGATAATGAAACCAAAACATAAGAAATGTTCAGAAAACTCACTTGGATTTGAATAATTATAATGTTTTAAGTGCAAAATTCTTATGAGGTGATCAGAACAGTATAGGTCATAACTTCCTTGCCAAATAAAATCTCCGGTAAATCCAATTCGAATAAAATTAAAACTACGTGACGTATTCAGCCATTTTTTCTTCCGGATCCGATAAAAATTATCACAATGAATGAGATTATTTTTAGAAAATGATCACTCTCCCGCAAGCCAAGCAAACAGAAAACCCATCTCCTCGGTAAGAAATCTACAATAAATTCGTGGAAACATCTACTTATTCAAATTACGTTATCAGAACGGAAGTTGCTTGTCCACGTTAACAAGGATAAAACGTCATAATACTTTGACAGATGTGTGGGATCGACCATATTTCGAACGGATGTTACTTGTCTGTATGTTATAAGTCTAGGTCATAGGGACAGGATGTAAATTTAGGTAAAAGCCTCAAATCACTCTTCCAACCACAATCGCTATTTAATTGTCTGCCATAAGCATGTAAACGAATTTTAGATATCTAGCCCTGACAAAGAATTTAGAGGATTTATGAAATTACTAATTACGAAGTTATTAAAATATTTAAAATTTAATAACCTAATATCCCAATTTAAATTTTAATTTAATTTTTTTAATTGTTTAGTTTAAATTCAATTTTTACAAGTTAAGAAATTGTTAAAATTACGAAGTTTCTAAAATATTTAGAATTTAATTTTTTAATAGTTTTATTCAAACTCAATTCTTTTGAAATTAGGAAGTTGTTAAAATAAAGAAGTTGTTAAAATATTTAGAATTTAAAAATTTAGACTTCTGCAACCTAAAATTTTTAAAGAGATATTTAGGCATTTTCAAAGTCTAAACCTTTTAGGCACTACGGATTTAACAAACACGTCTGCAAAATTGGATAACCTCGGTCCCGACACTCATTCAAACAGCTATGGTGGATTTGGTGGTGGGCTCCATTGTGCATACTTGAATTTCATCCTATGTCGACATTTTCAAACTAATTAATTCCTAGAGTTGATTAAATTTAAACGTTTAGGTTCAGTGGCAATCATCACAGCCTCTGAGATGCATAGACCGCAAGATCTAGATCCTGGGTTATAAGAGTTTGATTTTTTTTACCATGGACCATTTTATACTGTATGGAATATTTTTGGATCTTACATTTTTAACTAAAGTAGTCAGTGATGTTTTGTTATTGCCGACATCGCTATTGAAGGAGTAATTATTCATAGATATGCGGGTTTTAATTAAATTTGCTGTGGCACCAATATAAGTGTGTATCTTAGGGTTTACTATTGTTCCTGAGCCATTTATATTCCTATTCACGGGTTTACTTCTATTTAATGTATTTTCATGATATGGATTAGGTTGGTTAATTGATTGTATATTATTGTTATCGTTAACTTCCATTGGAAGCTCCTTTTTGGCTTGCTGAGATGGGAGATGGATAGTAAAATTATTAGGTGTAGCATATGGTGCATATTAGTCATAATGCTCAGTTGTGGAGTTTGATTAGGGGCTGCATTTATGTGATCTCTAGGGTTCATTGTAGAGTTATTTAATTCAGTTACAGTGCAAGCATACACAATGTCAGTGTATGTGCATCTACTATCCAATGGGCATATATATATATCATTTATCATCATATTACGTTTAACGTCCGTTATACATGCCGGCATGTGTTGGACGGCATCTAAAGGCAAGCCAACCGACGTCTGTCCAAGTATTTATCACTTCGTCCCATGCCTTCCTTGCCTTTTCACCCGCGCACCGACGTAGCTACCTTAATTTTCAAACGGGTTTCTTGAACACAACACAGGTATATACCTTTCTTAAAAAATATCATCGGACCTTCCACGCAAGCTTCCAACATTTAGACTACATAGCCTGAAATAAACCGACTTGGAAGTCACTTCCTTATTTTAAGCAACGATGTTTTTAGACCGGATGCCCCACCTGACGCCAACCCAATGATTAGATGGGGGCCAGTGCCTCTATCAAGACATCATCTCTACATGATTGCCCACCAGGTCTGGCATAGCGGTAACAACAGTAATATACGTTTTATTTTCCAAGTCGTTAACGTTCATCAAAATCACCATCAGGGTTTTTAATCACTCCTGAAGGAGGAATCTTTCCCTGGTTTCCGTCCACCTTATTGGCGACAGTCATTCAGTTTTTTGTTGCCATATTCGCCCTGCTAGGCACTGCGGGTTGTCGATGCTATTTGCCCATAGCTAGGTGTCCACATACAGCGCCTGGTATTCCCAAATCGTAACCCATTTTAGTAGTGGTCAGGCTAAACGTCGCTTAACTTTGTTATTATGTTGTTAACATGAACCAAACAAAATATTGAAAATCACCCAATCCACGAATGTTTTGAAAAATAACTTTTTTTATGTTTTTCTTTCGAAATAGGTATCACCAATCAAACAAACGCATGCCGTATAAGAATGTCGATCCACCGATTTCTACTGATGCTATGAAAATAAAATAGCTTATATACAAATATATAAAGACATAACTAACTTTATTGAATAGAAATAACAATATTCATTAAGTAATACGCCTATTAATCCATGTTAGCACATATTTCAACAATAAAACAACCGATATAAATATCATGTTATCATATTGATATCAATTTCAGTTTATGAAACAATTTATTTGCAATGCAGAAATTTCCAAAGTAACACGCTTTCGGGTTTGGCCGTCTCTAAGCTGCAGCTTGGACTAGCCTATCAGATACTCCGTCTCTAAAGAGACTCGATGATCGATATTACACATGTTTCCTCTCATGTAACTCAACCGTCTGACGTAAGAAGCTGGCATAAGCTATCGTTCAGAACACCATAGACAATGTAAAAAGTATGTAAATCACCCCGCTCAACTAACAGTTTCTTTCTTACGATTTGACTTTAATCTTCTAACAATATTATTTATTGCATGTCACCCACGCGTGCATTTGCTGCATCCATCAAAAGCTGTTTGTGATCGACATGACTTGCAAGTTATATTCAAAATGTTATAAAATCATGATGGCTACAATTCAAATATGATATACTCTATAGACAATTATTTCAACAATTTTATTTGATGTCATTTTCGATAAGTATTTACTTTTCAGATTCGTCTTAATTTATAAAATAATAAGCACAATAATGTCATGTTTGTACTGTGTTATCACTTTTCACACAATCGTTACGTTATTAATCTGATGTCGCTAGGGTAAAAAAATCCAACTTTATTTTAGAATAAATTGTTTAAAAATCGAATTATCTCGCCCCGTCAACGAATACATAAATAAACAAATTTCAAACATTGCAACTAGTTTGATTGATTCGAGGAATATTTCACTGGCAATTACGTTTACAGTAATAAGGCAGAGAATATACATCGTTTTAACAAGAATTAAATTGCAACAATTTTAAATGAATGAAAAAAAGACATATTCTTTTTATTTATTTAAAGAATATTTCGCTGATAATGACAGTTATTTTACGGAAGTACAAAAAGTAATTCTCCTTAATAGTATTAACTCTGATATTCCTATATTATGTCAAAAGGAAGATTATTATTAATAGTAAACTATACATATTGTTGTAGGAAACACAGTGGAATCCTCACAGGTTTCCGTTAGTATGTAATACTTTTTCTTCGAGTTGTGTTCGGTTTTCTCTTTTATGGTTATTTCATGTATTACTTAACCATGATTGGTTATTATTATTTTGTAGTTTTTGCAATTCTTTTTCATGAGCCCGGTTGCTAGTATAATTATTGGAATGATGATAATATTTTTAAGTGTTTTTATACCTACAGATGATGTCGTTTCGGGTTTTCTACCCTCATCAGTGCAAGGGTGGCGGTTGCAGACGGTCGCATGGGCTCGAACGAAGTTCAGCCTAGAATCACGAGCCTAACGCCTATGCCCACACGGCCGCGAGAAATCGCCATAGACAGTAATTGAAATAACGTACACTTATCCAAGAGGCGGGGGCAAGCGTCTTGTTGTCGATAGTGTTCGACGTTCGAACGGAACTTATATATATATTTACTTATATACATTAGTCATGTGTAAATATTAATATATTTTTATATATATAATTCACTCCTAAAATCATTAACCGATCATACTGAACAGCTGTTAGTAGTAACGAGTTATAATGTGGGCTACATTTAGCTGATTTCGTTTTATGCAAAAAATAAGTTCGGGTGGAAACCTTTCATAGAAAATTCAAATACCTCTAATTTTTCTGAAATTTTAACAATAGGTATTAGATATCTATTAATAAATATTCCCTAAATTTCAGTTCCTGTTGAGTATTTTAAAGAGGTTTGGGAAAATTAATATGGACACAACCTCCTATTAGAAAAGTCAAATATTCCAGATGTGCAGAAGTAACGGAGATTCCCTGTATTATATCTGGATTTTTATAAGGTGACATAAATTTGGTGTAAAACTCTTTTGATCTTGAATAAATGTTACCTGTCTTGAGGCGGGAAATCTTCACGTGTATACAAACTATTATACTACATTTTGTGTGTGTGTGTGTTTTGCCGATGCGTAACTTTGATAAATACACTTTATTTATTTTCTGTTTACTGTTAATCAAATATTAGTAAATTTGTAGATTAACACCCCTGCTAAATCATCACTTATCGGAAAGAAAGAAAACAAATAATTAGAAATTGGGGTAATTGTACGTTGAATAAATATTTGAAAATAAAATTGTATACATGATTTTATTTTTAATTATTTTAAAATTTTATATATAAATAATAATATTTTTATAAATAAATATTAAATATTTAAATACCTAGAGACATCGATGTTTTATGCTAACGCAATCTTCAGTCTAGGAACTAATTCCCAACGGCCACTGTCAACTAGTTAGTAAATAGAGAAGAACTTTAACTGTAAATAGCGGAATTCGGCGACTACTTACCAAGCAAATAAGAGTGATCTACGAAACGTCGGATCATGCATATAGCTATTTGGACTGCTTATATATATATATATATATATATATATATATATATATATATATATATATATATATATATATATATGTATATCAAGTCCAGGTATGTATAGAGTGTGGTAGTCTCTTGGGATTTTCTTCCGGGCTGCTTGGCAAACAAACCTAGTGAAGCTAACATAGTTTTTGGGGTCTGCTGGGAGATGTGTAACCTTCCTTTCAAGATCTTCTTAAAAGCCAGGCCAGTCTGCTTTCTAAAAAATGAATCGCCTTCGAAATTGAACTGTTGCTGGGGTTATTTCAGAATCAACTGTGATGCCAATCAGGCGATGTAGTGTGTTGAGTAGTGGCTCCAGCATCAGCCTTTTGCACAATCCAATGATACTCTGACTGACAAACAAAATATTGGGATTATACCTTGCTTTCGCTCGTCCGCTGTTTAAGGACTTTTGTTGCTTTGCATCGTAGATCAGATTAAGCTGGTTTCTTCCGGCCTGCGTTTGAATCGCATCTCCATCCGAATTATTTTTAGCGTATCCTCATTGAGTGCTATGGCTGTTGAAGTCGCCAATGACAGTCTTTGCTTTTTTAGATTGTTATGGCATATCTGACATCACAAGTAGTGTGGGAAGTGGTTTATATACTGAGGTGATGCTGATTCATCTTAGCTCAGCTGTGAGGACTTCGATGTTATTTTACTCGATCTTTGCTGTTGATTCGATGAGTAACCCATTTTTGGCTAGTATGATGTTCCATGTTCCTCGTGTTGTCTGTCCGTTATAGTGGTCATTCCATCTACATAGGGGTGGTGATTTTTAGGTCGACGGTGTTTTTTTTGTAGGCAAAATATTATCACACTGATGCTATCTGCAGTTTTCCAATCATTCAATGATAATTTACTAAATTTGTTGAGCTTATGGACATCGCTCGTCTTTTTGACTCGTCTTTTGGCTTGCTTCAAAGTTTTTCGTAGATTTCGCAGGTAATAGTAAGTATTACAAAAATCGCGACGTGAACGATTCTATCTTAACCCCCTTCACTCTTGATGAAGACCAGAAAACAGCTGGGCAAAAAGTTGAGTTCTAGCTCTTCCGCTTTTCCTTTTTAATTAACACCGTCGGATTTATTTTATCATTTCATTTGTCATATATATATATATATATATATATATATATATATATATATATATATTACTCGACTTGTTAGCGTTGATTATAATTACAACAACGTGGCCTTCGATTACAGTAACAAAACAAAAATATATTTAAAAAACGTTTAGTAAAGAACATCACTCTTCACGTTGATTTCTATATAACACCAAGTAATTTCGCGATTTACGAGCGTCGATAACAATTACAAAAACTAAAGCATATTATATATATATATATATATATATATATATATATATATATATATATATATATATATATATATATATATATATTGTCAGGAATGCCGCCGGTCGGAACCACCGAATGACAATACGTGACAATGATGAAAAAAAAAGGAAAATAAAAGAAAGTCGTCCGGAGTGGCTCGTAATATCCCAGGGTTCAAACAAAACGTTTTAAATGATATGGGATGGGGATTTCCCCAATGTAAGACACCGCGCCAGGAAACAAAAAAAAAGATGCGAAGAACGACAAAAGACATTAGGGTTAAATTTATACTCATTTATTTAATAGAAACAATATACTAAAAGGGGTAAATATATCTATAAAAACAAAACAAAAGAAAACATGAAAACAAAAGTCTATTAATAAAAGGGGGGAAACCTGTCTATTATAGTCGTATAGCAACAGGTTCATCTTTCACATAAAACTTACATATATATGAGATAGCTTTAGAGGCAAAAATGTCCGGGGAGAGATTTTTTTATTTTCGTTACCGTGTATTTCAAGGATTTCACAACAGCGGGTCTTATCTCTCACTGAGGTTCACGCATTTTCTTCGGGAAAGCAATTCCGGGTCGCTTGTTTTAAATTCGAAGGTTCTTTTCTTATATATGGAGAAAAGATACATTCTAGCTTTCTCGCACGCGGCTACCGTCTCATCTTCGTGTAGTATCTCTTTCTCGCGCGCGGCTAAAGTTTTTGTCTTAGCTCGGTATCTGCCTTCTCATGACTGACTGTCCCTCGTGCAGGTGTCCTCAAAGTGACCGTCTTAACCCGGTGACTCATCCTTCCTCGCGGGCAGTTAACTTCCTTTTTCTTCTCCCTCGCCCTCTCCTTCTTCTTCTCGACCGTGTCGGCTAAAAATAGACATGACCCCACAAGGTCCAACCTGGTTGCTGAAATTGTTTCTCGAATCTCGTCATGTACAAATATGTGAAGATGAACCCTATATATATATATATATATATATATATATATATATATATATATATATATATATATATATGTATACATACTACCGATGTCTTTCGGAGTTTCCTATTCTTAATCTCGATAGATATCCCTACATTTGTAACAATATATATATATATATATATATATATATATATATATATATATATATATATATATATATATATATAAGGAGAGAGATACACATGTTAACGGGGAGTGCTTAGTGCTGAAAAACTGGATCACACTGCGTTGTAGGCTAAGATTTTTGGCAGAAATGCTAAGGGTGAGATAACCCTGAGGGAAACCTTCAGGCAAGATCAGGCCTTGTGATCTGAGGCATGCATGATCCACCGGCATGTTTATCACACTCTGTAGACTAGTATTTTGAGTATATGGCAGTACTACTAGTAGAGATGTCTTCATTGGAGTTTGTTAAGGCAGGCATCTAGAAGATAAAATTCCGATCTAACACCTGTGTTTTAAGTGACTACGGATCATCGGGCTGTTTGTCTGTTACTGAATTCATAGTCGCTGATACTCAGAGAGTGGATGAATGTAATTAGTAATACGAAATTTAACTTGAAAACAGCTTGTTGGAACCCTACTTGATCGTTATGCTTCTGATCAGTCGGAGAGACGAACATCACTTGTTAGAAAGAACTAATACGTTTAAACATTGATATTGCAGCCTTGTCATAGAACAGATTGTTGGAGGAGGCGGGCGTGTAAAATGGTCTCAGAATATGTATTGTTTCTGGATCGGGAGACTGTAAAGCGAACGACACGACCATGGCGTAGTGTTTGTTCAAAAGAAATGGGTTGTTTCTAAACTCGAGCATCTTCCTTGTGGCATAAATGAGCGCATTATGATCTTACATTTGCCTCTATTAGGTTAGCGATGTGCAATTCATATTTTTGTTTATGCTCCTACATAAGACAACCCGCCTGATCTTACAGGATCCTTTCATAAATATCCTAAAAGAATTATCCCGACTGCTCCGCGAGATAATAAATTGCTTGGCTGGGGGATGTTTATGCGAGGGAGGGTATGGAATATCAAACATGGCGTCCACTCAGACGTTAAATCTGTTCGGAGCAGCATTTAGTGATGACTAACACGTGTTTTCACCTGAAACCAAAATATAAGCACACATGGATGCATCCACAATCCAAGCAATGGCAGTTGATTGATTAAGCCTGACGCGATCTACAGGATGCTTGCAAAGTTCGAGGCAAAAAAATGCCGAGTGCTGGACAGATCATCGTCTAGTAGGTGCTGACATGAGGTTTGTAATTAGGCCGAAGAGGCTATTCAACAACGTCAAGTGTCCTCGTAACATAAATGTTGCAAAGCTGAAGCTTGCGAATACTGCTCTAGACCTACAGAATAGGCCTGAGCAGATATCGTTTGATAGTAGGTGGGAGTGTTTTGAGAAGTGTGTTTATGAAAAAGCAGTAGATGTTCTGGGGGTAACGTTTAGAAAGCCTTAAGACTGGTTTGATGAAAATAATGCTCACATCGCACAACTGCTACAGAAAAGGCATGAACTTCATCAAAGGCGGATTGATAGCGGCTTGTCACCTCAGGATCTGAAGTCTGTGGAACAGTCATACTTAGCTATTAAATCAGAGTTGCAGAAAGAACTTAGACGAGTGAAGGATGAATGATGGTGACAGAAGGCTTGTGATATTCAGCATGCCGCTAATGTTAAGGACAGTAAAGCAATGTATGACCTGATGAAGACAGTCAATGGTCCTAAACATCGATATACGAGGTCTGTCTAAAAAGTGTCCGACCGTAGGCTAGAAAAATATTAAAAATACGCAACGATGTTGGGACCCTAATCGCCTTTCAAAGTAGGCCGTTATTCTTGCACCTACTTAGCCCACCGAACCATCCATTGCTGGAAACACCTCTTTTCGAATGGTGTTCATCTCCGATATCGCGTTAGATTAAGCAGGTTTTTCGAGAAGATGCGATGTTTCACACAAATTAAAATATAGTTCAACAATTTAAAAATGGCCGCACATCAGCAGAGAGTGTCCAGCATTCTTGCAGGCCTCCAACTGCTCGGAGTGCAACTGTCGTTAAGAAGGTGCTAAAATAGAGATAATACGGAACACGACAGCGGAAATAAACAGAATTCCAAAAGAAGACTTCCAGAGGTGTTTCCAGCGGTGGATTGATCGGTAAGCCGAGTGTGTGCAAGTACAAAGGACCTACTTTGAAGAGGATTAGAGTCCTAACCCCGTCACGTATTTGAAATATGTTTTCGGGCATAATGCCTAATACGTTTTAGACAGACTTCGTATATATGTACACATACATAACGTATATATATATATATATATATATATATATAATTTAGTAGAATGAAAATATATCTATTTGGGGTAAGCTACACAGAGGCGTCCATCTTTCATCGCAACATGAAGTAATCAGGCTAAATGGGCTAATTTTGTGTTTGCGAATGCTTTTAAATTTTAATCATGTAGCTATCTAACAAACCAGATTTGTTGTTATGATTACCCCCTCCTGGCTACTATTTTCTTTACCAATTGCGAACTTCTTCTCACACACAGGTATGAGTTTCTATTGTTTGCCATTATTCATTTGAGGGTCGTTTTGGTGCATCCCATTTTAAGTAGATACATTTAAAAAGTTATCTTATTTTAATAAGTGGGGAATATACTAATTGATTTTTTCTATTTATAATGTAACTTCCCGATACTTTAAATTTATTTAGTTCCTTTGATTTTATATTATATATAAATACTTATAGTTATCGTAAAATGAAGTTTATGATGTGTCTACTGTTAATTGTTATTTCACTCTTACAATATAGTAAGTTTTGGGGATCTTTAAAATTAAAAATGTATAGCTTCCCATTCAGAGATAATCTATACGTGTCGTCTAAATATTTGTATTTACTGGCCCATTGTAATATGTCTCACTTAATCATTGGTGAGCGTCTGCTTTCTTTGAACGCCATGTAATGGTTTAGTGGTGATGTTTCAAATATATTTTTTTATTGAATGTGACTTTGTGGTCATTATACCTAGTTTTAAAATATAGAAGATTTCTCCTATGTAGTATTTAAACTTAGTTGGTTTTTATTCGCAAATATTTTGGCTTGGTAAAACATGTCTTTGGTTGAGCAGTTACTTTCTAATGGGCAAAGTGCATAAGTTCTACAGTTACAGTTTTTCTCTTCAGTATCAACTTTCTTATTTGCTATAATATTTGAATTATTAATAGATTATTGTAGTTCTTATTGTTATTGTTGTTATATTTGTCACTTTTTCTACGCATTATGTTTTCGCTTTCTACTTTCGTGTAGTATTTTGTTATTGTGGACTTTGGTTATCATGTATGTATTTTCAGAGAAATTGTAGGACAGTTTTAAGTTATTTTTATTAAAAATTGTGTAAAAGATTAGTTACAGGAAAGTGTTATTCAATAAGATTTAATAATTTTTTGTCTAGTTTAGTTTTAGTATCTGAATATAGGGTACTGTTAGCTGGGATATGTCTTTTTCTTTCTTATGTATTATTATTATTAGTATTATTATTTTGGTATTTTGTTGCTTATATTTTATGTATATATTATTATACCTAATGTTTTTTGTAGTCAAACTATCAGCGTTTAAGCTCAATAGATATTAATTCATAATTCCATAGCATTTATGAATAAACAATATAATTAAGCAAATTCCAATGACTATAATTTTATTTTCTATTAAAGAGAGAATTTATGTACGTCTGTTTCTCAATGGTTTTAGTCAATTAAAGTTTCAAGCTTATCTTGAATCTTCTAGGACAATAATTCGTAAGTAAACTAATAAAACTATAATAACGAACGGTTACTTTAGAAAACATTTATTTAGATCGATTTTCCCCAAACTTTACATGTTGTTATTCCTAATAGACCAGGGGAAACCAACACAAATGTGCCGCCTTATCTATGTTCTTTCACAAAAAGTACGAAAAATACCTCACTCAACAAAAGATAACAAAAGGAAACAAAAAATGCGAAATAAATATGCAATATTTTGGATTCGTAAAAACAAAATAATTCTAATATAAAGATGACAATTTTATAAAAACTGTTCTGTGTTATACTCCTGAGATTTATTTCTAAAAATCATTTATTTAATGCTCTATAGTTGAACTATTTAATTCATGATTAACGTTTATAATATTAACTTCTTATTAGGTTACATATTTTTATAGATTAATAATTGAGGTATTTATTATTTTAAATCACAGTATAAAATATGTATTTTACCTACTTTTACTGTGTACGTTGTGTAATTTCTTTATGATAATATTATTTATCTTTTTGGGGTTTTATTCTAATATAATGATATAACGAGTATTAGTGTTAATTAAAAAGTACTGAGTTTACTTGAAAGTTATTATTGTCGCTTTTATTTAGACTTTAATTTCTAAAATTTGAATTTTGATCAATGTATTCATTTTTCAATGACTTCGTGTCTTCTATTAATTAGGTTGTGATGTTATATGATATAATATTTATGTTATTATGTCATACTATTCTAAGATATATAGATTCCGTTTCTTAAATTTTCCCGTGAAGTATTAGTTGCTCCACTGATAATTTACTATTTACATTCATATTGTCTATTAGTATATTTAGCTAAAATGTTGTGTTTTAATTTGAACCTTCTTGCTGTTTTTTTTAAATATTATACACATTACTTCTAAATTAAATAGATCAACTATGAATACATTTTTAATAGTTTTACAAGAGAGAATAAAAAGCGATTACTATGAGAAAAAAACTTATATAATTTGTCTACCTTAGATTATAATGATTTCAATTTTATGAATCAGAAGTATTGCATATTTCATTTTCGTATTTTGCTGATTTCTGCTATTTTTTCTCTGTTTTAGTTTTGAATTCTTCATATTTTTCAGTCGCTGTGGATAGGTAGATAAAACTGTGTTTTGTTTCCTTTGGTAGAAACGAAATATGGCGGTAGTTATATAATAAATGCACGCATAGTTTGTGAAAACATCAATATACAGGAATGTTTTATAAAGTATATTTTCGTATTTCTTTATATTTTTACGTTTTTTAAACTGTACTGTTTTTTTCTGACGAATAATTGTCCTAGAAAATACAAACTATGCTTGAAAACCTTGATTTTCTAGAAAATTAAGAAACAGCCGTAAAATAAATCTTTTTACTGAGAAAATCACGATATAGTCGCCCGAATCTGCTTCATTCAAATATATATATATATATATATATATATATATATATATATGTGTGTGTGTCTGTGAGTACGTTTATATATATATAATATATATATATATATATAGGCAGCATCTTCTCTTGCAAGCTAGTGTCTAGATATCTTTTGGTAGAAGCTTTCATTATTCCGAATTAGGATCTTAGTTTCAGAGGGAAATTAACCGATGAATTTGACATAATTTGGATTTGTCTCCCAAGTACTTTCGGACCCATCTGGGCCAATCTTCGGGGGAATGAGGTTTACCAGGTATAGACCATGTGTTAGTATTTATAGAAGGCTTTTTGGCGGGAATTATGTACTAAGTACGAAACTATATTTGGAGGTATAAACATTTTAGAATATTATTACTGACATTAAAGTTAATTCTATTAATTAGGGGTTATATATATATATATGTATATATATATATATAAAATATTTTATATTTTTTATTTCATTTTATAAATAAATATATAAGCCCGTAAAATATAGGGGCCGACATAATGTGATGTAAGGGAGGTAAGCACGTAGGAAGTGCATCACCGTTAGCTGGCTGATATAAACAGCTGTCATTATGGACAAAAAGCAATGATTAAAAAATGTATATGTATATCTTTTAATTATTGATGCGTACATATAGATATATGTGTGTGTGTGATCGTGCGTGTGTGTCTTCTTTGTTAAACTTACAAACTTGTTATCTTCTTCAAACCAGTTAGAAAGATGATAAAATACTCTACCTTAAGAGTATCAACCTGCTTCACTTATTTTCTTTTAAGCCCTCCAGATGTGATCGTGTATACAAGATAAACGAATCGAAGACTGAAAATTATAATCTAAATGAGCAGATGCTGGAAATGTCTCAAGAGGAAGGGGATGCCCACTTTAAATTAGCTAGAATCACTAAATTCGAACGTGAGTAAACTCCAGCAACTCTCATGTCCAAGCCATCTCTCTGGGACAATTAGGAGATAAAGAAACCCCAAAGAATCGGTAAAGTTGAACTAAACTTGTATTAAATAAAGTGCAGGTGTTTCAGTGTGTTTGTGTGTGTCCAGAGAAAAGTAAAAAAGTACAAAACAAATACCCACAAAGTTGGTATATTATTGATCGGTACAATAATATCTAAACATAATAAAAAAGTATAGTACTTAGGGGTTCTAACTGGGTCCGGGTTCGTCAGTTTCGGTCGGTTTTTCAGCCATTTTATGCATTAATTCAAAAAGAAAATGCCGACTTATTGTTTAAAGAATCTATGATAAAAAAGAAGGTTGTATGTGTATATGTGTTTGTTTATACCAAGCTAGAAGAGAATGGAAAAGACAGAGGACAGAGAAGGGGCCAGAAACGGAGGAGATCAACGGGGGAGGGGAAATAGATAAAGATAGAGAGTAGGATAGAGAAAGGTAGAGAGATAGAAGTTTTAATAGAATTATGGTACATTTTTGCTCCAGGCAACGACGGTCGTTATTTTCAGCCATTTCAAATGTTATCTATTATATAAGGAATAGGTGAACGACTTATATTATTATTAATTTTAATAAATTAAAAAAAGAGAGGAATAGGCGAGGTGGAGAGGAAAAATGGGTGGGGGAAAAGATGTGAAAAACGGGGAAGAGGAAAACGATGAAGATAGAGAGATGGATTGAGAAAGGTATAAATATATAATCTTTGATATGAATATGTTACGCACACTTTTAAATCTATTCTATTGTTTTTTATGGCCCCCAGACAAAGCCGAGTAGTATTATACTATTATATTATAGTTCTATATAATTATCCTAAATACACTTAATAACTTTTTGAATAGTTTAAATCATCACAAACTCATGTATAACCGTATCTCCAGTGTTTTTGCTGAAGCAAATTACAAGTTCTGTTTATATATTTTCTGTCTGACAAAAAATAATCTTTTTCAGAAACATTTTGAAAACGGCGGTTCGAACGTCTATGAGGGAAGAATTTTCACTTTGACTTAAATTCCACCGAATTAAATGAAAATAATCGTCTTGTTGATAAAGTAAAAAAGAAATCCGGCTTACAACTTACACGACGTTTTCTCCCCTTCTTCCTTTTTCTTCTCTGTGTGATGCTCTTTACAACAGCAAATTTAAATTAATAAAATCCCGACCCCAAAATTCGAATTATGGTCTTTATTATATTCACTTAAATCCGACATTTGCAAACCAACTTGATTCGTATAACTACATATGTGGACTCGTTGCCCCGTATCTTAAAATAAAGCCATCACGAGATCGTCTCTGCTAACGCAGGTATTCGTAATGAAGTAGGCAGTGTTCGAATCCTCACTCACAACTTATGATGTAAGCATTTCTCTAATCTACAAATTGCCCGCTAGGCAAAGACAGGCCGTGTTATGGCGGTGATGAGGAAAGTTAGGGACACTTCCACCGCTCGATCCTGGTTCAGGTTCAGCACGCCTGTCACACATATGTATAGCATAAAACATGAACTAACAAGTCGTCCTCAATATCTGTCATACATGCCCTGTTATGCAGGCTTATTAGATGTTCGCTTACCCACTGGTCCATTCTGAAAAAGAAATCTGTCACCTTAAACTCCTGCCAGTATTGACGAAAATTGAAACTTCATGGTAACTGCCAGTTTCCCTCTAGCATCATTCATCAGATTACACCTTTTAATTTTCTGTATATCTTTATATTAATTCATGTGATCACTTCTCGTATTTACGTGTGTTTCACAACTTGACTTACACGTTATTATTTTCACTTTAATTTTTGATTCGCATTTTATTTTTATTTTTGTAATCCTTTCTTTTACTCAATTATTATTTTTAAAATAGGATTTGGAAAATGAAATTTTATTACTACAATATTGTGTAACCTTTAATATATGATATTTGTAAGGAATGAGAACCCAGAGGATGCCCATTTTCTATAGCTGTTGAAATTGAATTTTAAAATTTGTAACATTGATAAGCTACTGATAGAAAGACACAGTTTTTAAGAACGCTATCTTTAAATCTGAAGAATCTTTTGGCAGTTATATATGTATCGCATGAAACATTAATAAATCTTTATTTATATATCCTTTTTATAATTTGGTTCGACACGAAGATTCCCCAGTTCGAAAAAATCGACATTTAAACTGTTTTGGTGAAACAAGTTTACAAATGATGCATTTAAAACAAGTAACCGATTGCATTGACCGAAACGTTGTGAATATAAAAAGTAACATAAGAATGTAAGTCCCTATAATCTAAATGAGCAGAAGAAAAAATAATCATTGGCTTTACGATTGATTTTTTAAAATCGCGGGGTAAAATTGGATTTTAACGGTCCCACTTCTTTTGTTAAGTGAAAATGCCCTTTATTGGCACAACTATTAACCTTAAGTCCGCGTTGGAAATTGAACTTATCATATGTTCGGGTGGCTCCACCACACCATCGACTTTACATTAATACCATGGTGCCTGCGTTCACGTCGGGCAACCGTAGTTCAAGTTTGGCGTCTGGAATACTTTGAGTTAATCTACTTTCCCGAGCAACGCCGAGCCACGGGTTAGCTAGTTTATCATTTTAATCTAGTTCAATAAGTTCACAATAAAAAACGAGATAACTTATGAGATAATCTGATCTCACCCCTTCAAAACGTATTTACTTTCTAAACATTTTAAACGAAATTTTCTTTGAGATAGATGTTCATTGATCTCTTTAAGAAAAAGCTTTTTAGTTTGGTACATATATTGATCCATTGTGTGTCCTATTAAAAAGTAATTGATCATAAAATTTGAAAGATCAACACGCATGCATTTAAAAAAAATTTTTTTTTTAACATAGTTCACCCCAAACAAGGCAGGCCGCCACTGTAGACGTAAGGGGCTACTGAGAAAAAAGAAAAGAGGAGAAGGTAGGGGCGGTCAACCTAGATTGGGATCTGCGCAGCGAGATGTTTGTTCACATTAGTTTTAAATTTCTGAATGTCTGTACTGTTGGGAAAACAGGGGACAGGGAGGGAGTTCCAGAGGCCAGCAGTACGAGGAAAGAAGCTATTTGAGTAGAAGGCTCTCCGACATCTGGGGACCTCCACAGTGAATGAATGAGATTTAGTTGATTGTCGAGTTAGTCGAGTGAATTTACGTCGAGGGGGCACCAGAGTAGCCAATTCTTCGGGGCATAATCCATTGAAGTATTTGTATTTTCCTTAAAATGTTTTAAATATTATTTAAATAATGTTACTTTTTATATTAAAAAAATCATATGCTGTAATTAGTTATTAGATGTTGATCTTATGGATATTATTTATAATAAATGTTGTTAGTCTCAAGTAACAGTTCAGGCAGATAAGATATTTTTAGACTTAGCAAAGCGCCTGTATCGCGTCCATAAATGTTAACGAAGTTTGCTTGTTCAAAAATGACTATTCGAAAGTATTCTGTCATTCTGGAATATGCTGTGTAAGCAATAACAAAAGAAGAAACACGGGGAAAGAGGAAACATAAGTAAGTACCTGACGAAACCCGAAAATATTTACTTTTTTTACGTTATGTTATCAAATGTTTTAATGAAATTTGAATATAGTTAAATGAATATTTAAATGTAAGCATAAGGTTAGTTACTTCGTGTTGACTTAGAAGATGGTTTACTTTTTGACAACCGATCTGCTATTCATTTATTCTGTCATTCGGAAATATCAACGGAAGTATTTGGAACTTCGAAACGCCCGGAAATAAAACATGTTAAGTTAATAGAGCGCTCATTATTTAGGTTGAAAATGTAATGTAGTTAATAGACAGTAGGCATAGCTTAAAAATGAAACACGGTGCGAGACGGATAAAGCTAAACTATTAAGAACAGTTACTTGTGAAATAGGTGGAAGTGAGAGTAGATGTGTGCGTGAGAGTGGAAGTGGCTGCGACCTTTTGTGTAAATGACTATGTTGGAAGAAGCTGCTGAACTGGAAGAATGTAAGACATTTTGAGAATGAAAGAAGGAAAGCATATTTTCTGGAAAAACGCATGAGAGATTTGCCTCAGTTACAGGCAAGACAGATCAGCATATGCAGGTTTTGGTTCGAAAGCTATAATGGTAACTGAAAATGACATCTTTTAAGCTATTAAATATAGTTTACATTACAAAATGATTTATATAAGTTGCAATTCACGTTTGTTTATTTCGTTGCAAACTGATAAAATTACAATTAAATGAATAGTTTATTGTGTGCAAGTATATATATATGATGAGTGTTTATAGAAAAACGAAGATTAAATTGTTATAGAATTGTTTAAGATGTGAATACATTTTTGTATATGGGAAAAATAATTACAATTGAAATATGGTTTTTAAAAATGTTATCAGAAGAATCCTGCACTTTGTTTTTTATTATCGCATTATCATGAATGTCTGGGCATAAAAGATAAACTGGCAAACAGGTTTCTCCAGCCCTTCCAATTTTCTGACTTCCTGGGCGTGTAACTCAGCGCCGGCTTTCTCTATTCTGGGATGTTTTATTCCCATCTTTTTATTTACTTTCTCATTTGTAACGTGGTATTTGTATAAGATGTTGAGGATCTCATCTCTGTGGCCTATATCTTTCTCTCTCGACAAGAGACCCATTTAAAACATTTATTTTATCTTAAGAGGATGTATGGATATTTTACGAAGACATAAACAGCCAATAGTCAGCGTGATTTTACCACAAGAAAAGGAAACAAGCGACTATTTTAAGTGGATAAGATACTGAAAGTACGAAAAAATTAAACGATGCAACGGAAATTCAACAAAAAATATTCCAAGAAATAAAGAAAAAAATAGGAAACAAATGGCGTAGGCTTCAATGAGGCAAACAGAAGAAACAAAGAGATTCAGAAATTCGAATGAAAAGGAACAGAAAATATTCGATTTATGAGTGAAGAATGCCGGACATTTCAAAGATGAAGTACACCGAAGAAAGAAACCAAGTTCGATTCTACGACTCACACGCTTAATGAAATATGAAGATAATCAGGGAGTGCATCAATGCAGTTTTGAGCTGAATTTGATGTTTTTCTACAAAGAACTAATAGATGTCATTTAATAGCATTCGGTATCATATTTCGTTATTTTTCATTAGAAATCAACTGTGCAAAATATACAGTTATTTTCAGTGTTGTCAGCATACGTCCACTATACAAACCGCCATTTGTATTCTAGCATAACTAGAACATTTTGTGGATCTGCTTATCTTGTTGTACCGTGCGATTATCGAGAAAGAAATATATTTAGTTAGAAAATAAATAAAAAATAAATGATAGTTACGATTTTTAGTCACCATCACTAAAGTTTCGATAATTATATTTTGTTGCACTAAATTAACTTTAAGGGTGACGTCATAATCGATTAGATTATCCTTTCAAACGGAGAAAAATATTGCTATTTCCTTTATTCATCACTTCTACGCAATACTGATTTACAAATGTGTTGGTATAGTTGGTACAGAAAATTATTGCAAGTAAAAATATATTTATTTCCAGTGATACAGATGTTACAGGTCACGGGTTGTCTACTAGAAAACCATCAGTACCCCTGTGATCTAGTACACTTATGAAACTCGGTGGATTTTGTTATATTTATATTGATATTATTATCTGTTTTTTGTTTTCTTTTAATTGATCAGTTACAAATTGCTATCATTTTCAACTACAAATCGATGATTTATTCAATGCCAAATTATTAGTCATCAATGCTTTATCGATGATGAATAAGACGGAGACATACTATAGAGCATCGCGCTCAGAGTGTTATCTGGGCTTCAGGGTTTGGACATGGAGATTTGAGTGTGGTATTAGGATTAGAAGAAGTACAACGGGTGTCAAAACTATTAAAATGAAAAGAAATAGGATATTGTAGTAAGAATGGGAAAGGTTGTGATTAACTACTTATCGAGATTGATAATTTCCTATTTAAATCCGAATTTTAGTTTCTTTATTTAAATACATATAGTCTATTTAATACAGAATTATTTCGTTTTTAAATGTATGGCTTGTAGACAAACGATTTGTAGTTCAATTCGATTTGAAATACATGTTTGAACAAAAATTGTTTTAAATAGTTTTAATTTTGTTTTTACCAAAATTGTTTGATCATCTTAATAAAGATATAAACAATTATTTTTATTAAATATTATTTCGTACTTCTTAATTACATCATCATGATCATGATCATGATCATGATGATGATCATCATCATCACGGTTTTTACCAATCTTGGGAGGAAACCTTCACTGATTTCTGTCCACTTTATTAGTGACTGTCATTCAGGGCGTTAGCCATAGTTGTCACACTAGGCACTACGGGTTTGAGATGCGATTTGCCTATAGCTAGGTGTCCACATACAGCGCCTAGTAATCCCAAATAGTCACCCATCTAGTACTGACCAGGCTTAACGTCGCTTAACTTACATATATAAAACTAATATTTCTACCAAAATGATTTCATCCTGTGTTTTTCTGATCAAAAATGAGATTACAATCTACTTTAACAAGACATCTATCAGCACCTGAAAATACATCTTTAGATAATTTCTTAGTAACTTAATTACACTTACCAATGAAATACTCTCTCTCTATCAGCAGTCATATTTTACATCAATACAAAACCCTGTCAATCAAAGCTAATAATAGTATGCATTTGGAAAATGATATCTACACTTAATTTCAAACTCATATTACTGCTAAGTAATATGTAACAATTGAGTACGGTGTTACATCTTAGTAGCAAAATGTTTATTGAATGAAGTATAGTTTGACTAATTTAAAACCTAACTTAAGTATCATTGACAAGGTTTGACCGTAGATCCACTTGTCCTCACACACGAACTTGGATATAATATTGGTTGAATTTAATCAAGTGATCAAGTTGTTTTTAGTAAAGACAGTTGCAGATCAAAATATCGAAAAGTAGGGTCGTCATCAAAAATTTGAAGAGCTAGAAACACGGAGGTCTCTCGCGTAACTATTACGTTATAATCGGTGACATTCGGGAACTGCCAGTTGGAGCTTGTTTGAAATACTATGGAGTGTCTGGCCGTGTACTGGAGGCGAAGATTAAAACTATCAAGCGAGAGTGGATGTCAGAAGCAATACTGTCGGCTTAATATGTACATTTTCACAAAGATTAAGTGTAAAAAATTTAATTCCAGCTCGCTTGTTCACAGCCTGTCGAACAAAGTAAGAAGGATAACGCTTTCGCGAACCTAAGCAGTGAGGTGCTGTTGATCGGCAATTTATCTATGTTTCCGACCAACTGTGCCAATACAACAGTGTTGAGGAACTTTAGACGCAGCATCGGCGGATAACGATTGATAAAGCAACTAGACTATTAGTAACACATACGATGCACGTGGCATCCGGCCTCATTTAATGCCGAGGCACCCTAAATCAAAACGGATTTACTGACCGGGCCACGATCCTATCACATACCTTCTGATGATTAGTAGAATGACCGCATAGATAAAAAATAGATTAATAGTTAAGTAAAAAGAATATATATATATATATATATATATATATATATATATATATTTCATGGTAAACAACTGATGATCCCTTAAATGATGTTAGAAGCAAACTAATATAATAACTGTAAAAGTTTAATTGACTTACATGAGTGATTTTCCATAACGACTTGGGACTTCAGTTTTTTTTTTTTTAATTTTTTAATTTTTTTTAAATTTTATATAGTTTTAATGGTTGAGAAACCTCCAAGACTATATATATATATATATATATATATATATATATATATATATATATATATATATATATATATATATTAAGTTAAGATATATTTGCTTTCTTCGTCTTTTAAGCATAAGTTTCAATTTCTTGTCCGAATAGAAAAAAATCTAGATAACACATAATCTATTTAACGCTCATCCTCATGAAGGGCCTTGATATAGTAGAAGTTGGCATTAGGATCAACTGACGACTACTAAAAGCGTTAAACATTTTATTTATTTTAGCTTATCTCTTATATTAATAAAATTGTTTGACCAACTCTCGTGTGCCTATGTATGTGTGTGTTTCGCCTCTACGAGACTTACATATTATTTTTTTTATTAACTATTATTCTATTATTTATTGAAATCAAAAATGAAATAGAGACAGTACTAAAACATACCTTTTAAACACTTAGAAGAAAATGTAATTAGAAATTTAATCTACCAGAATGTATTTAGGTTGTTTTTTTCGTAAACTCTCCAATAAACACCTTACAATTATTATCGAATCCATGTGTTTTTTTTTAAGATAGAATGTTTTAGAAGCTATTTATATCCAATAATCTTATAAATAGAGATTAAAACAATATTACTAAACACAATAAGCGATAGTTTCATAAAAATAAGCTTCAGTTTATAATTATATGACCAAATGTTACTGTTATAAGTAAATTTAGCTTTTAAAATCCTATTTAAAAAAATAATAATTTAGTTACATCAAACGGCATAGTTAAAGAAAGTGAAATAAAAATACAAGTAAAAAGATTCCCGAGCAACGCCCAGTTTTTAATATTAGTTTTGCGGCTGGCAATGGTCATAAGCTAATCACTGATATTATTGTATGTTTTAAGTATAGGCTTTTTCAGAATACTATATGCTCTAACATCAATCTCTTTTCAGAGAGAGGATATTATGGTTTTAAAGGGTTTAAAGCTTCAAAGATCTATGCAATAACACCAGTGACGATCGACCACCAAATTTTAATAATAATTGGCTAATTAGTATTTCCAGATAGAAAACCGGATATTAACAACACGTTCTCAAAGCTAACTGAATCTTCAATTGCTGTTCAATTTCCTATTTTCCTCTGTTCGCCAACTTCGTCTAGTTCTCCGCTGTTCCATTGAAAACTGCATTAGCGTTTAATTCTGCCGCTTCTAGTGTTTTTATTTCCGACTATTATCAGTTTTCTACTGCAGCATCATGTAAAGTTTTATATGTATTCAGTTAACTTTATATTCTACATTGTTGTACCTGGTCGACTAGGTTTATGAATATGAGAAACCTTTTTTGTCTTGGAATGTTAAACTATCTAAATCTCTTTTTTTAAATCAATAAAGTCTTACAAATGGTCGTTAGTCTCTTGTGTTTTCCTATGGTGATCTGTGGCATCATGTTACCTAATATGTTTGTTATTCAAATCAAATCCCACTCTTGACCGATTATGTTTACATGAGTAAAATAAACTTTTTAGTCGAATGTCCATTTTTCAGTTCGTATGTAACTCCTCCCATGAGAGCCCAGGACACAAAATGTAGTATCTGTTCTGCTACTACACCTCATTATTCTATCAGTGATTAAACAAGGCGAAATCTTTTCAGACTAAGGCAATTTAAAAAAGTATTGTCCCAATCTAGAGTGCCCCTTTTTGAGGAGTTAAGGTTTCTCCACATTAAAAACCTGCCTTGTGTCTGATAGTGCCATCCTCGTGGGGCAAGTAAATCGGGACACTAAACTGCCTCTGATATCCTTACGCAATGTGTTCGTACTACGCCATAATCAATCCTTCCCAACCCTTTTACCGTTTTCTTTGTTCTCTTCTGTTCCTTCTACCTGTCCTACTTGCCATCCCTACCAACTACATCCGGTGATGAAGCTCTAATTAGGGAGCTTTGTGATGTATGAAGTCACCCTTTACTTGCTATTATCTCAGCTAAATTCTGACTTGGGCTAGTAGTACGAGTCAGAGTCCCGTTGAAGGATTAAATATAATCTATCTTTTAAAGACACTTTATTTTTCAAAATATACGCTTGCAAAACAAATCAATCTCTAAACAAACATGCCCCCGTCGTTCTCCATAAATCTATAATTTACTGTTATTAATATCTATTCGGAATTAATAAATGTCTGTCAGGGCCAATATTATTAAGAAACACATGATTATTTTGTAAAAATATCGTCATTGTCAGCGAAATGTTGTTTAAATAAATGAAACGAATATGCATCTATATTTAACATTCTAGCAATTTTATAATTTCAAACAATAAATATTTTCTGTCTTTTTGCCCTAAAAATAATTGAAGAATATTTAGCTATATTCTTCAAATCAATAAAACGAACACTTTTTAAAATATACTTATGTAATATTTTTTTAGTTGAGGGGCGACATAATTTGATTTTGAAACAATTCATTTGGAAATGTGTAAAGTTAGACTTTTTTATGTTAGCGACATCAGAGTAGTCACGATCTATGTGTGAAAGCTGATAACGCACCTACAAACATGAAATGACTCAGCGTAATAGTATATAGATATTTGAGAATATTAAGAAGTTGAAGCATAAACGAACGAATAACCGGTAATACCACTGAATGTGGAAGTTGATGGGGAGTACAAGTTCACATGTGATCCCCAATCAGCACATATATCACGGTTGAGGGAGATAACATACAGCGCCTAGCATTTCCAAATGGTCACCCATATTCTACTGGCCGGACTCAACGTCGCTTAACTTCGGTTATCTAATGATGCCGTATATGAAGCATAAAACCTTTTATCAAAATAACTAAATTCGGGATTAGATTAACCTAACTGAAAAACAAAACATCAAACCAAACGAAACTAAACTGCACAAATGATTTTATCTTCAGATTCCGTTAACGTAATTTGGCTAATGAGACGTGTATTGCTAGTTTCAGTGTTATTTTTCATATTACTTAAGAATTCTGGAAATCAAAGCGATTTTAAATATAGCTATATGTATTATCCTTTACATCTTTTTGATATTATTTGTTGCTCCATATGTATTTATTGGCCATATTAAACGAGGAGAACTTCGTCTGTCGTGCAGCTACATCCTGTCGTGACGATCTATTTGTGAGCTTCGGGTGATGTGAAGTCAGCCCTTAGTTTCTATTATTGACCGTGTTTTACCATAGTTAAATTGAATCCACATAGCTTTACAGCATCTAATTTATAATTAATACCAATGTGTATCTATTTGTATAAAATAAATATAAATCCGTCACGTCGAAAAAAAGTTAGCGAGTAAAAGGCGTACTTTTTTCTAGCTCCCGGGCCAAACTATTTCAAGTGCTGAGGAGAAGCGAGGAAGTAAATATCAAGTCAGGCAATCCTAGCTACCTGAGAATGAATTCTGAAAGAAATCGTTCACTCTAAATAAAAAGTCACTATTTATTTTTAGAAAGTATGATAATAATTGATATACGAAAGTAATTTTATGATTTCATATGAATATTAGTGTGAAGATTGACGAAGCATATTTTTCGGTCATTTTTCACGGGGGTGGGTGTACACTAGTAAGGAATAACGAATTTAAGCAACCACAATGAATTATACAAACTTACTTGATTCATTAATCAAGAACTCTAAGAGGTTGATATGCCGATAGGAAGAATTATAAGCACCATCATGTTAGTGTGCCTGGAAGTAAGGTTTTCCTGGATTTTAATCACATATTCGTGTATATTCGTCGTTAATTGTAATGATTAAATCCTTCGCAGTAACACTTTCCCACCTCTCATTAACACATGGGATAGGTTTTTATTTTATATAAACTTGGTTAATGAGCCTTTTATTTTAATAGATTTATTTTTGATTCACCTCAATTACTGCTCCTGTTAACATAGTACTTGTCTTGCGCTTACATGTGCAATTAATAGATGTTTATATATCATTATCATCATTGTTATCATCATTGTATTCAGTTTAACATCCGCTTTACTTGCTGGCCTGCGTTGCACTGCTTTAAGTAATTGACTTCTAAACTAACCCATCTCTAGACAGGTCTTTATTTATCCCTCTTTCTTTCAGGACCATTTTTATAACTTCCTGTCATGTTTTCCCGAACCTTTGCCCATGAACTGGGCCTGCTACCTTCAGTTTTACATCTACTAACCTAAGCACTCTAATCTATTCTACCAACGTAGCCACACCATCGAGCCTCCTGTTTTGCACACATCTTACTATAGTGTCAAGATTTAATCTTTTGCTGGGGTGATCAGAAGTAATCCTGTCTTAAAGACTTACATTACACATCCATCGTATCATTTTCATATTATTTTTCTCCGTGTCTATAATGCTTATTTGCCAGGTTTCAGTTCCATGTTCATGACACTGTGTGCAAACGCCTGATAGGTTCTTTGCTTGGTCAACAGTTGTAATGTTCTGCTGGTTAGTAATGACAGAAGTTCCCTGAACTTACTCCATCAACTCTTGTAATTACACTAGTACTTGTTTCACCCTGCGCTCTAACGGTATCACCAAGGTAACAACACTTCTTGACAACTTCAACAGCTTTGCAATCCAGATATACTGTGTCTATATCTGTGTTACACGTTTTGCACATAAACTGGCTATCCTTTCTCAATCTACTTGTAATTCCACTGCACTTTTTCTATAATCAATGCTGCACTTCTTGTGTACCCAATGCTTACAAGTACCATAAAAGATTGAATTTAACCAGACCAACCTTCCACAAACTAAGCAGGACAACTTCCCTCTTTTGGTTTGATTTCCAACGCTACAACCATTGATCATACTTTTGGTCTTGGTAACAACCATTTTAAGACCTTTACTTTCCATAGCATTCCTCCAAGTTTTTAAATTAACAAGTAGGTCTGGCATTGTTTAACATAAAAGTACTGAATCATCAGCATACAGAATCCCTTTCAGGCAACATTGGCAATGCTTCTAAGACACGAATGAAAAGCCACCATTTCAGTACAGAACTCTGATGCATTCCCAATTCATCATTAGATCTGTTAATAAATGTTCTATTGATTCTAACACGACTTTGAGTATTTATGTACATTGCTTAGACAACCTTAAATGATCCATATATGCTCAAATCAAATAGAGTTGTTAGGCGGTCTTGAAAGTTTCACCCCCATTACTACACATTTTATGCTCGAATGATTATTACCAATGCCACTGTGAAGGCAAATAATTATATTGCAATATCACCATAATTATAATTTGTTAACGTAGTTCACCCCAAACAAGGCAGGCCGCCACTGTAGACGTTAGGGGCTACTGAAAAGAAAAAAGAGGGGAGAAGATTGGGGTGTCAACCTTAACTGGGATCTGCGCAGCAGGATGTCTGTTTACATTAATTTTAAATTTCTGCATGTCAGTACTGTCAGGAAAACAGGGGGCAGGGAGGGAGTTCCAGAGGCCAGCAGGACGAGGAAAGAAGTTATTTGAGTAGAAAGCATTAGTTGATTGTCGAGTCGGTCTAGTGAATTTACGTCGAGAGGGCACCAGAGTAGTCAATTCATCGGAGCATAATCCATTGAAGTATTTGTAAAACAAGCACAATGATGCCACATTGCGGCGATGGGACAGAGACTGGAGCTCGGTTGACAGTGAGGGACGTATCAGGTTGTGTAGCGTTGTCGCTTTGAATTTGAGAGTTGTTCCCGTTGGACCATTTTGTAAGTAAATAAAAGGCTCGGTTTGCAACGTGTCATTCAGTACGCACCAAGCGGGCGACGAAGTAACAACGTGTTTGTGTCTCTTTTGATTTTTCCTTTTGCTTGTGTATTGTCTGACGTTTCAGGAATAATCACTTCACAACAGGTTGGCGACTCTTTTTTGACCTTGTCAAGGAGGGAAGGACTAGTAGATGATGAACCAGCCCAGATGTGACAACAATACTCCATGAATGGGCGGATGGTGGCTTTGTAGAGATACAGGATAATTTCAGGTGTGAGGAGTGTACTAGCACAGTAGAGGGAGCCACCCTTCTTTGCGGCAGCCTTAGCAATGTCCTCAATGTATTTGTTCCAATTCCTGTTACCTGTGAAGGTTAGGTCGAGGAGTTTGAAAGAGGAGCTCTCAGGTAGGGTGCTAATTTCTATGACAATCGGGGGGTGGAGAGGTTTCTTGTAGTTATTGAAGGAACGGATTTTGCTTTTGCGGCATTAAAAGTTACCAACAATTTATGGCCCCAATCCACTACAGCCTGGAGGTCATTTTCTAAGGATTCAGCCATTGCCTCGGATATGATTGCGTCTGTTTTGCCGACATGGCGAAAGTAAAGCGTGGTGTCGTCAGCAAATAGACCAATCGCAGACTCTATATCATCAGGGAGATCTTTTATATAGATCAGAAACAACAAAGGTCCAAGGATAGATCCCTGGGGCACACCAGCATTTATGTCATGTTGCTTAGATGAACGGCCATCGAGGACAACCTGGATTTTTCTTTTGGTTAGGAAGGATCTAATTATATTGAGTATTTACCCAGTAATACCGTATGAGCGTATTTTCAGGAGAAGCCCTTCATGCCATACCTTGTCAAAGGCCTTGGATATATCAAGCGCTACTGCCCTAGCCTCACTTGCCTTGTCGAGTGTATGATACATGCGTTCTGAGATGACAGTTAGGCTGTCTGCAATATATCATGCTTGTCTAAATCCATACTGGCGGTCAGAAAGAAGTTTAGCATTAACTTAGTGCCATACTATCACTAGATTGATTAAGGATTCAAAGATTTTAGCAAAGATCGGGATTAGACTGATTGGGCGGTAGTTCAGGGGATCGGTTCTATTCCCAGAATTCCTGTAGACTGGTACCACAGAGGAAATTTTCCAGCTATCGGGGAAGCAAGATTCAGCTAGGCATTTATTGTAGAGTTTGGAGAGGACATGGGCCAGTTCAGCAGAGCATTTGTTTAATACTATTACAGGTATAAGATCAGACCCACAAGCTTTAGAGATGTCAAGGTTTTCTTATGGTGTCTCTGACCTGGGATAGAGTGATGACCAGGTTATCGAGTGTGGCTTCGGTCCGCAAAGGGAATTTGGGGAGGAGGTAATTATCTGAGTCCAAGGTGGAGTTAGAAGCGAAACGCTGGGCGAGTAGTTCAGCCTTATCAGTGGTCGTGCAAACGACATCATTGTAGTTTGATAGTGGGGGAATCGTTTATTGACCATTATTCACTACACTATTATAGATTTTCCAGAAATCACGAGTACCTAGTTTCTGTGAGTGAATGAGTGTTTCTGTTGACTCATTATACCTTCTCTTTGCTTTTCCTATCACGGCCTTGCAATTATTTCTTGAATCTATAAACTTATGTCTATAAGTAGCCGACTTATAGCGGCCGAATTTACGGAATGCTTGTTGCCTCTCAGCAATGGAAGCTGCGCATTCCAAAGTGAACCATTGAGAAGAGTGGGGCTTGATGAAGAATTTTCGCATGGGGACATAGGCTTCAATGCCTGCTTTGACCCATTCAGTTAATTTATTTGCACACTGGTCGGCAGGGAGTGAGATTTCCCTCCATGGGGCATCACTGATGTGATCTCTGATTGCCTCAAAATCAGCCTGCTTGTAGTAATTCGTTGTTTTGAGCAACGGTCGATCAGCTTTTGAACGACTTTTTAGGGTGTTATGTATCATTAGCCCGAGTGGGCTATGAGCTTTCGTCAGACATGCCTCAGGCATTTAGGTCAAGAAAAGGTCTAGAAGTGAGGCTTGTTGGTCTACCCGATCGGGGATGCGGGTCGGAAAATCGACAGTCTGAGAGAGGGAGAAAGCTAGGGAGAAATTATACGTAGAGTTGCCGGCTGCGTCAGTAAGGCTGGAGAATCCCAACCAGTCGCGGTGGTGGGCATTAAAATCCCCAAATACATGTATCTGGGCATTCGAGTCAATTAAGAGTGCTCTATCTATGCTTTCAGAGACAGAGTTTAGCAGAGTACAGTCCTGGTCGACGAGAAATGGTATAATAAATATAAGTAACTGACGCTGTGATGTAAAGTCCATCTAAAGCACACGTAGTCTTGGTCATCTGATTCTAACCTATGTTCACTTGTCAGGGGGAGGGTGTTCCGAACATGAACTCCTAGCCCGTGCATATGTTTGTCAGAGTCTTTACGGTAGAGTGGGAGGTAGTCAGTCATGTCAAAATGGTGAGAGGATATTGAGGATTGAAGGTTAGTTTCACTTAGAGCTAGGATATTCGAAGAGTTCGTCAGGAGAAAGGTTTCTACGTCGTTCATGTAGGTTCTAAGTCCTCGGATATTTGTGAATGCGAGCCTTAAGGGCGGAGGCGAGGGTGTTTTTTGTTGGGTGTCTGGTTTAGGGTTCATTTTATCTTTTTTGTAATGACATGTTTGTTTTGATTATAGAGTGGGTTGGCCAAGGTGGGTACTTGTTTGGTGCCAATAAGCTCACACAACCAGTCAATTAGTCACGACCTGGTCCATGGCGGTTGTAGCCTCGGGTAATCCCACCGGAGATAATTGCAGGGTCCCTTTCCATGCGCGACATGGCACATACAACTTCCCACGGTATTATGTAACTGATGATGGAGCAGCCGTTTTTGGCGCTACCCAAGAGTTTTGTCTCCTTGCTGTCATCGGAAACAGCAGTCAGACAAGCTGTCTAACCTGTACTCTCAACCTGTCGGAACAAGAGAGACCCAGACTGGTCATGTAAAACGTAGTGACGAAAAAACTTTCCCCAAGTTGCCCAAATAGAGAGAAACAGAACGGCGTTCATTGCCCTAGTAAGGAAACAAGGCTAGGCACTGGGTGTTTTTGAGACGTCCCAGCGCTGGTACCTCTGCGCCTGGCTAATAGACAAAGAAGGAGTGCAAGGGCCGGCGATAGGCAGAATCTATCTACTCCTTAAGTAATTGTAGGTATGCAAACCGGATATTTTGTTCGAGATTTCATCTAGGAAGGTTGTCGATCAGGACTAAGGAAGCCTCCCTCCCCAACGGTGTACTGCCACGGCGTAAGTAGTTGGTAGCAAGGTTTTATTGTCAAAGATTTCCTTCTCTTAGATGGATAGCCTTACAAAGTCTTACGGGTCCAACACTCCGAGAGGGGTGAAAAAGCCTGCGCCCGTGTACTAGTCGGGTATTTCCTAGCCCCCGCAGGTAAAAAAACTTCCAATATGATGTATATATATATATATATATATATATATATATATATATATATATATATATATATTATTAGACTTTTTTAAACAAAGATGAAAACGATTTTGTCTTCAACATTTATTTACTTGATATTCTAAAATTGCGTTAGATAGCTCAAAGAAACGTCACGGAGTTTATCCCTATGCAATCGTTTACTTAAAAAACGCCATTAAGAATTAATACTTCAATCAAGTCATACTTTCCTTTGATGACCGCTGGCGGCCATCTTGCGTGTAGGCTTACTATCCTCCATGAAACGAGGCTGTGTATTAAGCTAGAATAAAGGCAGCGGCCACTTTCTTACAGTAATTAAGGTTATTAACTTAATTAACAAAACACGATGTCTTAGAAGTTATAGGATTTATTCGCAAGTTCGTCTAGTAATCTGCAAAGTAAAAAGGGAGCATAAAGAGAGAGAGAGTCGATTTTAAGCTCATCGTTTCTTAATTTTACGTTTTGTTAGTCGCTCATAAAAACGCGGCTTGTTTCCTTCAAGTTTCTATAATGACTCCCCGAAATTGTCAACCACCACTCTCTCTATAGTATGCTTGACGTTATATGCAACAGATTATTCTGGACTTCCGTTCTCACGAAACCTCAGCTTGTTTCCATGTAGAATTAATCCACTGACCTCATTTTTTGATATTCCTTCTTTTTCATATTTGCTATATTTCGAAACAATTTTAAAACAGTCTATGATAACTTATATACATCAAGTGTAATTTTAAATAATCAATATGACACAGTATTTGGTGTAGCAGATGATTCAACAACCCTCGATTTTCTTATTAAAGTTGTTTTATTTAACTCAATCACAACATACCACAATCAACTGTGTATTCAGGGTAAAGTATACGTAAAATATGTACATATATGTGTTTTTCTGGTGGCCATGATTCGTTTTATACTCTTATTTTAAATATTATCCAAAATCATCGTAATTTTAATTTTGACGAATACCATTCTCTTTTTCTAAATAAATTCTTCCGAAATCGTTATTGATTTTTATAAAAAAACAAACTCGGTCTTTCATTCTTCGTTTTCGCATTCTCAATCAATCCGGTTTTCATAATTTTCCGAAACGCTCATTTATATCCAATTCCAAGAGGATTATATGATTTTTCCGTTTTCATGAGGATTTTTACCAATTCATTTTCGCTAATCTTCTTTCTTTGACTACAATAGTTTTTCAATAGAGTAGATCGATTTTGGAATTGTTATAAGCGGCGCGCTGCGAAAGATGCAAATTACAAGAAAAATAGGTTTTTTTTTCAAAGTTTTGCCGTTATTTATGGAAATGAATTCAATGATGAAAATAATAGCGAATTTTGTCATTATTTCGGTGTTATCCGGAAATATAAGTTGGAAAGATTACAACCGGCCGTTGTAGAAAATAAATGTAGAAAATACCTTTGCTGATAGATGTTTTACTTGAAATAACCATATTGTTCTCAATAAATCGAATGATTTCAAAGATTAAAAAGATTAAATACGGTTTAACATTGTATTTAAAATGCAAATAACTACTTACTGATCTGGTCTGAATTAAAAGAGTATTTATTTCCCCATATACCGTGAGGAATTATCGTAAGCTTTATTTAATCTGGTATACCCTTCGCACAACTTGTTTACTTATACGCTTCATTAAATAATAGAGATTATAATTAAACCTATCTATTAAAATAGACTTTATTAATAAAAAGAACACGTTGTGGTGATTATTGTAATTTTTCAAGGTTATCGCTTTTATTCATAAAGTGTTTTCACAAACACTCGGATCAAATATGTTTTTCTAAAAACATGAAACAAAATATTTGTAAAGGAAAATAAATTTTGGGATTAATAAATTTGAGACATGTTTTTGCTGAAAAACATGTAATAAAAATAATTAGTACTCCTCACGTAAAGTCGATATTTTGGTAAAAGTAGAGCTATACATCCTGTGCTATTTCGTATTTGTAATAGTTAATGTTACTGATAAAACTCTAGTATAAAAATGTCAATGTCAAAAGTCATTAAAAACACACGCCCTTTTAAACCCTACCACTAGTCATAAGTTCGGGTTGCAATACAAAAAATAAGTAAAAATGAAATAAAACAAAATAACAAAAATACGTGCGCACGACGTGGGTATTACGGAACTGTTAAAATTTAATTAAGAATCTACGGGGCTCTTAAAAGTAAAGTTCACCCCTCCCCCAATGATCATTTTCTATTTTCATCAGTCCATACACACACAATTGATCTTCGAAAAGTAAACATAATTGTAAAGATTTAAATATGATAACATGTCCTTAAAAACGTTACCTGGACAGGAAACATTTATGATTTTGTATTAAAAGTATATGCGAACTGATCCTATTCTAAAGGTTAATTCTTTTAAGCCAATTGTTTTAGGCTTTGTACATTTCTTTGGATGGGGTAAGTTAGCATATAGTACAGGGCTCCAATAATACCGCCAAAAACGACTCAAGGACACTTTCCAGCTTGGAACAGTAAACAAAGCTACTATAAAAATATCTAAAAAGGAAAACAGAAAGATTGGAACGACAAAAAAGGAATTAAGTTTATCACATAATAAAAGGTCGACATCTAATATTCAGCATGCTGTGCGTTCCTACTTCCAGTCATTTACTAATAACAGATGAATATTTTTAGCCGGAAAGACTTAACTGAGATCTTACAGCTACATAGAAATGTCTTCATATATTATAGAGCTAATCAGGGAGTGGTGTTTCTTTCAATCTCGAAGACAGCCCGCTAACGCGTTGCACCTTGACTTAAATGCCATGTCCTTCTGAAATTCAATTTTAAATATCAAATATATTATATTCGATTAATGTAAAATAGAGCAAAGAATAAAAACAAATGCCTCTTCTACAATCAGACGCAGTGTTGTAAGAAGTAATGAAAACCTGTTGGCCATTTAATAAGTAAACATTTATTCATGTTGATTAAATTAGTTGTGTCAATTTATCAAATCATTTTAAAGTTCTAATTTACTTTAATAATAAAAGTTAAAGCGACTAAGATTGCATATGTACGTTAACTGAATAAATGAACATTTAAAGTCTTTCAGGTGTGGGTAGTCGTCCAAGAAAGTATCGATAATAAAATCAGTATCTATTTTTAAACCAAACTAAACCTGAACTTATAGAAGAAATGTCCGAACATTAACTTTGAGAATTAACTATGAATGTATCACCACTGACGTTGAAAGATTAGCCATCATTCCCACAGTGTTGAAAAGAAAGTCAAATTAAAAACAGAACCGTCCCCAAACATATAATGACAACATTTCTTATTTTAAAATGTGAAATTTCTAAGATTTCTTAGCAATTTATAGCCCATGTGTTGAAATTCAAAGATTTTTCGGTGTATTAATCCAGGGGTCTGTGATGTTTTGTCCTCAAATAATGGTGCAAGTAAAAGATTTAGTTTTTGGTATCCGTATTCATTATACCAACACGTAGCTTTCTATGTTAAAACTTATTTGGCATGTTTTTAAAGTGAAAAATCGACTTACCCTTTAATTTTATCTAACGCGGTCGTCTTGATTTCAGCAGGAAGCTAGTATTTTTTATCAGTTACATATTATTCTGCGCATTTTTTATATAGTAAGACAAGCATTTATTTATTTATTGGCTCCGTTGTCCTTTGAATAGTATTCGTTATAAATATTATACATGTGTTTGGCTAATTCACTTACAATTCACTGCCAGATTGTGTTTTTCTATTCGGCCCTGCTATTCTTTTAACATTTTGGTCTGTTGCTGTTTTACTTGCATTGTCATTTTCGCTATGTCGCATACCACTTAGCTTCTTTGATGGTTGATATTACCATCATGATTATGGTTCCGTGGAAAAAGAGATTAAGGGATAAACACTTAATCCGATCGGTACATTGGATATCTCCTGGGCAGGGCTGGTGGTTATTATTTATGTGGTTGTATATGGCATTGGGTGTTGTTAATCACCATTATTTAACTTCAGTTATTTCTACCTGAACTAAATATTGTATATTATCTCAGATACATTAATCAGGAAGAGATATTGTAGATAAAGTCTACTACTAGCTATGTTTGTAAGAATCTACTTTTTAATTAGAATGTTTTATTTCGCTTTTAAAAATATTACCTACGAGCTTTCTAATTAATGTTGTTTTTTATTCTTACGTTTACTTACGTTTAAATACTTGTTAATTCTTTTACTTTCATATTAAATGGAAACTTACAGACTGTCTTCGTTCTTTTCGGCTTGTATATTTATGGCCTGTGGGCTTGGTATTCATCATGCCCTGGGCTTTACACGACTTTCTTGATCAAACTATTAGAAGATACTAATCAATGGCGACCTAATATGCTTCTTCTTATAGCATCTTTCCTGACATTCGTATATTTGAAACTCTCTTATAGATTTTCAATATTATCCAATGCTTTATTTTCTTTTTTTCAATTCATCATTGTTCAGAGATGTTCCAGTATCATTATTAAATATGGTAACACAAATATTAATGAGAAGGATATTGTTATTTTTTTGAGGCATTGTGCGTAATGTGTAAGAAGTTATGTTTGAATGCTATGACAATGCAATTTGGTAGAAAAACACCGTTAAATACGAGACATAGTAAACAGAATACATGAAAATATTAAAGAAATTAAATAATTTTCGATTAACCATTTATTTATCAACATAATGTATCGAACCGAGATATTATCAGTGGTGTTACGTCCTATGGATTTTCGAGGTAAAACACGTCTTCAGAAAAAATAATATGACCACTCGGTCGCAGTGTGTTTTTGCCAGGAGGTCCGTAATAATGGGATGTCCATTGCAATAGACTCGATGAAAAAGAGTTTACTTATTGTTGAATTGTGAGCTGGTATTTTGTGTTTGATATTATTAAATTATTCTTATAATATTTTACCAGCAATAATTATATTATTATTACGTGTTTCTACATAAATATAATTATAATTCATTTATTTAGTTAATTATTTATTATAGCCATTTGCGTTTGTAAGAAGTAAGCAATTACTTTTGTTTTATTTTCTTTAAATTTGTTAGTTGCCTTCTTTCCTCTGTTTTGCATATTGGTATTTCATTTTTGTTAATTAATATATTTACACAATATTTATACAATTACACTCCTTTATCTATATTATCGTGAGGAAGGAGGTGCTATATGACAGAACCTTATGCTAACTTCTTATTTCTCGAAACTAACTGTTTCCAAATCACTTCGCTTAGGCTCTCACTTCTCTGATCTTCTTCGACCAATTACGGCTTAGTATTTATCAATCCACCCCATTACCCAATGACACTAGTAGGAATAACGTGTTACTAACGAAGACTTATGAATCCTGTTATACGTGTTACAATCTATTGATGAATGCGAAATTTAACATTTTAAACTTTTACACATATCTCTCAGTCTCTCTCTAAATGTCTCCTCTCTCTCTCTCTCTCTCTCTCTCACTATATATATATATATATATATATATATATATATATATATATATATATATATATATATATATATATATATATATATATATACAAGTATCATTAAAAATAACGGACATCTTGTGTCTGGATTTTTTTTCTATGATCCTTTCCGAAAGCGCTTTGGGAAGCTTTGGCAATTTTATCAACCAGTTTCCGTCTGAAACTAAGAACCTAATAAGAAAAACGGAAAGGATCATAGAAAAAATATCCAGACACAAGATGTCCGCTATTTTTAATGATACTTGTATAAAAAAAAGATGCTGCCAAGATATACATATATATATATATATATATATATATATATATATATATATATATCAGTACTTCCTGTATCCACATAAAATATTATAAGGGGATATAATTTTTTATGTATCAGTTTTCAGTATTTACTTCAACAGTGCTCGATACGTAAGTAGAGCTAGGTAGTAAGCAATGAAAATATATATGGCAATCAAGGCTCCCGTGTTTCATCCCCGGGGGGGATCGTCAGGCTAAATGCCTGACGATTCCCCCCGGGGATGAAACACGGGAGCCTCTGTGTAGTTTGATTGCCATATATATTTTCATTGCTTACTATATATATATATATATATATATATATATATATATATATATATATATATATATATGTGTGTGTGTGTGTGTGTGTGTGTGTGTGTGTGTGTGCGTGCGTGTATATTAGTTTATGTCAAGGATTAATTGTTACAAGAAGATAATATCCTTACTTCAATGATTTTTTAATTATCTGGTATAAATACACTTGCCATTATCCATTCATGTTTTGATATGATATCGAGGTAAGCGTGATGCTATCGGTGTAAGTATGTAAACCTTTATATGGTTCCGTTCACTCCTATCTCATTTTTATGCGTGTCATCATTCATCTTAGGTAATTTGTACTTAAATATCATAAAGTTTGATCATCGTAAGGTTGCGAGTTCAGCTAGTATATATTGTTAGAACACACGCGTGCGTTGTTTACTAGTGCAGAGATAAAGTTATCATCTCAATATAGCATACAAAAAAAACTTATTTAATAAAAGATAGGTAAGAATACAGTTTTCACACTGATCTTATTCAAGAAAGGTCGTTATTTTCAACCTCCTTAATTATATAGTGTAATCGAATGAATATTTCAGAGTGTTGCTATGTCTATAAGACCATTTTATGCATAACGAAAACGCACACACATGCATACGTATATATAACTAGAAAATACCCGTCCGCTAACTGGTAAAATGAATTCACCAAACCAAACAGTTTCGCACCAATGTTATGGCCCCTGACGAAAATTAATATCAGGATATACTGATATTTACCCTATTTCCTAGCATCCTCTTTCCGATTTAAATAAAAATCCATTACATGATGTTGATTCTGGAAAATGTCTAAATTTTGAGGGTTACGTTTAATGTGTCTTAAGAAGAAATTGAAATACAATGAATCTTGCTTAATTGGTGTATAATTACAAGGGAGCAAATTTAATGCAAATCTGAAATATTGAATTTTCAAATGGAAGGTTGTGCCCATATTAAGCCCCTTTAATCATTTAAAATGCTCTAAAGAAATTGGAATTTCGAGAATATTAATTTTTTTTAATATTTATTGTTAAAAACGTATAAAAATCGGAGATATGTCAATGTTCACCTATTTTCGTTTTTTATCTAACACTAAATTAAACTAAATACAGGCCATTTGACACACCATTACGCTGAGCAGCTGTGTAGGAAAATTCATAATGATCGGTTTATTAGTTTATGACTAAAAAAAACAATCGAACAAGAACAGCTAAGACATTAAGAGATCAAAATGAACTTTAGCTCTTAAGTTGGCTTTCTTAAAACTTTGCTAAACAATACATTCAAACCATCAAAATCGATCTTGTCCCTAAATCGACATCTTCCTAAGTCGACATTTTTAAATTGTTTATTTGATACACGCTTAAGTAAAAAAAATACATTAAAACTATCAAAATCTGACTTTCGACGCTAATTTAGCCTCCTTCAGCAGAAAAAAAACATTTATTTACGTAAACCACGTAACACATTACAAATATCAAACTTTAGTATCGCTTCGAAGTCGGACTTTTCAAAAACAAAACCTATTTTCTAATTAGACTTAAATAAAAAAATATATAGTTTGGATTTGTTATTAAAGCGTCGACAATAGACAATGGACCAATCTATAGGCGAGCTTTTCTTATTTCTAATTAACGCATCATTTTCAGTTCAGTTTCGCCACAACGGCTTAACTCATGCTAAGTCATTTATTTAATTTAAATAGACAGTTAAGGAGTAAAGGATTAGGATGGATTTTCAAATACAACAGATGATTCTTTCTTAGTTACATTATTTTTAATAGACCCCTCGGAGTTAATACCATCAAAATGAGGAAAAAGAAAAAAGAAATAAAAATGATAAGACAGCTTACAACGAAAGCTTAAGAAAAATTACATGAATGATTTTTTTCATTAAAATTGAACCATGTGTTAATTTTCAAAAATACTTCACTTAAATACATTTTCCTGTGTGCTTCAAAGATGTTGTCTATTTTCTTATATATATATATATATATATATATATATATATATATATATATATATATATATATATATATTTATATATATATATATATATATATATATATTTATATATATATATATATATATATATATATATGTATATATATTTATATATATATATATATATGTATATATATTTATATATATATGTATATATATATATATATATATATATATATATATATATATATATATATATATATATATGAAGCAATCCAACAAAAGATATAAGCGTCAACTAATATCTTATAATTAGTGAATGATCCGGATAAAGAAACTGAAGCTCAATATACTGGATAGAGCATTAATATTATAATATAAAATGAAGTAATAAAATAAGGTGTCAATCAAATTTTATTAGCATTCAAAGTTCAGGACTTTAAGATACTTTGCTTGAACTTTGAATGCTAATAAAATTTGATTGACACCTTATTTTATTACTTCATTTTATATTATAATATTTATATATATATATATATATATATACATATATATGTATGTTAATTTGTATATATATATACATATATATATATATATATACATATATATATATATATATATATATATATATATATATAATTTGTATAATTATGCTACATTTTTTCTTGTATATGTATATATATGTATATATACAGGGTGGCCCAAAAGTAGGTTTACAGTTATCATTTAATATTTGAAGTTTTTTAACTAGGTTATTCGAAAAACTTTAAATAGGTTAAATATTTATAAAAATAACTGTAAACCTACTTTTGTATGTATATATAAATATATATATGTATGTATGTATAAGTATATATGTATATGCATGTATATATACATATATATATATATATATATATATTTATATATATATTTATGTAAACATTGTTATAAAAAACAAAATTCGTCTGTTTAATTATTCCTTTTTTTATTTTTTTATGTTTGTGATGTTTTTTTATATTAAAATTAAAAAAAAATAATAAATGTTCCATAGGTTCTACGAATCATCCATGAGTGTCAAAATCAAATGAACAAAAAAACTGGAGAAAGAAGAGAATTTTTACAAAAGTCGACGGAGAAACGCGCAGAGAACGCTTTGTCCCAGGAAGTTGTTAACGATTTACATTCAGAAATACTGGATGGCATCACATGTTTGTTCATTTGCATTAGACACCTGAGGATGATTCGACGAAGAATTGAAAACGTTCGTGAAACCTATGGAATATTTATTAATTTATTTTATTTTAATTAATTCATATGATATTACTGGACGAATATTCAGTATAATTAGATCCTTCCTATCCAACAGAAAGATCGATATAGTCCTCGATAGCCATTCATTCAAATGACATGACATAAATTAAGGTGTACTCCAGGGATTGGCCCTTGGGTCGTCATTGTTCCTGATTATCATAAATGGCCTCCCTGAACTTGCTGCTCTGGTTCACCCTCGACTTAAATACATTCGACCAACCAAACAATCAGCTAAACACCATCCATTCACTATGGAGGCACCCAGATGACGGAGAGCTATCTAATCTTATTAGCTCCTATTCTCGAGCTGCCGGCCTTTGTAACTCCCTTCCTTGCTTCCTGTTTCCCCGACTGTACCAACATGCACGAATTCAAAACTAATGTGAACTAGCTTCTCGCTGCACAGCTCACAATTTAGGATGACCCCCTAAACTGGTTTTGGCGGGAATTATGCACTCCATCTATAATACTGACACATGGTGTGCACCTGATTATCCTCATTTCCCTGAAGATTAACCTCGGATGTGTCTGAAAGTACTTAGGACACAAATAAAAACTATAGCAAATTCATCGGCCAATTCCCCTCCGAAACTAAGATTCCGATTCGGACTATTGAAAGAATCTACCAAAGGATATCTAGACATAAGTTGTCTGTTACATTCAACAATACTTGCCTGCAAGAGAAGATGCTTCCTATATATGTATATATATATATATATATATATATATATATATATATATATATATATATATATATATATGTGTGTGTGTGTGTGTGTGTGTGTGTGTAAAGTATACACGTATACTCTATGTGTTAAACAAATATGTGCGTTATTAGCCTTTGGAAAATAAACAAAACAATTAAACAGAAAACTCACTGCTTTGTTTATGGATCTCTGTCCGGCATCTGTTATGACAATTAGAAGCACATATTAATATATTGTTTTTTTTTCCTTTTACTCTTGGGGTGATAGTGTTTGACGACCCTAGACCGTTATCAGTTCGGTACGAAACATGAAAACCAGTAAAAATGTTAATTTTCAACGCGTGCATGTGTTATTTTTTCAATGTCTGATATCACAGACATTTGTCCCACATACGGAACATACGTGGATACTTTACCATCTAATGTATGTTGAACCTGGCCTGAACAGTTTCCAATACGCGCAAAACAACGGTTGAAAAATGTATAGTCTTTAAAAAAACATGTGCATTGTTTCTAAAAAATCCATCCTGTTTAAATCTAACAGATACTTTTTTTAACGAATTTCGCATTTGGTAACTAACTAACGAAAGACGAAGGTCAACCCTAAACTGTCACTCCTCAGTGTGGAAAACCAATATATTAATATGTGCTTCTAATGTCCTACCAAATACCTGACGGAGATGAATAAACCAAGTTGTGAGCATTCTGTATTCATATTATCTTTATTAATTTAAAAGGGTGCTATCACACACACGCGCGCACTATATATATATATATATATATATATATATATATATATATATATATATATATATATATATATATAAATATATATATATACACACCTGATATCAGAATTATTCAGCCTAATCAATATTTTAAAGTAAATGAATTATCTATAAATCGTTTATTTTGTATTAAGATTTGAATAATTCGTGACATTTCTAGACGATTCAATCTATTATATTCATAGTCATAGATTTTTCTAATAATTACAACAGTCAATAAGACTTCCTCTCTTTATATACATAATAGTGCTTTGTGGCAAGTGTGATGTACTTTTATTTCTTAAATTGTCATTTAACACGAACACTCAATATTAAATTGAACAGTATTCACTTGAATCTACTAAAAGTCTAGAAGGTTATGAAGAAAATAATATGTAATTCATTCGTTCTGCAATCATGGCGAATGCGACTGAATTTCACATGAAGCTTGGAACGAAAGTAGTTCATGAGTATAAGAAAAGCAATGGATATGCAGCATTTCCAAAGTATTTAAATATTCTTAGATCGACCCTTCGAATAATTATAAAGAAGTACATCGCCAGTCAAGAGTGCTGTGTGTTTGTGTTTCCATTTGGATATCTTAACCATTTTGCTTTGTAAATCTGTGTTTTTATAAATATCCTTGTGGAAACTTCTAGATTTGCATTTTTCTGGTGTTTAATTGGTTAAACTTATAGTGATTTTCTCACCCAGCTCCCAACTAATGCAAGCTATCCAAGGTAGTTCTAAATATACTGCACACCTTCAAGGGGCAAAATATCTAATGGACTTTTATTCTGCAACTTTTTTGTTGATGCAGTCCGAAATTATATAATCGTTACTGATAAAATTTCCTTTATTGTGTCCAATTCTGCATAAAAGCTGCTGGGAGAATACATCACGAGGTCTCAGTGCACTAAAGTGTAAATTATATCTTACTTCCTTGTCAACCGAGAACCAATTCAAATAATTATTCGTGAGTGTGGTATTGCAATAGACGCTGGTAAGGAAGCCTCTCCCTTAATCTTCCAATAAACACATTCGGAATAGGGGAGGCAATTATCCTTATCAACTCCCAGAGTCAGATTTAAATTTTCATGAAATAAATTAAGCACTTTTATGGAAAATCCATGCTTCACTATGAGAGGAAAAACTAACTAAAGTGTCGTCAACGTATCTAACATAGACACTTGGCTTAGGCTTCGAGTTAAATACTATGCATCCATAATAGTCAACAATAATGTGCGCTAATGCTGGGGATCTGGGACCCCAACGGAAACTCCACTAATTTAGTTATACATAATATTTTATAGATAAATTCTACAGACTTCTTGAACAACAATATGATTAATTCCACAAGGACACAAGAGGAGACATGGAGCCACGACATAATGTGTCAGAATAGATACGGATAGTCTCCTCCAATAAATCGGTTGTCGGAATCAGATCTTAATTTACGTAGACGGCCAATAAACAGAAAAGAATCGGACATACAAGGGCCATTATAGGAATCATTCATCAGTTGCAAGGTTTCTAGAAGCTATGTGGCTAAGGAATGCCAATAAGAGCCTATCATAGATAATATACAGCTGAGTGGGGCCTATTCTCATGTATTATGGAGGTCATACAATCTTGATCGCTGCGAACCAGAAAGTTTTATTTGGTCATATGTCTCTCTAATAAAAATAAGACTTTCTTATGACAGTACAATGATCACGTATACAACTTAACTACATTTCTATAAGTATTGTCAAGTGTTTCAACAAGGTCGATCATACTAAATTTCCACCGATCATCAAGAATGTTCAACATTCTTTTGATGTAGTCTGAACAGTTTAGCACAAAAGCCCTTGCACCCTTATCTGATTTACAGATATAAATATCATTATTTGATTACAAGGATTTGACAGTCCTAAAATGGATTTGTCTCAAGACAAAACCATTGGAATCGATAGGAAAGTTATTATATTTGTATACCAGATCAGTCAGATACGATTTGATGGAAGAAAATGATCAGGAGAAACAGGTGTATGGTGTTTGAGTTTAGAGATAAAAACCCCAAGAAAGCTAGACTTTGGAAAAAAGTAAATCCCAAACTTTAAAACAGAATCAAAGTCTAACTGTCTGAAACACGTGTATTAGAAAGGTTAAATATATGTCTACACTTGACATTGATCTCACAATCAAATCTTGCACGAACACGTCTGGTGTTTAGCTCCTAGTGAGCATTGTCTCCTTCGTTTTAAACAGAAGGACTTTGTAAGATCACTAATTCTGTTTTGGGGGTTTTGATTCTGTTTTTGCTTTGTAACCGTTCTTAATCGATATATTATATTTATTTATTTTAAACGCTTATCCCCATTTCATCGGCAATTTAACTTATTCATAATATATATATATATATATATATATATATATATATATATATATATATATATATATATATATATATGTAAGTAAATTTCGTGTACAACAGAATCGTAGGATCAATTTTAGAGGAAGCATTATTTTAATCAATGAAACAGGCGGGTGGAAAAAAAGGAAAATTGTTAAAATTACCTTAAGGCCTTATCGTCTGACCCTCTAAGAGGAAACGTCAGAATGGTTAATTAATAACTAAAAGTCGAATGAGATATGAGCGGAAAAAATTGTTTCAGTTGGAGAAAACGATTGAGAGAGGAAAAGAAAAAACAAAGGTAAATCTCTCAACGTTATGGTGGCTTTGAATCATTAAAGATCTCTAACTGATGCTTCAAAATCTTTTGTCTAAACAGGCTAGGTCGGGAATTGTTAATAACTAACGCCTCAATAATATTGAGATGGTAGTTCGACCTGGCACTGTGTAAAACAGAAAACCACCCATCGGAATAGTTGTCAGAACAACTATTTGTACTAACGAGGTGATTACCGATGGATGATTCCTGTGCCTGAAAATACCCGGATGATCTCAAAACCTTGTGTAAGCGAATATCACGTGGTATGTGTTGGGATATTCTAAATTCTAATCTTTGGGATGTCTTGCCAACGTTGTCAGCTCCACACTGACACATGGATTTATAAACAACGGAATTCTTTTGAATGGCTGGCAAAACATCCTTACGAAAAGAAG
>OY744521.1:84698384-84713384 GCA_963556195.1 Sepiola atlantica | reverse complement strand
AAATAATAACACAAAAACATAACATAAATACGTTTACACTAAGTTATATTGTTTGATAATTCGCAAATAAAGTAGACATAAAAAGTATTCGGTATAAGTTCTAAGTTAATTATTTTTGCTTAAAACATATTTTTAATGATTTTTGACGATAAAAACAATACATTAATCGTAGTTACTTACCCTCTCATGCAAATACTAAGTAACGTATTTTTTTCCACGAAATTTTAATTTACCTTTTCGAACGTGTTCTCAATCGGTAAACGTTAGGTAAAGATGAACATTGCCATACCCAAGTACTGTACGAACACATAGAGACACAAAAGGCGGATACGAACGTGTTTTGCTAAAAGATTTTTTTTTATTAGAAAAATGAATAACATTTATAGATTTTGTAATGTCTAGCTGTTACGTGTGTTTCTTCTGTTGCTATGTTATTAAAAATAATATATGATTATAAGGAGTTCTCAAACTACTGTTTATGTTTGCAGAATAGAATAAAAAGAATACTCGTTCAATTAATAGACATAGATATTTTTTATTGAAATGATTATAATATCAAAGTATCACTTTCCAACGAGTGTACACTCTCCGTCAAAACTGACGGAATAAGTATTCATCGCCAGTGTTCGTACTAATATTTACATAAAATAACAACTAAATCGGTGGAGTTAAAAACGGAAAGAAAGAAAAACGTCTCTGTTGAAAGTTTTCAAAAAGGAAAAAGAAAAGAAAACGTATCAATTGGTTAATAAATAAATAAATAAATAAAGAAAGAAATAAGTTTGTAAACTTTATTATGACAACCGAGAAGAGGATTTCTTTTCGAATTCATTTTAGACGATGGGGGTTGTCTGACTTGCTATTTTTTTCTAAACACTTAAAATAATTTCGTCCTGCACGTTCTTTATACACACGTGACGTGAGAAAATTACGTATATATATATATATTATTTATATACAAATAAATACACATTGATCTTTATTATATAGCGGAAAAATAATTATCTCGGTGGTGGGGATAGAAAAATCAAGTAGCATGAGCTCATCCTTTTTCTTTATATTCTGCGCAAAGTTCCGAGTAAAATGTATGCTGTGTTAGAAGATCTTTTGTAGAATTACTAAGTCCCTATTTACTTGCCTCCCCATAAGGGTAGAATTAGATACAAGGTCGGTTTTTAATCTGGAGAAAATCCGGCTCCTCTAAAAGGATCACTCTACATCGGGAGATAAAGAAAAAATTCCCCCAGTCTACAAGGATTACTCCTACATTAACCGAGAACAGAACAGATTAAGTGTAATATCAGAACAGATACTACACGTTGCCCTTATCAAAATGTCGTGTATAACAATAGTGAGTAATCGTTTTAATTCTATTAATCTCGAATTCACGTCAAACATGAGGTTTTCTTTATGTCATTGAATTTGCCGAGCATTCTTGTATTAAGTAACCGAATTAGTACGAAGGTTTTCCCAAATGATTCCATGAAAGAAAAATCCGTGGAAAAAATTCGGTTGCATATGCTTCAAAACATGGCCGCTAATTTATGAGAAAAGACATCACGTTATTGTGTTTTGTTAGAGTCGTATTCAAACAGGAAACCTGCATTGAAAATAAAACCGCCAATTAACAGCGCGAAATTTAGAATATATTTGTGAAGACTCAGGGCTGCGCGAAAAGTGTTTGAGGTTTGAACAGAAAACAGCAGTTGACTGTGTGTCTTTCACGTTGCGTGGGAGTGTTGCTGAAATGTTATTGTCGTTGAGATTAGAACTCTACGTATTTTTGGGATGACCGTGTATTTTTCTTCCTTAGACAATTGTTCAGGACGCTCAATCGGGTTGACACATGCTTTCAAAAATGATACCCGACAACTTGGTGTCATTTTTCAATCGATTTTCTCATAATTCGTAGAAGAGCCCCGCCACTAATGGAAGATGAGTGTTACAAAAAATAGCCCGGCTAAGTATACGCAGTGCGCGCACACACCTTTGCTCTTTGAGTCCTGTCTAGACAGGCGTCGGGTTAGGTTTAAGTTTAGTTTTGTTTGAATTACAGTTAGTGTTCATGTTTACAGGTTGAGATCGACGAAAACCTCATTTCTCCCCGTACAAAATGAAGAATACACACCGCCGTGGAACGTATCTGGGAATGGTAGACAGCTACATGTGTGGGTTTATGTGGAGGAAAAAAATATAAGGGGCACGATCTTTTATACAAAGAATCATTGACATTAATGGATTCAATCCTTTGAGTATGTAATAAACCTTTTTTTTATTTTTACAACCCGCATTTTGTCTGTTTTTTTTGTGGGATGGCGAGGGTAATATCGGGCAAGGCTCTTCTACATAATATCCCTATTTCTGATGAAAAATAACAGATGGTTTTAAGATGGGTGACAGAACGACGGACATAAACAGCTTTTGATAGATTACTAATATTTAAGCTTCGTTTAAACTTTCTATGAAATGGTATTTAAAACTTAAGCGTGGCTGACTGACTAACAAACTGAACTACTAGTCTAGTCACATGTTTGGATGCATAGTAAATAAAACGATGTTGTGCGCAGATTGGCGCTTTTTGAATAAGGAAATTGACACTTAAAGTTATTTCACTTAAATACATTATCATCAAAATGAGGAAGAAGAAAAGAAAAACGACATAGTTGTTTTACAACGAAAGATTATAAAAGAAAATTAAATAAAGTATGTTTTCTTTTAAATTACACTATATGTTGATTTTCAGAAATATTTCACTTAAATACATTTTCATGCGTGCCTCAAAGATGCTGTCAATTTCCTTATTCAAAAAGCGCTAATCTGCGATTATCATCGACCGGACTATACTTATCGTAACGTATTTTACAACTTAACGTGTTTTTCTGCTTCTACCGGGATTCGATTTCCTGGGGTTTATACCATCAAAATAAGGAAGAAGAAGAAGAAAAGAAAAAAAACTATAAGACAATCTCGCTTGACAAAGTAGTTTTACAACGAAAGCTTGCAAAAAAAAAAATGAAATGATTTTTTCATTTAAATTGCATCATGTGTGGATTTAAAAAATATTTAACTTAAATACATTTTCATGCGTGCTTCAAAGATGTTATCTAGTTTCTTATTCAAAAATCTGCGCATTACATCGACCGGACTATACTTATCCTAACATATTTTACAACTTGACGTACTTTTCTGCCTCTACCGTGAATCGATACCTCGTGGTTAATAAACTTAAAATGAGGAGAAGAAGAAAAGAAAAAAATCTATTAGACAGTCTCGTATGACAAAGTTGTTTTACACCGAAAGCTTGCAAAAAATAAACAAATGACTTTTTCATTTAAATTGCACCATGTGTTGATTTTCAAAAATATTTCACTTAGATATATATATATATATATATATATATATATATATATATATATATATATATATATATATATATATATATATATATATATATATGGACGCTCACCAGTAATTGAATGAAAAATAATACGACAGGCCAGTACATGTAGAAATTTAGCCGACCCGTGTAGATTATGTCTGAATGAGAAATTTGAAATCCTAAACTTTAAGGACCCCTTAAATCGATTAAACTGTAAAAGTAAGATAGCTAACAGCTGCCTACACAGAAATAAATTAACCTCAGGCTAACGATACATAAATAAATAAACAATTAAGTAAAAAAAAATAACTAAACTAAACAAAAACTTAACAATAAAAAAATTAAAACCTAAAATAGAAATACAAGGAAACACGTGTTAAAAAATCACTTATTATATACTCACAACAAAGATACAGGATATAGGCTAATCTATAGAAAACTAAACAATAGAACAGGATATAGAAAGTTACACTAACCAGACTTTTGTTCGTGGGATGCCCAACGATTGGCTGAGAGAATAACAAAGTATCTGATTGGTTAACTGTATATATAAAAACACCCGGCAAAAATAACTCCATGCCTTTTAGCCTGAAGATTCCCCTGGGGATAAAACGCGGGAGCCTCTGTGTAGCTTAGTTGCCATAAAAATATTTTCATAGCTTACTACCTAGCTCTACTTACGTATCGAGCACTGTTGAAGTAAATACTGAAAATGTATACATAAAAATATATCTCTTTATAAAATTTTATGTGGATAAAATTCATGATAGATCATTAAATGTAATGTCGTGGGGACAGAATGTATGAAAGACAGAACGAAAAGAAAATTGATCGGTTTCGTTCGGATCCACGAACGTTTTCAAGTAGTTATAAACCCCTCGAAGTACCTCTTAAAGACCTTTGTTAATGCGAACGAAACAGGGGAAATCTCTCGTTCGATCTTTATTTTGTCTTGTGTTTGATTGTTTTTTCTTTCTATCTTTCATATATATACATATTTTTTTCTTGTAATAGTGCCTCTTTCGCTATGACTCCGTTTATTTTATTTAAAAGCATTATAAATTTTGTACCACAAAAAATTTGTTCAAATATATATATATATATATATATATATATATATATATATATATATATATATATATATATATGCATTTAAAGGCAACGGATAATAGAAAAGCGAATATTATTAGAGAATAACATCGTTTTTTGTTCGAATGACCCTAAATTGTATTTGTGAAGATTTAACTAAAAAGCGGAAAAATGTTATTTATTGGTTTGCTTTGAAAAGTCATAAGTAGCTTAAATGAAAAGAACATTTTTAAATTAACAGTTTGGGAAAGGGTAATAATATGGACAATAAAATTCACTGGGGAAGCCTTATAAAAATATATCCAGAAAAAATGCGCGCTTTTAAATTGGCAGAAACAATTGTATGAATAAATATATTTTGTAAAGAAATTCGGAACATTTATTAAATCTATAACACACACACACACATACACACACACACACACATATATATATATATATATATATATATATATATATATATATATAGACACAAATGAATATATATATATATATATATATATATATATATATATATATATATATAGACACAAATGAATATATATATATATATATATATATATATATATATATATATATATATATATATATATATATATCTAGACACAAATGAAAGTTGTTGGAACCTCATACGTCGCAATCGACGGGAGAGTCCATCATATATATATATATATATATATATATATATATATATATATATATATATATATATATATATTTGAATACAGATTTTAATCAGACATGGACCAGTGGTTTCTGACAAGAAACGGGTTTAATTCCCGATTCCGTTTTCTTCAGCATAGTCTGAAATAGTAAATGGTGGAATTTCTTCAAAAAAAACTTTTAACCGTTATGAAACGCTATGTACACAGAATTTGAAATGGAAGGTCGGCGAGACGCTTAGATCAGAAAAAGCCGTTAAGTAAGAGATTCTATATTTAGAAGTGAAGAACGAGAAGGAAGGAAAAAAGAAAGAAAGAAAGAAAGAAAAGAGAGAAAGAAAGAAAGAAAAAAGGAGGGGAAAAATAAAATAAAATAAAATTTATAATAATAAAAAATTAAATAAAATATTATTTTTATATGTAGAACATAATTAAAGGTACGCAACTCTAATTAATTAAATAATCTAAAAAGGGGAGGTAATTATTTATTATTATATAAAATATGTATATGTATATATAAATTTCCGATTGTTTAAATTAATAAATATCAATTTAAAGTAAAATATAAATATAGATAAATATATAAATAAAAAAATAAAAAATAAAAAATCAATAAATAAAAAATCAATATATAAATTAAAAAAATCAATCAATATATAATTAAAATATCAATATATAAAAGAAAAATCAATATATGAATAAAAAATCAATATATAAATAAAAAATCAATATATAAATAAAAAATAAAAAATCTATATATAAATATAAATAAAATAAAATAAAAAAATCAATATATGAATAAAAAATTCGATATATAAATAAAATCAAATATAAATTTAAAAAAAAATAATAATGTGTAAATAAAGAATCAAAAATCAAAATGTAAATAAAGATATAAATAAAAATATAAATATATGAATAGAAATCAAAAATCAAAATATAGATAAATCAATACATAAATAAAAAATCAATATATAAATCAAAAATCAAAATTCATATATAAATAAAAAATCAATATATAAATAAAAAATCAAAAAATAAATATACACATACACACGTACATATATATATATATATATATATATATGTGTGTGTGTGTGTATATATATATATTAAAACATTGTTTTAATATTAGGTGTTTGTTTAATATGGCGAAGGAAGTCTTAGAATGTACCATACATGTATTGGGTTTGTATGGCGACATACTAGTTTTTAGTATCTGCTATTAAGCATTTCTTTTTTTGCTTTAATTTTGTTCGTTTACGTGTATAATTTGATGGTGCGTGGAACCAATTCAGGACTGGAATCTACACGTAACAGGAGAAAGAGAAAAGGAAAGAGGGAGACAAAGAGTGAAAGAGATGGAGAGGTCACATTTAAAAGGTGAATAAATGTCATGAAATTACCAAAATGTTAACGTTTCGTGTTGGAAAAGTTTATGATTTTTAACTAGCAGGGCTACACCGTATTGCCCGGGGAATAGTAATTTATTTTAATCAATAACAATCGATTTCCTACTGTTGTCACACGCAAGGTAAATCTTCCTGTACGAAACGCAAACAACTAATCGAAGCGAAACTTACCCCCAAAATCCCTAAGCCCAAAAACAACGACATAAACAAATACGCGAGTAACATCTGACTAAAAACGAAATACCCGAGTAAAGTTCAGAAAATAAAAAAAAACTCAGGATAAATTTTACTTAAGAAAATAAACTAATCTCATCTCTCCATCTCTTTCTCTCTTTGTCTCCCTCTTTCCTTTTCTCTTTCCCCTGTAAACGACGCCGTATAATTACGTTTTTTTTTATTACAGCTAGTGTTGAGATACTTTGGTCTTAAGAAACAAATAATCAGGATTGTTTGGATGGAAACGTCTTTGAGATCAATAAGCTCCTGAAAGAAAAAAATATGTGTTCCAGCGATATTTCTGTGAACCTGAAGTAGACCGTGAATGTTTGCATCAATCATTCAGAAGAGTGAAATCAGAAATTCAGTTTAATAGACGTAAAATGAAGAATCGATGGTGGCTGGATATTTCTGAGATAACGAATATATGTGTCGTCAAACACTCGAAAAACATTTATGTTACATTTTAAAAGCTTCGTTGCCATATTTAACGAACAGACTATACTATCAAAGTAATTTTTTTAATACACACATATATATAAATAGTTTAAATTACTTACTGGAGAGTTTGAATTACGTACTAGACACAATCCTAGAGTGTTTCTGATTTCTTTATAAAAGGGTTTGTCAGGACTACTTGACATCAGGATACATCACCCAACAAGTAAACACTGACCAAATATTCTAAGTTACATAGTTGTCGATTTTGTTTGCTTTATTACTAAAATATACAACAACATTGTCTTCGTATGTTAAATATGAAACTAAAACTCATCGACTTGCTAATACGAATATTTTATTTAAAACACTAGTTACAATATATGGGACGCCCGACTTTTGCCGAGGCAGAAAAACTTAAAATGCCAGCGTTAGTTTACTACAGACAAAAGTAAATACTTAAAATGTTTACCAAACAAATTCCTTTTCTTTCATCTCAATGAATAAATACGAGAGTTGGACTCATTTGTCCCACGAACGCTAAAGTCAAAATGCTCTATTTCCAATTGATTCAACTTATTTAATACGGCACCATCTTTTGTATACACCGTTTATATAGATGTGATATAAGATTCGCAAGGTTAACTAATTTGCTTATTCTTTTACTCAAAATTGATTTTATTAATTAACTTTTATTTAGTATTGTTTTTTAAGTCAATGATTTTTTAAATTTTAATATAACAAATGCTGTTTTTCGCAATATTGTTTTTTTTTCTGGACAAATATTTAGCATTTCTGTTCAAACGTTTTCTAACGTCGTTCAAATGTTTAAACATCGGTCGCTCTCAAGAAAAAGCGACTGACTCGATTTTTGTAAATTACCAGTTAAAAGACAAACATCTGGTTTTACTATATTTTCTTTTTTGTAGGTCACATTTAAAAGGTAAATAAATGTTCTAAAATTGCCAAAATGTTAACGTTTCGTGTTGGAAAAGTTTATGATTTTTAACTAGCAGGGCTACTCCGTATTGCCCGGGGAATAGTAATTTATGTTAATCAATAACAATCGATTTCTTACTGTTGTCACACGCAAGGTAAATCTTACTGTACGAAACGAAAACAACTAATCGAAGCGAAACGTATCACTAAAAACCCAAAGCCCAAAAACAACGACATAAAAACAAATACGCGAGTAACATCTGACTAAAAACGAAATACCCGAGTAAAGTAAAAAAACAAAAAAACTCGAGATAAATTTTACTTAAGAAAATAAACGAATCTCATCTCTCCATCTCTTTCTCTCTTTGTCTCCCTCTTTCCTTTTCTATTTATCCTGTTGACGAGTACGTATTATTATGTTTCTTCTTTTATTGTTTGTAGCAATAGTTGCATCGATAGTAAAACAGTAAATGAGATGCTGAGAGCAGATACTACACTTTGAATTATTTATTTGCACTAAATATACAAATTTGGATCATGAACAGATTAGGCACAATGCCATCAAAAGTGTAGGGAGCAATAGAGCGTTGGTCATCCTTGGTCAAAACTAATAACACATGTATATATTGCTCTTACCTATAATCAACTCAGTCACCACAATACCACATTTACTCTTGTGGGGACATCCTACTTCAAATATATTCAAATTGTTGAACAAACTGTTTTCATGAATACATTTATTTACAGAAATTCATTCAATTAAAATGGGAAGTGGGATCTTAGGAAAAAGGCAAGAAATAATTTTTAAAATATGTGTTTCTAACTCGGCATTTATAAATGAATGACTCACCCCCCAGAAAAGGTGATTTAATCTATTATTGTATTATCTTTTAATGGGGATAGGTTAGTGTAGTATCGGTTCTGTTGTCATAGGACTGTCCTTCTAGGAATGACTTTCTCTTTTTTATCCTCTCAGGGATGGGGGGGGGATAATTAATGTAGTATGTGTTCTTTTGTCATGATACTATTTTCTCAGGGACTATCTTCATTTGGAGTGCAGGTCGTAGTGTAGTATCTTTTCTATTGCCATGAGTCTATATTCACAGGCATTACCTTCTGTGTATATAGGGAGATCCTCCCATGTATTACTTCTTCTATTGTAGTACCCGTACTGTTGTCATGATACCATCCTATCAGAAATTACCTCCACCTTTGAGGATTAATGTAGTATATGTTCGTTAATACCTCCTCTTTTGGGGTTCAGTGTATGTAGTTCGTTCATCATGTTTCATTCTCCCAGCTTAGCAATAGTATCCCACACTATATTTCTTTCTTCGTTATGATCTGCCTGAGTCTAGAAGGATATATAAATTGTTTGCTTACTTCTTACAAAATGTTCGGATTAACTGTTGAATAAAACAAATGACTTTTTTTTATTTGAATTTTTTAACACAATACCAAATGTGCATTACGTATTATTAGAACTGTACGCAAGTGGAAATAGTAAAACAAAAATACTAATCAAAATAAACAGCTAAAAATGTCTCCTTAAGTTTCAAGAAAAATGTTTTTGTTTTACTTTTCGATACGCCAGTTCACTTTTTATAACAATACATGATAATATGCAAAGACCAAATTAACTCATCGGACCAGCAATCCAGAGTTTATATAATATACGCTACCGACAAAAATACAGGAACATTTCCTCAAGATTCGCCGAAAGAGAGGGTTAGGGTTATGAATCAAAAAGAAACTATCGGCAAACGCCGCAGACCGAACAACCGATAACGAGTAAAGAACAATATACGGAATTCCCGGTGTCTGTGGACGGAAATTAAACATCCTAAAGGAATGAAGATTAACCGAAGTCAAAATGGGATGTGCTACTCATCAAATCAAAGTGTAGTATCTGTTCCGATGGATACTGCACCCATACTGGTATTGTCTTGGCCTTCGTGGCTTGATTTACGCCGGTCAATGGGACTGTCCTGTGCAGTTCTGGGAGGTCCACCTTCCCAGGCTTTGCCTCCCCTCTTTGAGGAGGAGTAAGTGTATTGCTTACTGCCTGAGGCGCCCCTACCGGGGAATGCCGACTGGGCTGCCCAGGCAATTTTTAAACCCCTACTTTCCCGACCCGGCCTTGGGTCACATCCTACTTGTGGGAGTAAGATAAAAACTGGCCTTGTGCCTAACTCCTGGAGAGGAGTAAATAAATCAATACTCATCAAACGCCCCATAAGCAACGCTCTGATATCACAGATAAGACGTCGGAAAACCAAGGCCATGACACAATCAACACTATAGAGGATATCCAAGTAATTGGTCCAATGAGTGAGATGAAACTCACCAGAATAAAGTTTCCACAAGCAAGCAGTTCGGAAGAATGTTACATGCTTTATAATACAATAAGCAATTCATTACATGAATAATTAGATATAAATAAATACGATCAATGCCGTCACGTTAAATACTAGATTTGTATGGCATTGTATGGTGAGAAAAGAAAATCAACTGAACCGCCAGTCAAGACAAACAGACGACAGAGGAAGTTGGAAGACCTAAGAAATAAGAAGAGACATTTGAAAAGACAGCTTCGCGTCTCAAATCCCAATGAGACGGAGGCTTTAGTAAATATCTTTAAAGATCTCAAAGACAAACACAGTGCTTTTAGTAAGGCAGAACGCGTCAGGCAAAACGACTAAGACGGAGGAGACAGCGTGAGCGGTTTGTTAAAGGACCATATAAATATGTCAGGAATATTTTTGCTCAGTTAAAATCAGGAGTTCTAAAAAGGGAAAAAGGCTTTTTAGAAACTCACTTAAGACAGACATACTCTGACAACAAACGGCACATTCTACGGGAACAAAATAGTAAGCCGATATGACCAGAAGTTTCTTCATAACTGACGAAACAGATGTCTGTAAATTACTATATATATATATATATATATATATATATATATATATATATATATATATATATATATTCCAAGGAAAACAGGGGGAAATAATTGAGAGAAATATCAAAAACTCTTAAAGGCTTTTTTCAGAAGAAAACGACAGTGTCTGATAGAAATATAAACTAAGAAAATATAGAATGAGGAAAGGAGTTGAATTCTGTATGATAGAGATATAAAGTGAGAAGGAAGGAAAAAATGGTAAATCTCAATGATTAGATTCATTTTTTTTGTGGAATATCTCCAGCTTACGTTTAAACTCATTTAGATCCAAAGTTTATTGAGATGAAAGTTCAACCTAGCTCTATGTTACACGAAGCACTAGAAACAAACAAGGTAGGTGACTTCGGTGTTGTTGCTGCGCGATTTTCTTCGAGCCAGAGAGAGAGAGAGAGAGAGTAAAAGAAGAAGGGTACAATGGAGTATTTGATGACTTAATACAGACCATAACAAGTGAAATTAGGGATTCGACAGCCACTGTGGTGAGCTCGTAGGGGGGGGGGACATTTTTAAACAAGATCCGTCTTTTACCGAGAAAAGATGATGGTGGGCGCGGCTCTTGGTTAGAGGAAATGAACAGATATTTTCGATTAGCGGTAACGAGGAAGGACGCAAAGTGCCACAAGGCTCTGGTAACGACAGGCAGATCGGTGGGGTCTTACATAGGTAGATGAATGACGGGAAACCCACAGTGTACTTGATATAATTCAAGGGATGCGTTGAGAGAATATTACGGTATAATAGATGACCCCAATTCGGCAATCGCAGAACTGACGAGTATCAGACAGGGAAGAATGGAGGAAGTGCAGGATTATATGCAGCGAATTGCCAAACTAGCTGAGATGCCCTATGTGGGAAGCTGAGCAGGGTAACACTGTAGTAAAGCAACAAGTAATGGTTTTAGAGGATGCAGATATAAAGATGGCGGATTTACGGGATGAACCACAATCTGTAGAAGCAGCTTATCAGAAAAAAAGTGGAAGATCCGACTTAAACAAATTCTCGAATGTGAACATGAACCGATGCAGATTGGCCATGCTAGGAAGAGGGCTCAAGTGGACACGGTTGATCCAAGAGGCAGTAATGGAAACGGTAGAGATACGAGGAACAGATTCACATACACGGGCGGGCCACCAGAGAGAATCAGATGTTGGCGATGTGGTAGAGAAGGCCGCATACAGCGATTCTGTCACGTATGGTTGCCGGAAAACGGTAGCGGTCCGTTCATAGGGGGGCCCAATGAGCGGAAGAGAAAGAAACCGACTGTTTAGTGGATAGTATTGGTTCTCCAAATTCAGTGTCGATACTGATATGAAAAAAAGAAGTATAGAGCCTTAGTATATAATGAAGCAGAGGTATAAGTTATCAATAGGATAATATATAGTACGTTACAACCTAAGTCGAAACTGTTAAATAAAGAGATAACTTTAGAAGCGGCCAACGGGTCTACGCTATGTATAGACGGCGTGTCTAGGCTGGAGGTCAGGGTGGGAGGCCAGGTGACGCCACACAATTTTTACATAGTCACAAATTTGAATAGAAAAATAATACTGGGAAAAGACTGTCTGAGAGAAAACGGAGTCAGAATATACTTTGATTTGGGGGCGCTAAGAATAAATGGAGAGTATATAGCGTTAGAAGAGGATATACATATCTCGTCAGTAGTGAGAATAGCAGCAGTCATAACACTAAAACCGCAACACATGAATACGTGCAATGCACGGATTTCATTGGGAAACAAGACCGACAGAGTATATGGGCTGGAACAGATAAATAGCGGTTATGTCAGTAATCTGGCTGGTATATAAGTGGCCAATGCAGTGGTTAGAGTGAAGGGCTTACGTAGATTTCCAGTTCTGATTGTCAATAATACTAATCAAACAGTTACCCTAAAGCAAGGATGCCCGATAGCAAAATTTACTAGGATAGGTGACATACAAGAGATTAAGCTAGCGGGCACGAGGAAGAGTAAGTTACAGATGAAGATTTAGAACAGGTAGAAGTACCGGAGGAATTCAAGTTCGAAATTAATAAATTACTGAACGAGAATAAGGATTTATTTGTAATGGATGACAGAGATTTGGGTAGAACCAACACAGTTAAGATGAGCATAGATACGGGTACGAATGAACTCATTAAGAAGCGGCCTTATCACACACCACTTAAACAGCGAAAGGCTATGGACGACGCTATCGATTAGACGATCGAAGCTGGAATCGTGGAAGGATCGAGAAGCCCATGGGGCTTTCTGGTGGTACTAGTTGAAAAAAAAAATGGGAGTAAGCGATTCTGCATGGACTTTAGGGCCCTCAATAGGATCACGAAGAGAATGCCCAGTCACACTCTGGTCATCAACGATATCTTATCCAAGCTGGGGTCGGCGAAATATTTTCCCAAGCTCGACCTGAAAAGTGGATATTGGCAGGTTCAACTGCAGGAGGCGGACAAAGAGAAAACGGTTTTTACGTGCCATCATGGCCTGTTTCAATTTAATGTCCTACCGTTTAGCCTTTCAGGCGGCCCGGACATATTTCAAGAATTGATGTATGTTGTATTGCAGGGGCACGAGTCTTAGAATATTTAGATGATATCCTGATATTTTCCGACTCGGTGGTACACCACTTGGAACATATACGTAGGGTCTTAGGTAGGTTGAGAGAACATAATCTGAAGCTGAAACTAACGAAGTGCGAGTTCTTTCGAAGAGAAACTTAGTATCTGGGGATTAAGATAAGCGAAAACGGAGTACAACCGGATTACGATAAGGTTAAGGCGATAAACTTAGTGTCAACTCCAAACACGGTAAAAGAAGTAAGGGCCTTCATCGGCATGAGTTTATTTTACCGTCGATTCGTAAAAGATTTTTCGGATATAGCGGAAACATTGATTAACTTAACGAGAAAGTATGCTCGCTTCGTGTAGAGCGAGGTATGTCAATCCGCATTCGATATGTTTAAGAGGAGACTGTAAGAATTACTTGGGTAAGTATACCCGGACCCAAACAAAGAATATAGGTTATACACGGATGCGTCCGACCGGTCCATAGGTGCTTGTCTGACGCAGCAGGTATACTACAGGACCTATGAGAAGGAAGTAGAGAAGCCAATCTACTTTCTGTCTCAAAAGCTGAGTGGCACCCAGAGGAGGTGATCTACGATAGAGAGAGAGAGGTCTATGCAATTCATTATTCGTTAGGAAAATTAATTTATTACTTACATGGAGCAACCATTACGATACTTACAGATGATAAACCTTTAAAGTACTTATTAAAATCCCCCATACAGAACAAAAATACAGATGTGGGCCTAGGGAATAGCTGGGTATAACTGCACGATAGAACACCTCACGGGTAAGGATAACGTATGTGCGGATCTTTTATTACAAGCGGTGGGAACACATGTAAGCGACAAGGAAAAACAGGTAAATAACAACGACAGGAATTATGAGGTCGCCGTGATAAACTCTAACAGGTTTGAACAAATGGCGTGTTCATCATATTCGAATGATAGCAGTCCTTTGGGGATGCCGGAACAATCGGGAGTAGGAGTATTGATTTACTCCTCTCCAGGAGTTAGGCACAATGCCAGTTTTTATCTTACTCCCACAAGTAAGATGAGAACCAAGAGGTGGTCGGGAAAGTGGGGTTTAAAAATTGCCTGGGCAGCCCCGTCGGCATACTCCGGTAGAGGCGCCTCAGACAGTAAGCAATAAACTTACTCCTCCCCAAAGAGGGGAGCCAAAGCCTGGGAAGGTGGACCTCCCAGAACTGCACAGGACAGACCCATTGACCGGCGTAAATCAAGACCCGAAGGCCAAGACAACACCAGTATGGGGTGCAGTATCCATCGAAACAGATACTACACTTTTGTTTTTGCCAAAAGGAGTAGATTTAATCAGAGAACAGGAGTT
>OY744521.1:84660884-84693384 GCA_963556195.1 Sepiola atlantica | reverse complement strand
ACAAACCCGAACACACGGGCGCGCAGAACCCAACTCTATTCTTTGCGCACAGGCCGCGTCGTATGAAAACACAGTGAAACGTTCTTGCATATTACTACGGCACCGTACGATAGGACGACTACAGCAACAAAAAGCACACAGGCAGTCAGGCACTCACATAGGCATTTAGAAGACACGCACACACGTACTTAATGACGCCCACACGATAAGTCTGCGACCGCATATCGACGCGTAAATCTTACAAGTCCTTGTGACACACGTAGAGAGTTGACGAAAATCAAAAAGTCTACTCATTCGACCAATAATTTTCACGGACAGCTATACGCAACGCTCCCACCTGTACTAGTGCTACCAATAGTCGACTATCAAATTAAATGCAACTAAAGCGGAGCAATATATGACAACAATTACCTTTAAACAATTGTTTTAATACCAATAGTTGTTGTTTTTTTTATTAAAATAATTTTAGCACACATATGTGCTTACGTTAATTATAGATAAATTAATCTTTGAAAAACTGCCGCGTCGTATAATATTCGCCTGTCTCCGGAATACACATTTATTTATAAATATATACCCATCAACACAAGAAACATTACTTATATTAAAATACAGAAGATACGCTTTGAAAATATTTTTTTTTAATAATAATAAAAAATTTTAATTAAAAGTAATTATTTTTAAGTCATTATTATCGATTAATTAGCGTTTAAAATCCTGCCGTTGTCGTCAAACTATTCAGCTGTCTCCGATTCATACTTATATACACACACATATATTTATTTAAATTCGTCACAAGTTTAATTCCTTGCGTATTTCTGAGTGAAAGGCGTTGTTGTGTTTACCGATTTATATATTTGTAATCGGTGCAACGAACGGTTGATATATACACGAGTGCATTCCGTGGTGTGCGCGTTTTGTTTTTCACGGACGTTAAGCGCACTCCTTGTAAAGTTCAGTCAGAAAGAGAAACACAAATTCACTGGCCGGGTATAATCATATAAATCACGCCAGTAAATAATCAAATTATCTAATTCTTTTATTCACTACCATGTCGGATCATCTGGAAAACGCCAAACTGGTGGGTCATACAAGAGAGGGCTTACCTAACGACCCTAACGACCAAGGAGAGGTTACTACTTCGCACAGGGTACACCATATCCATAAGTTGGAAAAGTAAGTCAAACTTTTGTTCATTTTATTTTCGTAACAACCGGAAGAATATAAAGTTGTTGTACAAGCATACATATTATTCATTTGCACAGTTGGACACACAAACATGAATGTTTATACATGAATACACAATCATACATACATACACACACACGTTGTGATAAACACCTGCAATATGCAGACAGATGTAGATGTATTACGAACTATGTTCTTGATATGTTTTGTTTTTATATCGTGTGAAGAACACGGACAACTTTGTTGTTTATCAGATTCATATTATAATATGGTCCGCCGAGTAAACACCAACAAATGCTAGGCGTGTACACATCTGAAGAAGTCACACATGTTATACAAGTGTCATCACATAAAAAGATGGGTTACCTATTCATACATGATATCCTATATATATATATATTTAAATTCCCGAAATAGTTTTTCATGGTAAACAACTGATTATCCCTTAAAATAGTGTTAATAATAAACTAATATAATAACTGTAAAAAATAAAATGACTTACATGAGTGATTTTCCACTGGAAGACTTGGGACTATAAGTTTTTTGTTTTTTTTTAATATAGTTTTAATGGTTGAGAAACTTCCGAGACTATATATATATATATATATATATATATATATATATATATACATACATATATATATATACATATATTATATATATATATAAATAGTAAGAGAAATATATGTATATATATATAAATAAATATTAATATAAATGTGTGTATATATATATATATATAAAATAAATAGTCATAGAAATATATGTATATATATATAAATATAAATTCATAGAACTATATATAAAGATATATATATATATATATATTTATATATATGTATACGTATAGAAATATTTATATTTAGTCATAGTCAATAATTTTAGATAATAATGTCCACTTTTACAGACACACACACACACATATATATATATATATATATATATATATATATATATATATATATATATATATATATATATATATATTAGTACTTCATGTATCCACATAAAATATTATAAGGAGATATAATTTTTTATGTGTCAGTTTTCAGTATTTACTTCAACAGTGCTCGATACGTAAGTAGAGCTAGGTAGTAAGCAATAAAAATATATATGGCAATCAAGCTACGCAGAGGCTGCCGTGTTGCATCCCCGGGGGAATCGTCAGGCTAAATGCATGGAGTTATTTTGGTCAGGTGTTTTTATATACATGACTTGCTAGTTAACCAATCAGATTCTTTGTTGTTCTCTCAGCCAATCGTTAGGCTTCCCTCGAACAAAGTCATTGTTGGTGACGCTCCTATTTTTGTTAACAATGGATTTTCCTATATCCTGTTTCCTTTGTTTTGTCAATACAGTGGGCGAATTTATTTTAACACGTGGTTTTTGTATTTCAATTTTAGGTTTTAAATCTTAACTAATTCAGTTTTTTATTTATTTATTTTTATTTATTTATTTATTTTATTTATTATATATCATCCTAAGGTAAATGTATTTCTGTGTAAACAGCTGTTTGCTATTTCACTTCTAGAGTTTAATAGGTTTCGGGGATCTTTAAAATTTAGGATTTCGTATTTTTCATTGAGGCATAATCTACACGGGTCGTCTAAGTTTCTACATGTACTGGCCTGTCTTAGTATTTTCCATTCAATTATTGGTGAGTGTCTATTTTTTTTGAGCTCCCAATAATGGTTAGCTAGTGCTGTTGTAGTTCGACGTTCTTTGTTTTTAAATGTGCTTTTTATGGTCATAGTATCTGGTCTTAAAGTCTAGAGATGTCATACCCACGTAGTATTTCTTGTTATTTGGTCTTTCGTTGGCAAATATCGTTGCTTGGTATATATATATATATATATATATATATATATATATATATATATATATATATATATATATATATATATATATATAATATCGACCACTATTACGGGAGGTTGTTCTATGTTATTATGTATGTAAATATATTCCTTGTATATTTTCATACTATATATATGCGTATATATATATATATATATATATATATATATATATATATATATATATATATATATATATATATATATATGTGTGTGTGTGTGTGTGTGTGTGTGTGCTATGTACGTAAGCCATGATGCAGACGACAATAAACATATAAACATGCGCATATAGCGTATTATATATATATATATATATATATATATATATATATATATATATATATATATATCAAACCGATATATATATCAAACCGATATATACTCACTCAAATCGCAGGACGGTAATCTCTGACAATTTTCCGTTCTTTAATAATATATATGAGTGTGTATGTGTGTGTGTGTTAAAAAAAGTATCGTGCATCATTTTGTTTCTGCCGAAGTTTTTTCCATTCTCAGCAATTCGTGCATTCCCTTTACTTCTTATTTCCCCTCGCACCCGTTCTTTGTTCACCTCATCCATCCTGTCATATGTTCTCTTCTAGTTGGCAGCAACAATTGACAGATCGTAATCTGGTTGTTTGTTTTTCTTCTAATCAAAATCGATATTTTCTCAGTTAAAAAATTCATATTAGTTTTCATAACGATTAAATTCTCATTTTTACTTTCGATTATATCTAAATTCAATCACTAGAGTTTAATTATCGATTCTAAGTATATAGTATATACATTCGTTTCATTACTTTCCGAATAACGCCCTGTTATTATATATATATATATATATATATATATATATATATATATATATATGTATTATATTTCAGTAGAGTACAGAATTTAAGACAATGTATATTTTGTAATGATCATGCTCAGAAAAATTCAACACTATCATTATTTGTCTTTGGGATTGGGCACATTTTGTTTTATAAAAATCGATGTTACATAATCTCTTTGTGATATAACTAAAGTTAGAGTTATTGAACTAAGATCTTTTTGTACTACCATCACTATCAGGAGTTGTTATCACTCTTGCAGGAGGAACCCCTCCATAGTTTCATTCTTTTTATATATATATAAGATATGTTTTTCTTAAACCGACAGATCGGTTCAATTTCTGTTTCTTATTGGAAAAAAGAGGTTATTACTCTCGAATTGATCAAAGTTTTTTTTTACTATTCCGGACCTTTATTATTAAGATTATTTCGATTTGAATCGTCAAATCATCTTCAGGCGGTATTAGTTTTAGTGTCTTTACAAATTATGACTTTACTGTTGCGCGTCTGTAATGTACATTTCAACTTTACAGACGCTTTTTCAAGTTATAAACTACTTGCCGTTATAATTCAAAAATGAGCACAACAGTAAAGTCATAATTTGTAAAGACACTAAAACTAATACCGCCTGAAGATGATTTGACGATTCAAATCGAAAGTACTTGCAAAAAAGAAAAAAGAATGGAACAAGAAACCCATGGATCATATTTACATCAATTTAACCGAAACATTAGATGGACAATTCGGAAAATTGGAAAAAAAAAAGTCGCATCAAACAAAACCACTCCGTGTTATTTAATAATGTTTGCCTAAATGTAAATATGCTGCCTAAATACACACAATATATATATATATATATATATATATGATAATTTTATTTACACAGACATGTACAAAATCTGCGACACTGGCATGTCGATGTTATCGATCAACAGTTACTATAAACTGAGATCTCATCAGGCAGAGTTAGAATCCGATCTTAACCTCAGATCATATTTGGAGAGAACCAAATATGATCTGAGGTTAAGATCGGATTCTAACTCTGCCTGATGAGATCTCAGTTTATAGTAACTGTTGATCGATAACATCGACATGCCAGTGTCGCAGATTTTGTACATGTCTGTGTAAATAAAATTATCATATATAAAGCTCTATTTTGATATTGAGCACTTTTTATAAACCCGGTTAAAATTCTCTGGATTACCACCCTGTGGATATTTTTTACCTGGATTATTACTATTATATATATATATATATATATATATATATATATATATATATATATATATATATATATATATATATATAAATAAATATATAAATATATACATATATATATATATATATATATATATATATAAATAAATATATAAATATATACATATATATATATATATATATATATATAAATAAATATATATATATATATATATATAAAGATTATTATTATCATCATTATTATTATTTCATGTATCTACATACAATGATATAAGGGGATATACTTTTTTATGTATCAATTTTTAGTATTTACTTCAGCAGTGCTCGATACGGTAGTAGAGCTAACTAGTAAGTTATGAAAATATATGTATGGCAATTACGCTACACATACATAAACAAGCAGTTCAAAAAGTAGGCTTTATGGGTAAGAGGGAACTTTTACAGTGCTTGACGACCGTTTGGTAAAGTTTGCAATCTACGTTTTCTTTTTCCTAAACAGTTTGAAAAAAGAACCAAACTATTTAAAGAGTTATTTAGACAGGGATGGTTTTATTGACAAAAACAAAATGTAATGATGCATAATTGTTTTTGTGGACATAGATGCTTACATAAATAAGTAAATATGCAGTACTTACCAAAATGTTACCTTTTATATTAAAGAAAACACAGAAGTCATCGTAAGATATGTTTAAACAAATTCCGGTTTGCACAAAACTTTTTATATATATATATATATATATATATATATATAAGATAAAGATAAATGACGGAAGAGAGATAAAGATGTAGGAATGACAAATCTATTTCAACTTCGATTGTTCAATGCAAGGTGTACTCGATGAAACACATGTTTATTTTTCTTTCTTTAAGCTAAGGCTTTTCAAAGATTAAAATCTTATCATCAGAGGAATTACATAGATGGATAATTTGGCAGTGTGAAAGCCCAAAATTCATTCGTACATCTTTATCTCTCTTCCTTCATTTATATTGTAATTGCTCTATCTTCTATATTGAGCTTAAACCATTTCACTATAGGTTCTATCCTTTAAAAGTATACTTTTAGTTTGATATATATATATATATATATATATATATATATATATATATATATATATATAGATCATGATCTCCTAAACTGATTGACCGATCATTATGATCTTTTGGATATATATTCTCGGTAGCCGGCGATTTACATGTGAACCTTCTTTTTTGTAAACTTTACCATTTAAGGGGTGCACGCACCGGAACTAGCAACCACCCTCCCAAAACACCTTTTTAATAAGTTACATACAAAAAAAAATTCCGAAAAAAGAATTGCTTTATATCAAGGTCAGAGTCAGAGTAAGTGTGCGCGAGGTAAAATGCTAAACTTTTTAAATTATCATTATTAATTATTTAATATGTATTTTAGGCAACATGGTGAGTAACATGGACAGATTATCATCATATTTTGTCAAGTTTACCATTTAAAGGTTTCACAAAAAAACGGACGATTGCCCGCAAGAAGAATAAAAACATTAAAATGTAAAACTAATGTTATATTTATTTCTTATAATACCTTTCTGGAACAGGTATTTTCATAGTATATATATATATATATATATATATATATATATATATATATATATATATATATATATATATATATATATATATATATAATTGTGTTTTGATGTTTTGTAGTGAAAACAGATAACATAAAATGCAATGAGCAAGTTAAAATGTAAAATGGTTCATTTCAAGTGTTCTTCTCCTTAGAAATTTTGTAAAATTGGGAAATTGTATATATATTATTTGTACACAGGAATTTTGCCGTATCACAGCTCTTCATTTTGGCTAGACATGGCGAAATTTTTCAAATTCTGAAACCACAACCGCTTGGCCAGTAGCAAGAGATTTCACAAATACACTATGATCATAAAAGTACAGAAAATTATATTATTCTTATATTTGTTTACATTATAATTATATATATATATATATATATATATATATATATATATATATATATATATATATATATATATATATATAATTATAAATATATATATATATGTGTGTGTGTGTGTGTATGCATATGTATGTCATGATACATAGACTAAAATATAAACGCATTAATAGCAGACTATATATCCAGCATAAATATTTTTAATTTTTTAATTTTATTTCAATTAGTTTGAAGAGATCAAGGGGATTTTTCCTGGATCTAACACTGGATTTTCTTATGATTTAAATTTATATCCGAAGGTTCTTTTTAGGAAAGATAAGGCTGATATCTGCATTTTGCTACTGCTTAATCTTCCAGAGATTGTGTCTAAATATTTTCAATGTGTTTTTTCATGATGCCAGTTGCGCTCACCACAACCACTATAATGTTTATTTCCTTTAGAGGCCATATTGCTCCTAGGTAATTCTTGAGGTCCTGATATTTGGTGATTTCGCGTTCGGCTCTATTGAGGCCATTGTCATTCGGGACGTTTACATCTATAATAAGAGCAGTCCTTTCAATATGTACGTGTCCGCGTGTGTCATTAATAAGTTGTTTCATTTATGAGAAGAAGAGAGTACTCGATATGCAACTCATGACTGCTTATCGTGTGGATGCGAAAATGACAGTTACCATGTAAAAATCGATCCACGTGTTTTTCTTACATGTTACGTATAGCAGTATATACAGTCTCTCGAGTTTTGTAGCAATATCAAACAGAATGAGTTTCGCTCGATATAATTAGTTTTCTCTTGGGGAATCTTTGCGGCCCGGATATCAACAGTTAAGAGCTTCTTAGGAACTTCATGTACACTTGTGTATTATAATATCGTTCCATCCGTCATCAGGCTGTGACTTACTCTTTAATGTCTTGAAAATGCCACTTCGCTGTTCGTGTGGGTGTCATCATTTTGGGGCCAATTTCGCTTCAACACGTAAATGGAGCAGATAAGCAGACAACAATCGGATCAGAAAGAATGATATAAAAATACATTTTCTTTTAAACCATAACATATACACGCATTCTATATACTAGCAAAAATATACAAAGCATATAATTTTGCTAGTATATAAAGGTAAAGGTAAAGGTCGCATAGCCTGGACGCGCACGAGTGTCGTTGCCGACATCGCAAACTACCCATGGCCGTAGCGGCACAGCATATGGAAGGCGGACCCCATCCATCCCATTCTGCTGCCTTGAACCGTCCCTGAGTTTTAGTCAGGTACCCATTTACTGCTGGGTTGACAGAAGGAGTTTTCAGACTCGAAAATTCGCATGTCGTGAGTGGGATCGAACCCGGGTCGTCCAGCCCAAAGATAAGTGCTATAACCACTTGTCTACAGGCCCTCCCTCTAGTATATATAACGAACGAAATACTATATTACCCATCCAAAGAAGAATGTAATGACTGGCAAGATAATTTTATGATCACAGAACAGATACTAAACTACCTCTCAAAAGCAAATAGTAATGCACGGGAGGATAGTATTATGAAAAGAGACCGGATACTACATTAACCGCCGGGCAAAAAAGGATAAGGCACCTCCAGGGGAACTGTATAATGACTACAGGACATATACTACATTTATATCCCCCATAAAACTGGAGCAGGAAATGCCTAAGAGGATGGTAACAGTTATCATGACGAACGAACATCTACTACACACCCCTTAAAGGTAGACGTAATGCTTTGGAGGATAGGCTCAAGAAAACAAAACATATGCTACACCACTCCCCAAAAGAAAGGAGAAGGTAATGGTTAGGAGGACGGTATCATAACAACAGAGCAGATATTAAACTATACTGCTCTAAATCGAGCACTTAAAAGTAATAATTAGTCTGTAATAGTATTATGAACTGAATAAACTATTAAAAATAGTAATAGTATCGTTTCGTTTCAGAAAGACACATATAAGTACTTCATTAGAAATATATATATATAGGAATAGTTAAAATTGTCAGTCTCTCTCTCTCACTCTCTTTCTTTCTATATATATATATATATATATATATATATATATATATATATATATATATATATATAAATGTCTGTTTATCTACACACGTATACATTTCATCCTTCCAGGAATCGTCAGTGTAGAGATAATTATCGAAGCCGGTTACATGATTCGAAACCCTGAAACAAGTCATGTTTATACCTCAAGATCTCACGTAGTAACCCTCACGGCCACTATAAACAACTACATAAACGGTGGAAGTTTTAAACGTATTGTACGAGGTCGACGTCAAGAGTGTTCAACTTATGAATGAACATGCATTAAAACAATGATATATATACATGTATATATATGTATATATATATAATGTGATTGATAATTTCAACTATGTTAATATATATATATATACATATATATATATATATATATAAATGTTAAGATTAATCCACGTATGCATGTGTTGTAATTTAAAGTGTTTTTATCTCTTAAAAATGAGGAATTACTTCGCATTTTCCAAATAAAAATCTTAAATTATAGCTTTCGAGCGTTGCTCTGCTCTTAATCACAGAAATGCATTAGTTCATTAAAATTTTAATGAATATTAAACCGTTATGAAAAACTGAATATTTTCAACACTGTGAAGTGTAATTCTTTGTCATAATAAACAAGTTAGTCCAAGCACAATTTTTCCATCTAATAGCAAAGAAGACAGCAGTCCTTATTCAAAGCCAAAGATACGTGCATTTATCTCGTAGGGAATTACAGTTAAATGCCAATTATTCCGTTACTTAATAAATTATCATTTCAAAACGAAATTCTTCTTAGGCTGTGAAAAACTTATGCATATAAAAAACTCCACTATTGGAGATCAGACCTCGTTTTGTTTTAAAATGCATTTCGTTTCTTTTTGTTCGCGTGCATATGTTGACGAGAGTTCTGTGCTTATTAATATACATTTTTTCCTATGTAATGTATGGTATATTTTATTGAAATATTTGCCTATTTTGGAGTAAGGTGTATTTTGTTTAATAGTAAGTTTGTGGGTGTTAAATGTAAATCTAAAAAGTTATTATTTTTCTTTTGGGGACTGTGAAAAGCGAATCTGTTGACAAATTAAGCATCTCGATACAGTTGCGATGTTGCGCGGTGTTGTGTAAGTTTTATTGTCAGCGTGGTGAGTGTCGTAAATACACTGTCTGTGTGTTTCTTTCTTATCATTAAAGGGTGGTTTCTCAAATACGTAATTGTAAGGATGTAATTCGAGAATTGTACATTTTCGAATTATAGTATGGGTAAGTTTATGAAAATGTTAGCTATGAGTGAAGGCCATGATAATGCGGACTTGTGTAACTTATCTTATATTTCAGCAATTGCTGTCTGTCTATGTACGATCACATTTTAATAACTAACTTGATTAATTTCATATTTAAGTGGCTCTGGTTCGATTAGTAACTGTGAAAACTCCAATGTTATATATTACATAATTGTTAATTATAATAGCACTTATCATGTAATATGAGTTATGGTTTCTATCCTGCAAAAGTGAAAAATCTCATTATTTGTAGCCATGAAATACACTTATATATATATATATATATATATATATATATATATATATATATATGTATATGTATATATATATATATATGCATATATATGTATATGTATATATATATATATATGCATATATATGTATATGTATATATATATATATATGCATGCGTATATATGTATATATATTTATATATATATGTATATGTATATGTGTATACATGTGTGTATATATATGTGTTTGCTTATGTGAGCTTACGTATATATATCCTCATATATACATATACAATAACTACATATAAGCATAAATAAATGGTATATTTATATTATCATATATATTGTGTTCATATAACATATTAATATTATGTATTACATAAATGTTATATATATTAAATAAATATTATCATATATCATATAAATATAATATAAATATTATATATATATTATATGGTTTTTATATAAATATTATAGATATTATATACATATATATATATTATATATATTATATTCATATTTTATTCATCATATAAATATTTTATATATATTTCATATAATATATACATATTTTATATATAATTTATATATATGTGTGTGTGTGGGTGTGCGTTTGTGTATGTATTAATCATAAATGATCCCGAAATTAACTTATACTTTTGAATATGAATAAAGCATAGTTGTGGTGGTGGTAATTATATCACACATAGTATAGTATAGTTCGACGTGTTCTATAACACATTTTGTTTCATAATGATTTATTAATTTATATCATTAGTTTCTATTTAGTTACTAGTAATACATTCTGCAAAGTGTTCGTGTTGTACGTTTAATTATTCCGTAACAACTATAATTACTAAATTATTAATTAACCATATAGTCAAATGATTACTCATAACTCGTCTCCTAGTAGCCAAATTCAAGTTTCAGCTGGTAAATCTAATATCATCATATACACGTGTATACTAAGAAGTAAGAAACTGAATAATAGATGTAGCATCAGGCACTGGGAACATCTACCTGAGAGAAGTGTGGGGAATGGGACATACACCAACCATTATGACCATGAAATCCCCACAGCTACATATCTGGAAAACGCAGCTGTCAAACCTGACATTGTCATATGGAACAAGAGAAATAGAGTGGCAACTTTGGTTGAGATCAGTGTCCCTAATGATGGGGGCCTAAACAGAGCTGAAACGGAGAAAATAACAAAATATCAAGGTCTAATGTATGATATGAAAAGAAACTGGAACCCCAAAGAGATCTCCATCATTCCAGTTATCATAGGAGCCACTGGACTCATGAAGAAGAACTTGAAAAAGTATTTAGCAAGTATACCTGATGAACCAAGTGCAAAAGAAATCCAAACAACTGCACTCAGGGGAACAGCCAGAATCCTGCAAAGAGCTCTCGGTTGGAGTCTGTAAATAGCGGGTGATCGTATGGCATTTGGAAGAATGACCCGTCCCCAGCAAATGAATGAAAATAAAAATAAAAAAAGAAGTTCATCTTTTCTTGAATAATTTAGATCCAAGAAACAACTTATCTGATGTTATGACAGTCTCCAAATCAGCACATCTGGATGTCAAATGTTTTAGATTAGGTCCAGTTCGTTGCGGAATACACAATAAAACAATATCCTAAACCAATTATTGCATGAAAAAAACATTTACGGAGACTACATTCCTAATCACGCTATGGGTATATACAACTAAGTTTATACAACTAAGAAACGAAGTTATACAAGCAGGACCCGGAAAGTGAAAAGAGGGATCCAGTCTTTCGGGCCTCTGATGTTAATATTCTATTCACACTTTTTACCCGGCTTTAAATTAGAAACGTCCGGTTGCGCATTCGTTAAAAATATACGTGTAAACTTTATTTCGATAGCGTGCAGATGCAGTTAATCGGTGAAATACACCTTATAAGCATACACCTGTGTTGAGTTTGTTTCTTTGTTTCCGTCAACCTGGACGTAAACACCATGAAACATTTGTATCGATTTTGAGATCAATTTAATATCTCACGTTTGAACGCGTTTGTGTGGATGTCCGCATGCATATCACATATCCGATTATGTACATGGTTACATAACGCTCGGAAATAGGATTTCTGGACTATATTCTTATAGAGAAAAGCAAAATGCAGATTATTACAATAATGCACTCAATAGTTAGGGATATAAGGATACTATTAGGTTTAGAACAATAACCTCTACTGAAAACGATGGCATGTTAACTCATAATATCGTAAGGAGAATAGGATATTAAGAGAAGGTATATGTAATCTAAATAAACTATTTGAACGTTCTGGTGTAGCTATTAGGTCTAATCCAATGAACATTCACATGAAAACTAGTAAACCCTCTGGTATAGGAAAATATGTACCAAACTATAAACCATGAAATAATAAAAAAAATTTGATAATAATCTATATATAAATACGATAGCGTGTGTGTTCGTCTGTCACGCTTACATCAAATATTCTGCGCATGCGTGCTGCACCTAGATTTGGAAAAGCATTCAAGTAACTTAATTTTCGTAAAATTTCAAGTATTTCCCTTTGGCGCAACGGGTAGCGACGTAGGATGTTAACGTCGTTTTTGACGTCACATCGACTGGTTTATAGTTCGATACCAACCAACTTCTAAGTTTTTTTTACATCGAAGGGGGAGGCAGGGACGGGACGACCGGGAAGACCCATATTAATACAACAGCGTGTGTGTAATTTTGTGTGTCACGCTTACATCAGAAGCAACGACCTCCCGAATCTGTGTATGCTACGCATAAATAGGAGACACTTTTTTTAAATCTAAAGCATTTACAAAATAAGGTTTAGTCGGTGAAATATTACTTTCACTAAAAATATTGTATATAAAGCAATTTTTTTAATTGTTTCATGTATTATTCATTTTATTTAAATATATACACAAGTCAAATTTTATAATATTTTATTCAAACATGTATAGGTTAGGAACAAGATAATTTGTATCGAAAACATAATTTCGTGTAATTTACACGGGTCCCGCTAGTAATATTAATAATACTAATAATAATAACGATGAACAGAAGAATGACATTACGTTGTTCAACCATTCCATACTCCCTTAACGTCCGAACAGATATCTCGAGATAATTTTATAAAATTGTCTATAGTAACTTTGGAGTTACCCATCAGTTTGATGCCCGTTGTTGTTGCAAAAGGAGGCAAAACAATTGAATGCAGAATAATGTCATTTACAAATGTGTCGTAAAGCAGGGAAGCAATTGTAATATGCATAATCATAATTATAATGTGGTTACTAATCTTACTAGCTACAATACAAATACTATCAACACGATAAATAACAATGAAAATAGATGGTGGAGCAGTAATTGTTATAAAAGAACTGGAGGTAACATTAGCATGATTAATATCACTTCCATTGTCACTCTAATTCATCGCAAATTAAGCAGAAAATTGCTACACATGTTAATTATTTTAAGGACTAAATCTAGCGAGGATATTCTCTATATCAATATATTTCGGTGTTGAAGCGGAGATACACCCCATATTACATAGAATTGTCGATTATTAGAAAAGCAAACTGATACTATATCGGCTCTAAGAATTGTAATTTATGTTTGGAGAAGACATGTCCTTAAATTCTTAACAAGAAATCTGAAATTATATCCAACTGTATGCAGAAAAGGATATTTAAATATCACCAATATACAATTAGCTAAATAGGTAGATTAAAATGTTTCGGTCTTAGCATTGAAACTTTGATTTGCATCTGATTAAGTATGGCTTTAGCAAATTTAATATTGAAAAGTGAGTTAAAATAGAGTTTTTACTCACAAATCCCTACCTACAAAATGTGTTTACGTTTGCTTCTGCTCAAATAGAAATTTAAGCTTTGATTTCAAACGTTTCACTGCTAATAAATGAAGGGCCGACTCAATGAGTATTATTAGTGTGCTGCCAATTTAATGCATACTCAGGCATCAGTTTACTGTATTTACTGTATATTATTTGATTATTGGATAAAATACTGTTGCCTAAATGTTCTATTAATTTAGGATTAAATTCATAGCATGTACACCATAGCCTGGAATATACCTGGGAAGACCATGTTTGACCATTATACAGGTGATCAACTAACTGATTCCTTACATTACATCTTTTAGAAAATATATTTAATTGAACAGGTGTTAGAAATATATTTCCCCTGTAAATTACATGCTTATTATTATCATCTTTACAATTATTACTTCTTAAATAAAATTATTTCGATCGAATCTCTTATCAAATGTAAAAATAATGCAAATTGTAGAATTATATCCTTGCCTTACATTCTGTTGGCCGGTTTTCAAAATACTTTAGGTTTTGCTGTATATTCAATTATAGCATTCTGAGAAACCATTTTGAATTCGATGCCAACCATGGACTGGAACGATGAACTTAATTCATGTGGCGAAGTAATTTACAGTGTGATTCTTTACATTGGAAAACACGAGAGCGTTATCAAAGGACCGTTAACGTACGCGTTGTTTATCGGCAAAGAAAAATAAACGGGCCGAAATAGAAAAATCCGCTATTAAAAAATAACAATTTTCTCAGGAACGACCTGCTTCCTTTATCAGCAAATACGGAATAATGCTATAAAACGGACTTATTTGCTAAAATTGCCCGCCTATAGCACAAAAGGGAAAAGAGTGAGAGGAAGGAGTAGGGAAAGAAGAAAATGACAAGAAAAAGAGAAAAGGAAAGAAAAAATAAGGATGCAATGCCTCTTACACCATACGTATGTATTTGTTTACTTACATTGAGTTAATTATCTGTAAACGGTATGATATTTTTTTAGATTCCCCATACCCGTCCCTAATGTTAGTAATATCCGCTCTTTAAAGTTTGGATGAGAAAAAACATGTGTTATTACCTTTATCACTACCTATAGGTGTAAATGGGACATTTTTATCTAAACCTTTTCACCAAGACCCTATATATTCTCTCGTAGCCATGTAAAACAGATTTTCCACGATCGCTCATGCCAATCTCTCTCCCATTATGATTCCTATACTGTCATTTTTAAAAGGTAAGTCCAGAAAGTGAGGACAACAAAAAAAAGAAAATATTGCATTTTAACTCAGGAAATTAAGTATGCCACTTGACTCTCACAGTTCAGAAGTGGTACTAGAAATGGAGCATACATTTAAACGAATTAAGCCCATGTTTGAAATTTTCTATGGTTGACAGGAAAAATGTGGCGCATATGGAAAACTTTCCCAACGCCAGTCCTTTTGACGCTGGTGATAAGTAAACTTGTAAGTGAGGCCTTATGGGAAAATATTAGTGTGTTAATAAAGCGTTTAACCTTTCTCCTCTTATTCTCATAACAGTCTGCGATTTACATACATCTAAAACAATTTTGAGCTGATAGGGTCTCGATTTTCGTCCACTTTCCTTTTATAGGATGCTTAAATAAAATGTTCGTTAGGATGTCCGCAGCATCTCCCATGGCACCATCGACAAAGAGATTGGCAAAGGGTCGTAAAGAAAATCCGTCACTACACTTCCCCGTGTAAGTTCGGTTGATTGCAGCAACTTTAATCTATCGATACCCTGGTTAGCTAGTTTAAATATCTCGAGATCTTTAATGGTTCTGTCTGGATATATGTATGTTACAGAAGACCAGAATTTAGTTCAGGAGAATATGAAAACATCCTGTCTTGCGATTTCCACATTTATTTAGTTTGTTGTGATAATAGGTCTACAGATGTCACCAGGCTGTCAAGCCGCACTTTAAATGTGTTGGGTAATCATTTCGGCGTTGCGTCGTTGCGCCCGCAGGACAAGCAGTCTGTGCGTGCTGGTTGTTACCATAAGAGGGAAAGTTCTATTGTCTGATTAGGGGTGTATGCGCCCAATCACCTTAAAGGCTGTGTTGACTTTTTTGACGGATAAAATACGTCTTAAATTCATGATGCTGTCACAACGGGTGATAGTGGGGAAGTAATGATCGCTACGGATGAGTTGACTTTCTTATCAAGAATGACTCAACTTTGTAGTTAGGAGAAAATGATCGCTCTCGTAACATTTCCGGATGAACTATAAATGTTCAAAATCGAAGTATTTTTGGTGTGTTTCATGTTCGGTCGTTGTTATTTATACAGCCATTCAGAGTGCCATTTGTAGGGATAACTTGACTCCCCCATTTTACCTCGACTTTGAGTCACATCTTACATTTGTGCAGATGCGAGTACATCACGAGACGTGTAAGCTCAATTTATCAATTGCTGAATTACTTTGTTCACTTTATGGTTTTTTTTCTAAACCTTCTTTTCTATCCTCAATATTGTTTGCGTTTTACTTCATTATTTGCCCTTGTAAACCTTTGCACTAGGTTTACAACGGTGGACAACGAGGGATTCGGAAAGAAGCGGATTTCAATACACTTACAATAAGCGGGCATCGTTAGAAGTAGTAAAACTCCAATACGTCTTGAAGAATAAAGACACAGTTCAGGGTGAGTAAGTTTGAATGAACGAGGCTGGAACCAAGAAGACAACGACAATAACTACGGTTGGAAGAATTACTTTTGCGTTCACAGAAACAAAAATGAACAATGGTGTAGTTTGGAATAAACGTAGAATTGACTAAACTGCGTTTCAGTTTTCAAAGGGCGCGTTCGTTTTCTACTAAGAAACTGAACGCTGTGGAATATACCAACTTCTAAATTACATATTACACCGGAAACCGCGTAGGTTACCATGTTGTACTATTGTGTCTTTGTTGTCTAAGATTGTCAAACAAAGGACATCTTTTTTCACAAGCTGTGAAAATTTATAAATCTCGTAAAGAAGGATGAAGAAGACTTTAACTATTTTTACATCCTTGCATGTGACAATTTTAAACTATCCGAATTATCGGCTGATAATTTCAATTGACATTAGCAAAAGACGCTTATATAAAATAAAAGAATATTAAATAAATTGAATAACCTAGTTCACATATGACCCGGATTAATAAATAACTTTGTATTCGCATCTATATACTAATACGCTATGCCAATTTCATGCTCGTAAGTATATTATCATCCGTCACCCTTTTTTAAGATGTGATCGTCTGATCACCGAAGATTTATTTTTTTGAATGAATATTTAGCTGACAATTATTTTTACGGTACGAAGGAAGAGAGTTTTTTTTTTATTTTGAAACGATTTAAGTTGTAATTGTATCAATACATCAATTAGATAGATAGCTAAAACTATTTAACTCAAAATTATTTTTTACAGTAAGAAAAAAGGCAATATTTATTGCCTTTAAAAGATATATAATGTTACAATTTTAAATAAATAAAGAAGAGACATATACGTTTTATTTATTTGAAGCATATTTGACTTAAAATGACAATTATTTTTACTATAGAAGAAAGATATATTTTTTGCTTAATATTTTATAATAAATATTAAATATTTAATAATAAATATTAAATATTTAATAATAAATATTAAATATTTAATTATAAATATTAAATATTTAATACATAAATAAGCGAAATTGTAGTATAGTTAATGGCATAAAAAGAAGAGGAAAGAAAGATACAAGAAATAGTTTTAACTAAACGCAAGAAAATTGACTTTTCTATCGACCTATATTATTTTCAATTATGGATACTGATTGTAAGATTTTATTAACCCAACACGAGTATATTCCAACATAGCCGGCTATGTTGGGGGAGCGGTCGCAAATGTCAGGCTGAAAACATAGTAAAAAAACATTAGTACGCCTAAGTCCGCGGGGTGGTTGTCAGTCAGATCATGATAAGTTTTATTATTATTATTATTATTATTATTATTATTATTATTATTATTATTATTATTATTATTATTATTATTATTATTATAATATTTTAAGTCTGAAATTAGCGACCACCTCATACACGATCGACGACCATATTTTAATATACTCGCGTTATACTAAATAAACGTGACGATTTTCTTCGACAGTACTGACATGCAGAAATTTAAAACTAATGTAAACAGACATCTCGCTGCGTAGATCACAATTTAGGTTGACCCCCCCCCCCCCAACCTTCTCACCGTTTCTTTTTTCTTAGCCTTTTACGTCTACAGTGGCGGTCTGTCTTGTTTGGGATGAACTATGCTAATAAAAACAACAACAAAAACAAATGTATAGATACTAAATCTTACATACAATAGATAGGAAAGTAAATGTTATTGCGTTTGGTAAGTTATTTGTTGTATATTTGCCCTGTTCTATTGTGGGGTAAAGAATACTACAGTTTCGCTCATAAATGCACTATTTCAAGCGAAATATCATTAACAGTAAATTATACAGATGGATGACGACAGTTTTAATAGATAAGCATAAATATTCGAAAATAATTGTCACGGTTATACAGATGAGAAAATAGTTTATTTTCTGCTAAGAAAACTTGGTGCTATCAATATACGAATTTTTAAATTACATATTACTACAGAAACCGCGTGAGGTATCATTTGATAATAGTGTTTCTTTGTTTTCTAAGATAGTTAACCGAAACACATTTTCCACAATGGGAGGACATATAAATATTGTAAAAAGATAAACAAGATTTTAACTACTTTTGCAATCACGCATGTGACAATTTAAAATTATCCGAATTATCGGCTAATAATTTCAATTGAAATCAGCAAAAGACGCTTAAATAAGACGAAGGATTTTAAATAAATCAAATAGCAAATCTAATTTACCCCTACAACTGATTGCAGAAGCTTTTCAAAGAATAATTAATGTATCGCAAAATTCAAAAGATATCGGAAAAATGCTAATTAACACATCAAACATTTATGTCGAAACCAAATGGGAAGCAGATATATTTTTCAACCCCTAACCCCTGATTCACTTGTGGAAAGGTATATTTTACAAATGTAAAAATAAGAATAAATGCTTAAAATAGGATTAAGTTAATACAAAAATTCACACTTTCAAGTAAAATAAGTCAGGATTAAGTTCAAATTAAATGGACACTTTCAAATAAGAAAAGACGTACAAGTTAGAATGGTGTACAAAAATATGAAATTTCGACTTCACACCGGAATATAACAAAGACAAGTATATAATCGTTAAACTAAACCTGTGTCTGACAAAGAAAGTCGCACGTGACATGACTGAACAAAAGTTAAATTTTGAGGGGAATTTATTCGAAACGTAAGTGTTATGGCAAAACTAAAAGAATAAATACATTTGATATTTAAGAAGGAAAATAATAATGATAGAATATTAATAGTAAAAATAATCATGATAATAATATTAATGATAATAATAATCATGATAATAATAGTAATGATAATAATAATCATAATGAAATGAAAATAAAAAGTTTTGTCACTGACTAGATGAAACATTTTGAACTATGGAATATGCCGATGAATTTATTTTGTAAAAGGGGCAGTTTTTTGTTCTAATTACGTATCAAATCTTCAAACAGAATTAAAAAATAAATTTCCAGAAATATTACTTGTGGTTTAGAAAGATTAAATACATTGTTTCTAAATTTGAATTTAGATGAAACATAGTATTTGTATTCAAACACAACAGAAATTGACCATTTACGACATTGGACCTGATAGATAATAAATTAGATTGTCGCGAAAATATGGGTGTAATTTACAAATGTTTAATTCAGTAACTGGCCATTCTGTGAAAATAATCAGTCGATAGAGAATACATTATTGTCCAGATATTTACACGGAGTTTAAGTATAATCTTAAAACTTATTATTTTTATTTTCCTTGGTCCCAAGATATTTTTGAAAGACTCAATAATGGAGGAAATTTCTGGAAGTTTGATGCGTATGTGCAAAACTTCCTTTCGAGATTAATGTGGATCCTGGAATTTTCCAATAGTTGTTAAACACAACATAATCTGAACTTGCTGTTTATTTAAAAAACATTTTGATAAAAATGAAAATAAAGGAGAACACTACCAGCACATATTAGAGGAATTCATAGAATAAATGAATATGAATTTAAACTAAAAAAAAACGAAAAATGTAATTTTTTCTGAAAATGAATATGAATTAAAACTAAAAAAAAACGAAAAATGTGATTTTTTTCTGAAAAAGAATTATCGTTGACAAAAATTGTAGAAAGCAAAATCCTGCTAAAGCAAGTAATATTAAATATGACCTCTCCAGAAAACATAGTTTTGTTGCAGGCTTTTTAGGCTTAGCTAATTGTGTGTTATATTCCTAACATGCATTTTTTACGATCACCACTGAATAAGTTACTGAAAAAAGATTCTAAATAGATTTGGATGAACGAATGTAAAACACATCTGCAAAAGCAAATAAATCTTGACATGGAACTTGTTTTGACGCATTATGACCGTGAACGTAAAATAATCTTAGCTGACGATGCCAGTTCATACAGTAACGGAGTCATCATTTTAGCTTTAAAAAAGGGATGTTAAAACCAGTAGCACATGCATACAGAAGACTTTTACAATCTAGAAATAAATTATACTAAAATAGAAAAGAAAATACTTGCTATCATATTTGCGCTTAAAGAATTCGTTCACGGCAGGAGATTTACCCTGTTAACCGAACACAGATGATTATGTATTAACTGTTTTAAAAAAATGGTCTGTGGGCCCATGCGGAAAATTGAATACTATGGTGAGCGATCATTTTACTTAACTATACTTTTAAAAGAGAATTTGATCCATCGAAAATACAGTCATTCTGATGCTCGAGCGATCTCGTCGTTTTGGGAACCTCTTCAGGTTACAGTAATTGGGACCTTACGAGAGGATAATGCAATAATAAAAATATTCTATGAATTTCAGAACAGGAACTGCTAGGGACCTTGAGAAAAATCGAGACGAAAGTGCTGAACAATATTTCCATCAAGTAAGAAAAAAGAAGAATTTAAAATGAAAATGAAATCTGATAAATCCATAATGAAATGCCGAAGCATAGTGAAAAGTAGTGGTATCTATTAATGATGGGATGATTCCAATAGTTTCCCGATTCCGATAGAATTACCGATTAAGTTCTAAATACCCGATTCCGATATAATTGCTGATTCTGATTCCGATTCCTTAACAATCTCTGAATATTTAGTTATAGATTTTTTATTTAATTTTTGGTTTACCGTAAAAACTCAAGTAATAGTTGCATATATTTTCGCAAGCGTAATAATACACTGGTGGAGTGAGGCGGATGATCTATAGATTTTAGTTTAAAATCAAAAAATATATATCATTTTATCCTTAGTACCATCATTGACTTGAAATTACCTTATAATGGTGTAAAGGTCGTTAAACACGATAAAACAAACATTAGTACCAGCAATGGTAAATTAAGTTTTTAACAAAAAGAATTACAAGGAAGAAAATCGTTTATAGAATCGGAAAATAGTCACATTTTTCCCATTCCGATTCACCAAAAAGTTCAAATTTTTCCGAGTTTTCCGATTTCTGTTTAGTCTTCCCGACACTAGTACGTACATCACTTAGATTATTTTTTAAAGAATGTCATAAATATCATCTGGGCATCTTACGGATTAAGTTGTCAATGTCCACTTACGTTTATCGGAATACGGACAACGTTATCGAAAAAAATGGTGAATCAATGCAAAGGTTGTGAAATCACCGCCTGTTGAATTTAATCTATGGCAACAGAAAAACTTATAACCCGTAGTCGTGTATTCACGTGTATTTTAATGGAAATATCTGCGAATGTGTATGCAAACAATGTTCATATTATTAAAACATGTTATACATAACATATATATATATATATATATATATATACATAATTTTTTAAAATGTAAATATTAATTATTATTACCTACATACATCAATGTATTATGCTTACGCAATCTTCAGTGTAGGGATGTTAATTCATGTCGGTAAGAGGGCTCAAACTCGGTTTCAAAGTCGCCACTGACTGGTAGAGAATATATATATATATATATATATATATATATATATATATATATATATATATATATAATTATATTTACTATACGAGTCAGTGGCAACTTTGAAACCGGGTTCGAGCCCTCCGAACGACATGAATTCCCATCCTTATATATATATATATATATATATATATATATATATATATATATATATATATATATATATATGTGTGTGTGTGTGTGGGTGTGTGAAAAAGACAAACGGAAAAAGGAAATTTAACTACAGGAAAAAATCATCAAGAAACGATAGATTTTACCAGTTCCGTTCGCATGAACGAACGTCTTCAGAAAAAGTGAAGATTTTAAATCTATTCGATAACGGTAAGAACATAGGGGTATGGTGCCGTACCTATGACGAATATTCGGACTCGTCCATACTCAATAAATACTAAAAGCATTACGCATCTCACTTATTGGAGCCAATCTCACTCTACACTGGCAGTCAGTACTTACATACTACTTCACTTGTTCCTCTATTATATATACTTTTCTCCAATATATTTTTTTTACCTAAACCCCATGTCAGTCTTATCATTCCGGCCCTTAAATAGGGCCATAACAAAATGGCGACGAGATATTCGAGCTTATACGGGATCCATCCATCAGCACCACCACAACAACAACTGTCGACCGGATATTCGAATCTACACGGGGCCCTGCAACAATTCGATAACCCTTAACAAGAACCTCACACAAAAAAACTGGCTACGAAATATGCGATTTTACACGGGAAACAGAAACATTAAGGATCAGACTTGAGAACCTTCAAAAAAGTACTCCACGACGACCGGCAACGTGGGATATCAAATTTCAAACTAACACCGCTCAAATAGACTGACAGCATAATTACAGTATAAGATTCGAGAGAACTTTAAAATTGACGCCACAACGGGCGACTAAATTAATTATGGAAAACGTTAAAGAGAAAAATAAATTCGAGAAATCGACAACAAATTTTGCAGACAACGTCCTAATTAAAAATCTGGCTTACCGGTGGAACCCCCCCCCCCAAAAAAAAAACGCGTAAGAGTAACTTATTGTTCTTTTTAGTGACGAAAGGTCAGTGAGTTTTGTTTTAATTGCTATTCCGACACTGTAGTAATATTTAGCAATAAAGGAATATATGTTTTTACTTCTGTTGAAAGAAAAAAAATTGAAACCGTATTTTTTTCTCTGACTAAAGTGCCCACCGCAAATTCTACGGCTACGCACAACACGTAAAAAAGCTATTATTTTTTATTGAGAAAAGAAAAAGTTTTATACACTTTTACAACAACGATTACGCCTAGCAAACATACTCTTAATAAAATAACTTTTTTAACAAGCCGTACCCGAAAGAGAACGTTAGCTTTCTAACAAAAAGGACACACTTTAAAATATAGAAAGAATTTAAACCGATTGAGGAATTAGAAAAAATTATAATTCAACGGCAACTCGAATATAATAAAGAAGACGAGACTACAGAAAACTGAAGAAATATTTCAAAACCTTTTTTTTTTTAAAAACAAAATGAACAGCTTATAGAACAATAGAATGAATCTGACGTGAAGTTTGAGCAAAAAAATACCGTTTAGTGGCCAAAGTAACGAAAGTGACAATGATTTTTTTGCAGAATTTCGTGTGCAGTGCGATCGACAACTTCACGTATTCCCCTAATAGGGAGAAGACTTTTACTTCGTATTTCAGAAGATATGAACACTTATATAAAATTGATTGCGAAAACTAGTAAGACTCTAAGAAGGTTCGCCTGTTACTTAAAAAAAGTAGGCACCACCGAACATACTAAGTTCGATTTGACTTTTGCGATAGCCGTCAAACTCTTAACAGACCTGCTCAGCTTAAAGACTTAGTTATTTCACAAACGCTGACAAAAGACGACGAAGATTATTCAATGTTCGCATCAGTAGTAAATAAGTACTGCGACAACTTTAAATCATCCGAACTTAGTGTTGATAATTTTAAATGTTTAATTTTCGTTCAAGGATTTGTATCAAGAAAAGACGCTGAAATAAGAGGTAGAGTTTTAAATAAATTAGAAAATGAACCGAACTCTACACTGCAGAAATTAGCTGTGGACTGCCAACAATTTATTAGTGATAAGCAGAATTCGAAGGACATCGAACAGTCGGGCATTGCACATATACGAAAAGTACGTCAAAAATCAAAATTCAACTCTCATCCAAAAACTATTCAAAGCAATAAACGAGGTGTTCACGCCTCAAAACCAGTCAGCCTTATAAAAGTAAATTACCCCCGAGTCCTTGTTATCGGTGCGGAAGCCTGTATTGAGTAACAGAATGCCCATTTCATTTTAAAACCTGCCTGATTTGTGAAAAGATCGAATACAAAAGTTCGCATTGTAGAACGATGAAAGGAAATAAAACACGGGTAAAGACTATCAAACATGGCGACAATATTATAAGGAGATATGTTCAGGTTAAAATCTTAAACAAAAAAGTAAAACTACTATTGGATTCAGGTTCAAACGTGTCAATTGTTAACATGCATACATGTTAACATTAGTGTGTTGGAGTCCTTATAGCAGATCTCCGGAGTTTTTTATATGGGCTGGACTAATGGAACCGAGGCGGAGGCGAGTATTTCTGCTAATTTTCTTGCTAATTTATGCTTGATCTGATACGTCTTATGGGAATGTTAGCTTTATGTGCTTTTGGTAGACCATAAAGACTTGAAGTTTTCGGGTGTTATTACAGAAGTTTAATCCAGGAAGTTTAATCCGCCAAAATCTTTCTTACCTCGCGTTTGAAGTATTGTGTGTTCTTGACTATTTGCTATGAGGTGGTATTTGTGTAGACGTTGTCATCATTTAGTATGGGCGTACTGTTTTGTTAGTTTGTATTAGCGTCTATGATGACAACACTGCTTCCTTTTACAGCATGGATGATGCGGATGTACTTGTTATCGACAAGCTCTCTGATGGCTTCAGGGTATTCTCGAGGTAAAGTGGTATCTTTTAGTAGATCAATTGGGGTTGTAATAATGGTTTGGATGTAGCCTATCTCAAATTCGGAATCGCACAGTCAGTATTTTTTGTGACAGTATCAACTATGTCACATTTACGAAAACAAATAGCGAATTTGAGGTCTAAACTTAGGGCCTCCCGTTGTGTGTAGGTGAGTGTATGTTTGGATAAGTTGACAATGAGATCTTCGTTGCTTAACTTTTCCATGCGCTTTTGTTACATAATTTGTGTAGTTTCTTATTTAAAGTGTCTTTTTGTAATCGCTTTTGCTATTGATGTTAGTTTTTATATGTGTTAGTGTTTATGCCGTTAAGTTGTAGGGTTTTGAGGATGCCGTTAACCTTTTTACGGAGATGGAGTTCATGATTGTGTAGTTCTTCGCCTGAAGGAAATAATTGATGTAGCTAGGAAAGATCTGCTGAGAGGTGTTATGTAGTTTGTGCGAACTTCTTCGGATGAGCTTTTCTTCTATGCAGCGATTAAGGAAAACAACGTTAGTATTTTCCTATAAGTGTACCGGTACTGTGATGGTTTTTCATGTCGACAGTATGATGCCGTAAAAGACAAGGTGTGTGAAAAAAACAAACGGAAAAACAAATTTAACTACATGACAAATCATAAAGAAACGAGACAGATCACCGGTTTCGTTCGAATCAACGAACGTCTTCAGAAAAATTGAAGATTTTAAATTTATTAAATAACGGTAAAAACATAAGAAAAAGAAGAACGCACAAAGAGGCGTCATTGGCACGTGTTTAACTATTTGAAAAAAGAAAGATTAATAAAATGCGTGCGGAGAGACGTTAAAATAGAAAAGGGGGAGAAGGAAAAAACGATGGAAAAGTGGGAAACTAGGGATGAAGTGTAGTAAAAAAGAAAAGTTACTTTAACTGGGATTGCAGTGGCGCAATATATTGCATTGTTTCAGTGCAGTTTCTCGCCAGATGTTAGCTTATATCGGTAAAACCGCCGGAAATATAAAATCCCGCATTTACGAACAAAATCAGCACTTCAAACACAATCCCATTAACGCACTAATCATACACAGAAACACTTGTCTTTCACGGCATTTCATTTATGATATATCGTGAATTTTATCTTCATATATATATATATATATATATATAATATTTTATAAATGAATACTAAATTGTTTCTATCAACAGACGCTAGCGTTTCAAGCTTATAGTTCTCATCAGTGCCAGAAAAATAACAATTTCTGACAGTCAGGAGGCGCGAATTCGGTTCAGAGTCAGCCTAGAATCTGCATGCATTCGCCCTATCCTCGCGGGTAGCATCCAGAAGACTAATCGACAGTGTTCGACAAACAAATTCGGAACTTTGCTTTATAGTTGTTTGATAGTTATTTTTAACATCTCTGACAGTGCTCGACTTTAATTTCTTAAAGAGGCTTATTATAATATTTTATAGATAAATATGAAATTATTTTTATCTACAGACTCTAGCGTTTAAAGATTATAGCTCTCATCAGTCCAAGAAACTGTCAAGTGATTTGAAGAAATTAAGATCTATGTGTATCTAGAAGCGGATTACATACAGAAGACTAATCGAGAGTGTTCGACGAACGTATTCGAAACTAAAATAAATTGCTCTATTAAGTATATTTAGCTTTACACTATCACGATAGATTGTTATTATTAAACGATAATTCAATCATCGTTATATGCATATATACATATATACATATACACATATATATACATATATATATACATGCGTATATATATGTATATATATATATTCATATACATGCATATCTACATGCATATATTCATGTATACATATACATGTATATATATACATGCATATATGTATATATATAAGTATATACATGCATATATATATATGTATATACATGCATATATATATATGTATATACATGCATATATATATGTATATATATATATGTATATACATGCATATATATATATGTATATATATATATATATATATGTATATACATGCATATATATATATATGTATATATATATATGTATATATATGCATATATATATATATGTATATACATGCATATATATATGTATATATATATATGTATATACATGCATATATATATGTATATATATATATGTATATACATGCATATATATATGTATATATATATGTATATACATGCATATATATATGTATATATATATATATGTATATACATGCATATATATATGTATATATATATATGTATATACATGCATATATATATGTATATATATATATGTATATACATGCATATATATATGTATATATATATGTATATACATGCATATATATATGTATATATATGTACATACATTCATATATATATATGTATATATATATGTATATACATGCATATATATATATATGTATATATATATATGTATATACATGCATATATATATATATGTATATATATATATGTATATACATACATATATATATATGTATATATATGTATATACATGCATATATATATGTATAGATATGTATATACATGCATATACATATGTATAGATATGTATATACATGCATATATATATGCATATATATATATGTATATACATGCATATATATGTATATATATATGTATATACATGCATATATATGTATATATATATGTATATACATGCATATATATGTATATATATATGTATATATATGTATATACATGCATATATATGTATATATATATGTATATACATGCATATATGTGTATATATATATGTATATACATGCATATATATGTATATATATGTATATACATGCATATATATGTATATATATGTATATACATGCATATATATATATATATATATGTATATATATATATGTATATACATGCATATGTATATATGTATATATATGTATGTACATGCATATATATATATGTATATATATATGTATATACATGCATATATATATGTATATATATGTATATACATATATTTATATACATGCATATATATATGTATATATATATATGTGTATATACATGCATATTTATATGTATATATATGTATATACATGCATATATATGTATATATATATGTATATACATGCATATATATGTATATATATATGTATATACATGCATATATATATATGTATATATATATGTATATACATGCATATATATATGTATATATATATGTATATACATGCATATATATATATGTATATATATATGTATATACATGCATATATATATGCATATATATATGTATATACATGCATATATATGTATATATATATATATATACATGCATATATATGTATATATATATATATACATGCATATATATGTATATATATATGTATATACATGCATGTATATATATATGTATATACATGCATATATATGTATGTATATATGTATATACATGCATATATATATATATATATATGTATATATATATATGTATATACATGCATATATATATATGTATATATATATGTATATACATGCATATATATATGTATATATATATGTATATAAATGCATATATATGTATATATATGTATATACATGCATATATATATATGTATATATATATATATGTATATACATGCATATATATATGTATATATATGTATATACATGCATATATATATGTATATATATGTATATACATGCATATATATATGTATATATATGTATGTATATGTATATACATGCATATATACATGTATATATATGTATGTATATGTATATACATGCATATATATATGTATATATATCTGTATATATATATGTATATATATATCTGTATATATATGTATATATATATGTATATATATGTATATACATGCATATATATATGTATATATATGTATATACATATGGATATACATGCATATATATGTATATATATATGTATATACATGCATATATATATGTATATATATATATATGTATATATATATGTATATACATGCATATATATACATGCATATATATGTATATATATGTATATACATGCATATATATATGTATATATATATGTATATACATGCATATATATATGTATATATATATGTATATACATGCATATATATATGTATATATATATGTATATACATGCATATATATATGTATATATATATGTATATACATGCATATATATATATATGTATATATATATGTATATACATGCATATATATATATATATGTATATATATATGTATATACATGCATGTATATATATATGTATACATATATGTATATACATGCATATATGTGTATATATATGTATATACATGCATATATGTGTATATATATGTATATACATGCATATATGTGTATATATATGTATATACATGCATATATATGTATATATATTATATACAGGCATATATATGTATATATATATGTATATACATGCATATATATGTATATATATATGTATATACTTGCATATATATGTATATATATGTATATACATGCATATATATGTATATATATATGTATATACATGCATATATATGTATATATATATGTATATACAAGCATATATACGTATATATATATATGTATATACATGCATATATATGTATATATATGTATATACATGCATATATATGTATATATATGTATATACATGCATATATATGTATATATATATGTATATACATGCATATATATGTATATATATATGTATATACATGCATATATATGTATATATATATGTATATACATGCATATATATGTATATATATGTATATACATGCATATATATGTATATATATGTATATACATGCATATATATGTATATATATATGTATATACATGCATATATATGTATATATATGTATATACAGGCTTATATATATGTATATATATGTATATACAATCATATATATATGTATATATACATATATATATGCATATATATATGCATATATATACATATATATATGCATATATTTATACATATATATATGCATATACATATATATATATGCATATATATACATATATATATGCATATATATATGCATATATATGCATATATATATGCATATATATATATGCATATATACATATATATATGCATATATATGTGCATATATATATATATAGATATATGATAGTTTTTTTTTATTTACACAGACATGTACAAAATCTTCTACACTGGCATGTCGATGGTATTGATCAACAGTTACTATACACTGAGATCTCATCAGGAAGATTTAGAATCCGATCTTAACCTCAGATCATATTTGGAGAGACTGAAATGGATAGATAAAGAAAGAGAAGAAGAAGAAAATAATGTTAACATTTCAAAAATTACACGCGTCAACTCGCTAGAAAGCACACACCGGACTGTTATACGTACATCATCTGATAACCACATCAAAAGAAATAATAACAGTCTGTGCACGCAGTTAAACAACACTCAGCTTTAATTTAATATACTAATAAAAATACAAAATGAGTTAAACTGAACAGAGGACCATTAATATAAAATAACACGGTCATAGCTTTGATTTACAAAACTTGGGTAAATACGAGATGACTCATAACCGCTACGAAAGGGTCGCTATAATCCCGCATAAAACTCTTATGTGATAATTATACTTAAATAAATTAGACTAGAGTATAGTTTACTCCTAGTTATACAGCTAATTAGATTGAAGGAGTGTTCGGGTATAGAAAATATTAACCACTTCTTACAGGGTACACATCTATTGAATCGGACACAAGAAACTGGAACCTCAAAGAGATCTCAATCATGACCGTTATCATAGGAGCCACTGGACTCATGAAGAAGAATTTGAAAAAGTATTTGGCAAGTATATCTGGTGAATTAAGTGCAAGAGAAATCCAAACAACTGCACTCAAGGGAACAGCCAGAATCCTGAACAGAGCTCTCGGGTGAAGTCTGTACATAACTGGTGGTCGTATAGCATTTGGAAGAATGCCCCATCCCCAGCAAATGAAAGAAAATTAAAAGAAAAAAAAGGGGGAAGAAAGGATGCCATAGTACAATTATGGAAAAACCATACATCAATAGAAATGAGAAAGAAACACTTATAGAATGAGAAATACATTGTGTGTATTCAGGCAGCATTCTTTCATTTAAGAAAACATTATAAAACTATACCTTTTTAATTTTTTCTATTTTTCTAATGATCTGTTTTGTGGTAAAATTAAAAAGATTAATTTATGTTCAACATGTATCACGAACGAGTAATCAAAAAGGTTCGTGATACATATGGAACATATATTATTGTTTCTAATTTTAACATAAAAGAAAATCATTAGACATAATAAATAAAAGGAGAGGAATTCTGTTATTTTAACAATATTTGCTTATATACCTACTAATGTACACGAATGTTTATTACATTAAAATATAGAAACTTTTTCCCAGATCAGATAGCATTTTTGTACTGCAATGCATATCTGAAGAGAAGGTTTCCACCTTATTGTCCCACTTCTATAGAATCATATATCTTTTGTTGTGAACCATCAAGAATCACCAGTTTTCTGCACGTCATTGTTTTGTAATTGTATTTGATTTCAAATGTTCTTACAAATGTTGGAAACAGAAAGAAATCTGAAACGGCTTGATAGAGTATTTTCAATGATCGAGGCATTGCTTCCCCATTAGGTTATTATAGAACAGATCGCGATGAAACAGATTCCGAGAGGCAATTTTCCTGCTGAATGCATTCCTTCCAACATCTTAGTTATATGACCCATTTTCGTTCGTTGACCTATCAGAATTATTCTTTTCGAATTCCCTCAACACCGTAGCTATCATCTTCTGAAGAGCCAACATCTGTGTATTCAATGTGTGGTCAATGTGTTTGCAATTTTTTCTCTGAGAAAATCTTTTTGTTTGGATCGTATTCTATGAATCGTATTGAAAATTCCAAGACTCGTTTCCCGTTGTGTTTGGCTTCATAAATTATTCTTTTTATGTTGTTTTTCATA
>OY744521.1:84640884-84655884 GCA_963556195.1 Sepiola atlantica | reverse complement strand
CGCTACCCGGCCCACTTCGACCTTACTTAATCAGTATGGCTAAAGAGAGCCGAGCATGGGTTTTCGTTATTAGGACATAGATAATTGTGTTTAATTTTGTTTATTTTTTATGGAAGGAACATAACATAATTTTTAGAATTTTTATCAAATTAAAATTATATACGAATTCATACGAATCAGAAGTTTCGGAATTAAACCCGGTTTTCTTCTTGTTTTTTGTGTTTTTTAGTTTTGTTTTTATTGTGTTATTTAGTACTTTAGACTGGATTATTTGAAGGACAAATCGGATCATTACAAAGACACCTTTCAAACCCCACAAAAATGAAAACAAAATCATTATCTAATTTGCAGCTATATTTGACCCCGTAACCAAAGACAAGGAACTCTTCAAATCAAGGGACTAATCCTAACCCCTAACCCGATTTTTCAACATAGACAGCGTAAAAAAAACATTTCGACAGCGAAGTTGGTACGCTATTGGTATCTGCTGACTCATCAGCACTAAAAAAACATTGGTTTGACATAATCGAATATGTTAATATCTTAAGCTCCAGTAATTGAGCACATTGTTAATTCTTGTTCCAAAAAATTGTTTATATAATCTATCTATCCATCTATATATTCCTCTCTCTCTCTCTCTCTATCTCACTCTATCTCTCTCTCTCTCTCTCTCTCTCTCTCTCTCTCTCTCTCTCTCTCTCTCTCTCTCTCTCTCTCTCTATGTATATATATTTTTCCTTCTCTCTTTCTATCTATATATATTTTTTTTCTCTATCTATCTCTATCTATCTATATATACATATATATATATATCTTTCTCTATCTATATATTTCTCTCTCTCTCCATCTATATATTTCTCTCTCTCTCTATATATATATATATATTTATCACCCTCTCTCTCTCTCTCCCTCTCTCTCTCTCTCTATATATATATATATATATATACTTCTTTCCCTCTATCCCTCTCTATATATATATATTTCTCTCTCAATATATATATATATATATATTTCTTATATATATATATTTCTTTCTCTCTCTCTCTCTCTATATATATTTTTTTTATACATTACCTCGATATTTGGCTCTGTTGAGCGAGGTACGAAACCGGTCAGCTGCCCTTTCATTTTTTAATTTCTTAAATTCATTATGAATAATAAATATTGTCTCTTCAATGCTATTATATATATATATATATCTTTCTCTCTCTCTCTCTCTCTCTCTCTCTCTCTCTCTCTATATATATATATATATATATATATATATATATATATATATATATATATATATATATATATGTAAAGGCTACCAACATTTGTAAAATGTTTTTTCATTTATTTATTATTTTGTTATTTTATCATTTTATAATTTTATATAACGCGTTTCAAGCGGTGGTCCGGTTTTAATCAGATATGTAAATCCATTTGAAGAAATGTCTTTCGATTTGAAAGAGTGTTTCATTTGAAGAAATTTGTTATTGTTTGACGTTTTTGCGCATGCGTGGGTTTGCGGGTTTGTGAGTACGTGATATGATAATTTTATATCTTTTATTTTTTATTTTTTATTTTTCCTGCTTCTCTTGGTCAAAGTCGTGTGTGTTTATTAAGTACGTTTTATTTGACCTTTGTTTTATCGGTCATCTTAATTTATCAGGGCCGGTAGATTTTCTTTGGGAATTTATTACTTTTTATTTGATGTCTCAAAGCAGGCTTCTGTGCCTGTGTGCATGTGTATGAGTTCCTCTCGATTATTATGTGACAGACCCCACATCTTTCCTTGTTGCATTATGTGACCCCTTGTATTGTGTGTTTGTTGAGTTTGGATGAGGTTAAAATTTGTTTGAGGTTTTTTGGTTGGCGTTTGCTTTTTATTATTATTTTTTTTTTAATATGTTGTTTCATTTGTTGTTATGGTGTAGTAGGGCTTGGTTTCCTGTTATTTCTGGGAATAATTCTGGATTGTTTTTGTTGTGTGTAGATATGTATGCTAATATTTGTTCTTTGTTTCGTTTTTTTGGGGATTCGTAATTGTTTTAATGGACTAAATTAGTTACATTTGACATCGGCAGCTTATATAGAAACATACCCCATGACTTAAGTAAACAGGCGATATCACACTGGATTGACAAACACCCGCAAATACTACACCACAGATTCACCAAACAATTCATCCTCGACAGCATAGACATTATTCCCAACAATAAATCCTTTGAATTTAATAACAAAAACTACATCCAGATTCTAGGTACAGCAATGGGAACAAAAATGGCACCAACATATGCCACCCTAATACTAGCCTACCTAGAGAAGATATTGTATGAAAAGATAGAAGGAATATATGGACAGAATATTCAAACTTTATTCATAAAATCTTGGAAAAGATACCTGGATAATTGTTTTATCCTCTGGGAACCCACATGGGGGACATAAATAAATTACACAGCATACTACAAAACACACCCCAAAATTAAATTCACCATTGAACACAGTAAAAAAAACTACCCTTCTTAGATGTACTAATTAAACTTAAAAACACTCACATAATCACAGACATCTACCACAAACCCACAGACACCCAACAATATCTCCATTTTAAAAGCCATCACCCCAAAAGCTGCTTAAAATCTATACCCTACTCCCTAGCACGCAGGATCTGTAATATAGTCAGTGAAAAAAGACCTTCAGATTGTCCGACTAGAGGAACAACGGAAAACTTTAACAAGAAGAGGACACCCGCTACAAATAATACACAAAGGTATAGAACTAGCAGTAAACATTCCATTAGAACAATTACGAATCCCCAAAAAACGGAACAAAGAACAAATATTAGCATACATCTCTACACACAACAAAAACAATCCAGAATTATTCCCAGAAATAACAGGAAACCTATCCCTACTACACTATAACAACAAATTAAACAACATATTAAAAACAAAAATAAAAATAAAAAGCAAACGCCAACAAAAAAAACTCAAACAAATTTGAACCTCATCCAAACTCAACAAACACAAGGGGCCACAAAATGCAACAAGGAAAGATGTGGGGTCTGTGGCATAATAATAGAGGGGAACTCATACACATTTAAGCACACAACACAAACATTCACAATATAAAAGACGTTACCTGCACCTCCAAGAACGTTGTCTATGTGCTAGACATGTAATGAAGCTTATATAGGTGCGACGAAAACATTTAATAATAAGAATTTCTTTACATAAAAGCAACATTAAAATCAAAGAAAATCGTAAATTATTCGTCTTCCGACATGTGCACTCATGTAGCGGAGGAAAATGTAAAATAATGCCAATTTTCCAAAGCCAAGATTTCATCTATTTACTAACACAAGAAAAAACTTCATATTTAAATTCAATCCAGCATTGAACACATCATAAGTCTAACAATACACACTTTTATCAACTCTCTTCTGCCTCTGTATCAATATCTAACCATACGCCTGTGTGTGTGCGCTCACATATGTGTAGGTTCGTGATTGTGTGTATGTGCGTCTGTGTGGATGTATATGTCGCTCACATATGTACAGAAATTAGAACTGACCACACACGTACGCGCACAGACGCACACAGGCACAGAAGCCTGCTTGGAGACATCAAATAAAAAGTAATAAATTCCCAAAGAAAATCTACCGGCCCTGATAAATTAAGATGACCGATAAAACAAAGGTCAAATAAAACGTACTTAATAAACACACACGACTTTGACCAAGAGAAGCAGGAAAAATAAAAAATAAAAAATAAAAGATATAAAATCATCAAAACACGTACTCACAAACCCGCCAACCGACACATGCGCAAAAACGTCAAACAATAACAAATTTCTTCAAGTGAAACACTCTTTCAAATCGAAAGACATTTCTTCAAATGGATTTACATATCTGATGAAAGCGGACCATCGCTTGAAACGCGTTATATAAAATTATAAAATGATAAAATAACAAAATAATAAATAAATGAAAACACATTTTACAAATGTTGGTAGCCTTACTCCTTTAAGTATATACTTTTCGCTCGTTGAAACTGCACTAATACTGCACTACCCTCTTTCTCTCTCTCTCTTTCTCTCTCTCTCTCTCTCTCTATATATATATATATATATATATATTTCTCTCTCTCTCTCTCTCTCTCTATATATATATATATATCTATGTATCTATCTATATATATATATATATATATATATATGTATCTATATATATATATATATATATATATATATCTATGTATCTATATATATATATCTATATATCTATATATATATATATATATATATATATATATATATATATATATATATATAATTTAGATACTGTATTTTACATATTTCAGCAATGTACCGCGGTTTCATCCAAAAGGGCAGATTTAGACATCTTTAGTAAATCTCTGTGACCAGTGGAATCATCGGCAAGCTGAAACGATTGTAGTCACGGCCCGATAGGGAATGGCGTCAACAATGACAGAAAACAGTGTATCTCTGAAGGGGTCCCCGAAAAAATCCGGTGTGGGATAGTGATTAACTAAAACTTAAGAGAGTTAGATATTAGTTCGTGTTTGAAAGGCATTCATGTTATTCGCTCGAAAGTTTTATTTATTTGTTTATTAATCTGTTCTTTTGTAGATTTGTAATATTATTGTTTTACCTTGTCTGATAGAATACGAAACGGGCGGCTATGAAGTTTGCCGTTTGGGTTTGTGAAATTAGGGTTCTTTTTTGTTGTCGTTTTTGGGAATAGATCAATGTATCGGATTAATTGTTCGATATAGTGCCGAAAAAGATGATGCAATAATATTTCTTCGGACTCAACGTGTTTGTTTATTTTTGTTTATTCAATTGGTGTTTTCGTATTTTCTGGTTGTTAATGGGGGGAAAGTCGTATATTAAAAAACGGTCTTTCGTTGATATGTCCCGTTTATAACCAGTAGTGTTGAAAACCAAAATTGATTATAAACGAAACCAAGAATAATTTAAAAGATGGATGCTATCTGTTATTTCAATTTGAGGGGTATAAGTTTAGTCTCTGGGTGGGAGTTGTTAACTACTATTTTATTGATAGTGTATTAATAATATAAATATTTAGTGTATTTCAGAAATATTATTAAATTCTTTATCTTATTATTTTATTATATTCCACTCGTACGCGTACTTCCCTCCATGCACACCGGAAAATAAAGTATATACACATACGTGCATGAAACCACATACATGTCTATATACAACATCTGCACGCATATGCGCATGCACGCACGTACACATATCTACACTCACATGTACAGGAGGGTTATTAATTTTATTTTTTATTTCTTGTGTTTTTGTGTTGTTGTTAATTTAATCTTTTATTTATTTTATTAATATTATTTTGTATTTTCTATTTATTAATAATATGCACCTTTACATACACGTGCGCATCCGGACGTATACACACGCATGTACGCTCATCTTCATTTATACAGGGGTGGGCGGGTGATTTGAGAATCTATTATATGGGCTGTATGAAGCGGGGGGGGGATTCTTAGGTGTCCAGTATTCTTTCGTTCTGTGGGGTATCTGCATTTCTGAGAGTTTAAAGGGGTTACGTGTATTTACCGTGATAGGAGGGTCACGTGGAGATGGGGTATCTGCTGTTAAATGTATAAGATGCATTGGATGGGGTTAGTTTTAGTATGGATGATGTGATCAGCTGTGGTGACAGGGTGGGGTGTCTATTGATGAATGTTTTATCTGAGGTTAGGACTAGGTTGTATCAGGGTAGGCGGGGTGTATGTAGTCGCGCGCGTGGTGTGTGTAACATATATTTGTACGTAAATAGAGAAATAGAAATGTTGTTATGGGTTTAGGGAGGTCTTGGGGAGATTGGTTATTTTGTATGTTTTTAAGAAATACTTTACTATCTTTTTAGAGGGGTATTTGGTTTAAAGGGATGATTGGTGGATTATGTAATATTGTTATCAACCCATTGGGCTAGCAGGAATTTTCTTTTGTGGGGACATTTTCTGAGGACCTCGGTTTTTATGTTCATGCAGTTCATGGAAGGGTTGTTGATAGCTTGTATAATTCTGAATTTCTCAAGGGCAGGCCCTGGATGTAGAGCTGTAGGATTTAGGCTTGTCAGTAATTCTCCATTCTATTTTGTAGGGGGCGTTGGACTTCTTGAGATCCCATACCTGTGGTTATGTGGTCTTTGGGGGGGGGGGTATTTGAAAGTGTTGTTGTGGGCGCAGAGTCTTTGTTTAAAAGATCCTTCGGTCATTCCGATGTATATATCCTCCCTTTTGGTATCCACCCCGGATATAACCTTGGCTTCGTAAACAACGGAGCTGACTGTGCATCCTCCGCCCAAAGGGGCAGGTCTCACCTCTTTTGCAAGAGCAACGGGGTTGGGTGAATTAGTTGGTGGTTTGGAGGTAAGAAGTGATCCCACGGACTGCAAACATGAATAGCTAGTTTTTACTGTATTTCTGTTAAAAGGTTTATGGAGATTATATATATATATATATATATATATATATGTATATATATATATATATATATATATATATATATATATATATATATATATATAAGCGGTGTTATCCACTTCTTCTAGACTTGTTTTTCCCCTGTAACTTTGAGTACACTAGAAAAATAATCAAGTACATCACAGGCAAAACTGATCCGCTCTGCAAACTACCCGGTTCCCCTGTGTGTCTCTACAAAAGATACATTTACTGCAAATCCATTCTCTAATTATTACATTTCAGCCTGGAAAAGTAACTTACAAAGCGGCAGTTGCTCGCTTCTTTACTCATTCTAATGTTCTACTAATCGTTTCACCTATAACATCGTTTTAATTTCCTTACATAGGCAAACTTTTCACAAATCGCCGCTAAATTAAAGAATAACAGAATAGTATTCTTTCATTTTGAATCCATCTTATTACTACATTACGATACACAGAAATAGTTTAAATCTAACACACAGACAAGCATAGTCCATTCTGACAACATAGTGACTATAATCAAGACATCGTAAGGTATTTTCCACATATTTATATAGTCATTGTTAACTAATTCTAATTTACTCCGCTAAAATACTTATTTTAATAATTTCTTCTTTAATAAAAGAAAATACGAAACAGAAGTATTTATGTTTTTCTCCAATCCATACACATAATGACTTCTTCATCTTTTACGTTACCACTAATTTTTGCATAATTTTGCAAACTTTTTTGTGTGTTTTCACTTCTTATTTGATGTTACAACAAATAAGTGTTACTAAACGCAATAACATTTACTTTTCTACTAACCATGCATAGTTTTAAACTTCTGAAAGTGTGTTAAAGTTTCTATTATTTCAATATACGATTTCGTCGATATCATCTTCGGAGACAGTAAAAATGTTGACCAATGAGTTGCTATTCATTCATTAGATTCAGTTAATAATGACTTAGAACTAACCCTAAGTCTGACTGGCAACACCACCGGACATAGAGTCATTGGTAGGTTAGAGGCATTCATGTGTAGTATCGTTAACATAATATACAAACACAGATAAATATGGTTTCCGCACTTCATTTTAGTGTAGGAACACTCCTAAAACACAACATTTAAATACTATAATAATATACGCTTAATTAACACACACATACATACGTCCAGCATGAAACCAGATTATCTCTAAATAGCTTGAAAGTGGGTGCTCATTTTAATTTAATTTATATAAGAAACTGATACCCCCACTCTAAAAGCTAAGGAAATTATTTTTTGTAGAAATACATTTTCGGTTGATAATTTCTGCACAGTTGAATCATTATTTCATACTCCCACTCGGGCAACGCCGGGACACGGGTGCTGCTAGTATAAAATAAAATCAAGTTTTTATAGAAGTCAGTTTACTTTTACTCGACTCCCTTACGTCTAATGGCCACGGTCAAGGTGATTGGCGCCGCTATACACGGTGGCCACCACTGTCATGGATGTTACCAACAGTTCTAATTACCAATATAATAGTCCCATTTATAATCACAACTAATGTCATATTTTTTGTGAACGCATTGACAAAGTAACACACATTTTATATTTTATATATAGATGATGCAAACTGCGATAATACTTAATCTTTCTGTTTTCTTCTTTTAAGGAATCTTTTTTTCAAAATGCTCTTCATTGAAACGAATCGGCTGTGAAAAGTGAACATTGGAAAATGCAAAATAGCGAACATACGAAATGTAAATCTTAAAATCGTTTACGCATTTTTTATGTCAAATCTGGAAGTATGTTAATGCAGAAAAAGCGTATATATGTTATACATTTAAAGTTACTGGCAACATATACTCTTCAATAATGCCACCAAAGTGACAGTATAGCATATACTGTCGTGAAACATTATATTTCGAAAGTCATAACTCATCATAACGGCTCATAATGTATTAATAATGCGCAACCTTGGATTATATTGTAAAGTATTAGCTGCAACACGATTGATTCTTTCACCGACATGTAACTCTATGAGTATCGGCCACTGAATATGGTTTCTGTCGTTCAGCATTTGTTGTTTCGTTTGCGTGAACTTGCTGCTCTGGTGCCCCCGCGACGTAAATACACTCGACCAACCCAATAATCAGCTAGATCCCATCCATTCACTGTGGAGGTCCCCAGATACGGGAGAGCCTTCTACTACAATAGCTTCTTTCCTTGCGCTGCTGGCCTTTGAAATTCCCTCTCTGCTCCTTGTGTCCCTTACTGTACGACATGCAGAAATTTAAAACAAGCATCTCGCTGCACAACTCCCAAAAATGTTCACCCAAATTCTCAGTAGCCCCTTACATCTACAGTGGCAACCTGCCTTGGTTGGGGTGAACTATGTTAAAAAAAAAACTCAAACAACCTTGTGTCGGACTTGTTTTGTCGCTAACTAGCTGAAATAACTGTTCACATACATAAAATAAAACGTTTGTTAGTATAATATATGTTTTATTTAACTTAATTTGATATTATTTAACAATGTTCAACCCCGAACCCTAAGCGTATTTATCTAAAACGTATAATTATTGCACCCTTTCTCGTTGAAATCCTTATTTTCAATTCAACATTATCTATCGCATCTAAAACATGTTTCTCCTCACATGACAAATATCATACAATTGGATAGCAACCATGAACCGAACTAGAAGCGAACCCTGTCATCCATTTCCGATAATACTATGATAAAATTTCGATCTAAAAGTATCCTATTTTTAACTGTTAGCGTGCTGAAGACCACATACATGCCAGTATCATAAAACACAAAAAGCTCATCATGGGAATGGGAGATTGTTCTGTATTAAGCAGCTTTGTATGGAAAGACACAAAATAAAAGTCCTACTTTTCTTTTGTGACGAAATATCAAATGATTTACAATCATCCAGACATTAGACACGTCTAACAATATACTTGCTGTGTATTATGTAATACTGAAAAGGAAAATAACTATATAGTTGTAAGACCTCTCCTGCGATTGTTTATTGTTTATTCTTTCCAGCTTCTCATCAATCTATCTCTCTGCAATGGCTTCAGCCTTAATACCTTTATTACAATTCCCAGCAATGCTTCAAGCAAACTACCATTCTCTCATATATATATATATATATTTGAACCCTCCACCTTTTACTTGAAACCCTGTAAAAATTGTTAAAAAACTTTCTCCAATTCTATAAACCATTGCTATTTTGCGATCTGCACCATAGCGCCCCCTTTTGTTTTCGAAAATGGCTACTCAATACTGCTAATTTTTCCTTCCCGGACATTTATTTCTTTATCCCCAACCTTTCTAGTTTTATTCTTCAATTTTTCAAAGTGAAATGGAACTAGGTAATATTTATTTATTATAAATACCACATTACCAAATGTAATCCTCTGACGAGAAGAGTTTTGTCTTTGAAAAACCATGGTTTAAGGATTAATGTAACTCCTTGCATCTGAACTTTCAATGTAATAAAATTTGTATTTATTTTATGTAACTTTATGTAACTTTATGTAATTTATGCACTATTCTGCTCTTCATATTTCTTTCTGTAAAAAAAAGACTATATACTGTGAGTGGGTGTGGGTGTATCTAGGCAGCATTTTTCTTTTAAACATATTTCGTTAAATATTACAACCAATTTATGTCTGCATATTTTGGTTCTGATCCTTTCTAATTTCCAGATGTGTTTTCTCGTTTGAGGCGCGAACTGGCCGATGTACGTGCCGTATTCGTTTCTATCCCTAGTACTTTCGAATAAATATGGCTCAATCTCCAGGTGTGGTTATCGAGTAAATAACGTAATGCTTCGATATTTATATATAATTTAAGCGTGAATCACGCGGTAATTATAGTATTAATAATGGACTTGTGTACGTATTATGAACATTTTAGAATATTTTACGATATATATATATATATATATATATATATATATATATATATATATATATACTAGTGTACACCGTCCGTCCAGAATTTCGGGAAAAAGTATGCTTTGTCAGTGTTCGCACTAATATTTATATAAAATCACAGAATTACGTCACTACTTATGTTTATATATATATATGTATTATTATTATCATTTCTTATGTCAACGAAAAAAAATACCCATCGTTGATATTTGATGTGATTGAAAGATATTTTTCCGACTTCATCTTAGATGGTGGAGGGTTGTTAGCTAGCTATTTGCTTTCTCTCACGATTTAAAATGGTTTCGTCAGGGTCTTGAAAAAGGCACGTTTTTTACATGTTAACCTTTTTATCATGAGACAGATTTATATTTTTATAGACAGATAAATACACATCGGTCTTTACTATCGAGTAGAATATTACTTGGAGTGTTTTATGGTGATAGTTAAACATCTATTGCGTTCGTATTTATCATTTTACAGAGATTTTTAAATATTTAAAATAATTTTATTTCTATTTCTAACAGATTTGCGAACTATTTTTAATTAGTTTAATTATAAACAATGTTTTAGACGAGTTGATTTGTATATATATACATATATATATATATATATATATATATATATATATATATATATATATATATATATATATAATGTATATATGTATATATATTGTGAAAAATTAGGATTGAAATTAGAAGAAAAGTACAAAAAACTTCCATGTATGTATTGGATACCTAAAATGCATAAAACACCAGTTGGCGCCCGTTTTATTGTTGCCGCAAAAATGTGCATCACCTTTAAGTAAAGCTTTATCTAAAGTCTTTAAATTAATTATAAATCAAATAAATAATTTCCATAAAAACAGTAATATAACCCTATATGGGGGATAAATAATTCAGATCTAGTAAAAGAAAAATTGGATCGTATTAATTCTCGTAAACAGGCTAAATCAATCTCGACATATGATTTTAGTACATTATATACAAAAATGTGGTATAAAGAACTTATTAAAGAATTAGGTAATACTATAGATTTAGCTTTTGCATGAGGAAAAGGTAAATACATAGACTTTGCAAAATCTAAAGCCTTTTGGTGTAAAACTAAAAATGGTAAGACGAGTGTGTCCAAAAACTGGGCTGACAATGCTTATAAGTCACCTTATAAAAGATAGTTACTTTCAAATAGGAAATAAAGTACTACTCCAAACAATAGGTATTCCAATTGGTTTTGGATCCTTCTCCATTTTGGGCAAATCTATATTTACATAGACTTGAATATATGTATATATCATCATTAATAAAAAATGATATATCTAGAGCGTATAGTTATCATGGATGTAAGCGATATATTTACGACTTTGTTTGCATTAATGACAGCGATGAGTTTGCAAATACTAAACATTTAATATATCCTAAATAGTTAAAATTAAACTGTGAACATGAGGGAACACAAGCTACTTTTCTTGATTTGGATATAAAAATTGAAGATAAAATATTTATCTATAAACTGTTTGTTAAATAAATTCATTTCCTTTTTGTATCGTACGGATGCCACATAAAAATAGTACCTGCCCTGTGTATATATTTGACGGGAGTATTATGTCCGAATTTCTGAGGATTACTCGCGTTACCATAAAATTGGTAGATTTTATGCCCCCAATTTCTGACCTAATAATAAGAATGATTAAACAAGGTGGCGATCAGAGTAAAATATTTAGACAATTAAATAAGGCAATTACTCGCCATCCTGATGCTTTTAAGTCTCATCAAATTAATCAAAGTAAATTGATAGAGCAAATCCAAAGCTATCTAAATATAAATAAAAAATATGTAGTATATGTATAATCGTATATATAACACATATACTAATTATATAAAATATAGTTACGTTTAATAGACAGTAGAAACGGATGAAGAGGGAAATAAATGTTGAAAAGGTTAAAAAAGAAAAAGAAGAAATAGAAAAAATCGACAGTTAGCTTATAACGCCGATTGGAAACGCTGTGAGTTTAAAAAAAGAAGAAGAAATAGAGAAAGGATGGACAGTTGGTTTATGAACGCCGGTTGGAGGCGCTGTGAGTTAAAAAAGAAGAAGAAAGAGAACACTCGGCAGTTAAGCCTTTGAACGCTCTGAGTTGACAAATAGAATTCATATTCATTTGAAATTGATGTCAACGAATTGAACAACAAAGGAGGAGGAGGAGAAGGGGGGAGATAAAAGGACTAAAAGTGTATATATGTATATATATATGTATATATATATGTATATATATATATATATAATTAAAAAACATTTTTTAATGGATTCGTCTACACACTTTAAAATGCAGCAACATTTTTGTAAGTAACGGATAAATTTTATTAGACAGACGAACAACACAGGTAAGGAGGACTTTTTTCCTTTTTTAATAACTAATATAAGTTAGCAAAACATTTATACAGAACAAAACTTAGGTTTAGTATACGGAACGTTTATGTTTTTGTCTTTTAAGGGAAGTGGGGTCTGATCAACTCTGCTGGGAAGCCATGAGATTAAATATTGTCTTCTTTTTAAATTCCCTAAACAGTTTTTCATGGTAAACTACTGATGATCCCTTAAATTATGTTAGAAGCAAACTGAAAAAGTTAAATTGACTTACATGAGTGATTTTCCACTGAACGACTTGGGACTTAAGGAATTTTTTTTTTAAAATCTCGTTTTAATGGTTGAGAAACTTCCAAGACTATATATATATATATATATATATATATATATATATATATATATATATATATATATATATATATATATATATACATATTTGTAATGGTGACTGTCTCTTTGTTTGAGTGTCTGTCAGGGGATGCAGGTAAAAGCAAAGTCCATTAAAAATTTTCTATGGAAAAATTCACAAAAACAGTCCAATGGTCGTATTTATTTGGTTAACACTTATATCGTGTGGTTTGTGTCCGCGCAGAATATCCACAAACAGCACCGTCCATTTGATTGTTTATATAATTACAAATAATAGAAATTTTAAAATAAGATTGAATATCGTAATACATGGTTCAGGGATGGGAGTTGGATTATAGAAAGTTATATTTCTTTCCCAGGTATATTATGTTATGCTTCTGTGTACATAAATAGAAATGTGTGGAATGGTTCCCCATTTTGGGAAGCTGAGTTTTTTCCACATTAAAAAATTACCTCGTTTCTAACTTTGTTTGGGATGGCAAGTAAATAGAAACCATTATAATCGTAAATGTTATACAATGTTAGAGGCGCCACTCAGAGCACTCTACGTTGCTTAAACTGAGTGATCGTTTTTCTTCCTCAAAGGCGCTTTTCACAGAAAAAATATTGCTTGCCGCTCTCTACTCGATAGAGCTCCATCCTCTGGTTCCAACTTGTAAGTCATTTTAAAAACCACTTCTTGTGAATTCATTTTCTCTACCATTATGGTAAAAATTATTTCTTGTGAATTCGTTTACTCTACCATTATAGTAAAAATAATTTCTTGTGAATTCGTTTTCTCTACCATTATGGTAAAAAATAATTTCTTGTGAATTCGTTTTCTCTACCATTATGGTAAAAAATATTTCTTGTGAATTCGTTTTCTCTACCATTATGGTAAAAAAAAATTCTTGCGAATTCGTTTTCTCTACCATTATGGTAAAATAATTTCTTGCGAATTCGTTTTCTCTACCATTATGGTAAAAATAATTTCTTGTGAATTCGTTTTCTCTACCATTATGGTAAAAATGATTTCTTGTGAATTCGTTTTCTCTACCATTATGGTAAAAACAAATTCTTGTGAATTCGTTTTCTCTACCATTATGGTAAAAACAAATAGTTGTGAATTCGTTTTCTCTACCATTATGGTAAAAATAATTTCTTGTGAATTCGTTTTCTCTACCATTATGGTAAAAATAATTTATGTTTTCTTCCGTCGTGTGCCTAGCCTTAGGCAGTATTTCTAAAACCAGAGATTTTTCGCGAGGGATTCTTTTCTGTGGAACAGTTTATCTGATTGTTACAACATGGTCGTCTTCAAATTCAATGTGAATAGATTTCTTTTATGAACCGTGCTTACAGCTATACGAAATTTGTCCATCCCAGCAATAATTTTCAATTCTCTCATAAGGTTCTTCATCTTAAAACTGATCATCAATCTATTTTATTAACCCTTATATTCGAGTGACATTTGACATTGATACGTTGTGATCCATTAGTAAAAGGTAATCTCCGAGAACTGATGATTAAATTAAATATATTTTTAGAAGAGATTTTTCTAAATAATCTGATTTGAATTTAATAAAAAGGATTCTATGTTCTGAATGAAAATAAAATAAAAATAAAAGTTGAAGCGAGATTGTACTTTTTTATAACGTTCTCTATAGTTTTTTTTCTGCCAATGGAGGCATGACTAAATGAATAAAATATATTCATTGCATTTTATAAAATCGTGTTACACGATTTTGCATTGCACAATACACTTTCATCATTTTCGTACGCCTAATTAAATTTATCTTATAAAACAGTTGAAGAAATATATCGCAACGCTGCCATTTTGGATTTGGAAATAAAAGAACAAAACATACATATATAA
>OY744521.1:84600884-84633384 GCA_963556195.1 Sepiola atlantica | reverse complement strand
GTATTACTTAATATAACTCAAATTGTCATATTAAGTAGTTCGTTACTCGATTAAATTTGTGTATCTAACTTATTTCTAAATGATTTCGGAAGCAGGTGCATGTTTAGTTCGGCGCACCCCCTAAATAGTGAAGTTACTTCAATGATTGTACAGACACGTTTAGTCATTCTAAGTAAGTTTTTTTTAGAGAATAACATATTCGAACATCACTGGTATTTAGAGAATTTTACTGACACGTCGAGAATGTGTTACTTCTATTGCCAAAATTCTGTTTCAAATCATGATGGTAGATCATGTGATTTAGCACGGCAAAATATCTGACAACGAAATATTCTTCCTACACAGCATTATGTATCTCTGGTTTCAAAGATATATACTGTGTCCAGCGCGGCTATTTAGTGTTTTCCGATAAAATTAGTTTAACACTTATACATTTTAATATTTTTTATATGAATCAGTAAGTTACGTTATCTTGATGCGATCGATTCTGTTTTCCTTGATATAATCAGATACTCTCAGGAGTGGTCACCCTAAGTTTGCACACATCCATCATGAATTGTGTGTTATGGGTACACCGAGTCTTCATTGGCACCGGTATTAACTTCACTATTGTCACCTTCCAACATTGATTAACATCACAGAAAATTAGCGATTATTTATTTTTAAAGGTACTTATGTTTGTTTGATTCAATTTTTTTTCATGAATTACATTAAACTTTCGCAAAATAGAGATCTCCTTGACACACCAGTTCCTGTAAGGTCACTGAAGTTAATCGACGTTAAGCCTGATCAGTACTTAGATGGATAGTATTTGGGAATACAAAGTGTTATATCTACTAAGTTACTACCCCACCCCCTAAAAAATATCACGTGACACACTCCTCTCTTGTCACAACTCTGATTTTGACTGTGATGGCCAATTTCAGTTTGGGATTTTTTTTATACATATTATTTTTTGGATAACCGCACATATAACAATCTGGAAGTGTTAGGGTCAGGTGAGTGTGAACCCCGTTCAGTATCACAGGTTTTACTGATGAGACGATCACTAAAATGCCCCAGTAGTCAATCTAACTAGTCATTCAAATAGTGGATAGTTGCCCTATCCTATTTTACTATTGTAACTACTGTTGATTCCCCACAACCCCTCTTCGTCTGCCCGTTGCTGCACCAAACTTCTTAACGACGACTAAATAGATCTCAGTATTAAGAGTATATAATTGAACGGCGATTAAACAAAGACTGTTGAGGATTCATGACTGAAACTTGGAAGACAAGGCCAACATAGAGTGAAGTTTATGCGTACATAATATGGTTGGATTTCCGAAGGCTGTGTAATATTATTAACGATTCCATGGGTGGCAGTTTGAGAGGGGGGCTGTAAAACCTTACTCAAGTAGCATTGCAAGCCAGGGACCGGCTACCAATATCCAACTACTACGGACATTTTAAGGCCGTTCGTTATGATCTGCACCGACCAGATATTTTCCGACGATGATAGATAACATTCAGATTTCAGTTATGATCTCTTACTCAACATAAACGAATAGTTCAGCCTGTTTACTGAAACGAAAATATTTGAAAAGTTGCTAATTATTTCATAGGATTGATATTACAAAAAGTAACGGTATTTTTTTACCGTTTCTTGAAGACAACTAAATGCTAAACATACCCGATGATTCATAGTTAGTATTGCTACTGGCATATTGCTATCGGAACAAGAAATCTAACACCCATACGGTACGCGCCCACGCATTCACTCGGTTACATCGTTAGCAGTGTATTTAATATGATAGTAGAACTGGCTACACAGTACTTTCCATAATATATATATATATATATATATATATATATATATATATATATATATATATATATTTGCATTTTTCATATATAAAATAGATGATTCATTGAAAGCCGGGATATCCCCCCCCAAAAAAAAAAACTACCAAAGCACCGTTCACAAGTTACCATTCAAAGCCATTGCTATTATGGGCATTCTAAATCTATTCTATCAAAAAGAAAATTAACAAAAATGTCCGTCCGGAATGCCTGTGGTCGAGCGAGCCTTATTTCCAAGGCTGACTTGCTCCCTTTCGAGGTGTGTGTGTGTGTGTGTTTTATGATTTTTGATTCATAGATGTTTACTGATGAAGCTACAGTGTTTATAAAATAGTGCTCAATAACAAGTAGAGCAGCATTTTAGTATAATTACAGCATAAATACGTGTTTCAGCTCCGACTTAATTCATAAACTTTAAATTAAGTCACAGTTGAAACATGACAATCAGACTGACAGTGGCCTTGATTCTGTCGGGCTGAGGTATGGATCTGTTCAGTCCTATAGGTTAACCATCCTAGGCTTTACCTTCTCTCTTTAAGAAGGGTTCAGTATATTACTAATCCTCTGAGGCGATCCTACCAGAGAATTCCGACGGGGCTGCTCAGGCATTTTTGTAGACGAAACTGTACTCCTCATAGTGCTATGTTTACAACACCTCACCTGACATTGAGTCAAACCTCTGGTGAAGATGTAAATAAAACCCACTGTCCGGCTACATGAATGTATACCTGTATGTGTCTGATGGTGTGTATGGTGGTGGCAACCGTGCTAGTTGCCAAGAACAATGAATGAGTTCGGATTTGAGAAAAATGAATAATAGTATTATGACGGGTCATGTCAAATCTTATCTTATCATGTTTTGAACAGTTGGGTATAGACGAGACAAAATACTATTGCATGTGATTTAGTGGCATGTGATTAATTAGGATTATAGATGAAAGAACTTTCTAATAAACTAAATAGGTAATATTGGAGCACAAGTAGAAGAAGGTCGGGAAAGTGACTTGGTCGTTCAAACTCATGAGGAACTTTTGCGTCAGCTGTTTTTTTCTTTTTTGAAGATGAAACATACATTGTTTAACATTTGAATGAAAAACATTTTCTTTTAATACAGTATATACTTGTCACATTTTCGAACGACGTCTGTCAATCCCTTTCTAATTGAGATTTCTTAGATAATGTAAACCATTATTAGACCAAATAACAAAAGAGCTGGCGGAATTATTGACGGATCTAGAGTTAAAATGCGACACTAGTATACTAGCAGCAGTTAAGTATCTGCTGTCTCTTCCAGAAAAAAGGTATTGTGTTTATTATTGCTGCCAGCTTTTCACGTGAGCGGTCACGAAAAACAGTGATCGTCTCTAAACCTATTGTGATAACCTAGCATAGAAGGTGGCCAATATCCCCTATTCTCTCTCTTTCTCTCCTTCTCTCTCTCTCTCTCTCTCTCTCTCTCTCTCTCTCTCTCTCTCTCTCTCTCTCTCTGTTTCTTTGGCGCATCTCAGAACTGGCAATAAAACAACTCTCGCCACGAATAAAGGTGTAATTTCTGGGAAGCTACACATCCCAGAACTGGTCGGACAATACATCATCCGACAAAAAAAGAGACTAATAGTTCAAGACAGACCCTAGGTTTCCAGAGTGATGTCCAGGCGAACCTCGGTGAAAGAATCACTCAAAATACTACGAAAATAAACATATACTTTTATTGCAGCGTTAAAGTATATCTTCGTTGGTCTGCATTCACGTTAAGGCGAATCGGTAAAACTAGGAGTTCGATGTTCAGTCTATCTTTTGTTGGACAGAAAAGTGATTATTTTTGAGTTTAGGTCAAGGTGTATACCCGACTAGGATCACCTGACCTTTATCGGCTCGTGTACCCCGTAACGATAGTGGCCTAAGATTGCGTCCCGCAACATAATGCGATCAAAAATTGTGTATACGCAATGAAAATCGTTTTATGTTGTTTTTTATAATTAATATTAAATGAGAAACCATTTCGAGTAAAACTACTTATTATTACTTATGTAATTGGAAGAAAACACGTTTGAAATGTGTAAATATGCTACAAGAATGGAATCTGAACAGCAACAAAATGGTCGCCATTGTCTATTTTTCCATGGAAAAAGTATTACAACGTCTTATTTTTCCATATTACTACGTAATAATACATTGATTATAACTCCAAAACGTTCCTCATTTAATAATATCTAAAAACAACATGAAACTATTTTCATTTTTTTAATCGCATTCCTTACCGCTGAAACTTGTATGTCCGTAGACTCTTTTAAACGTAAATCGCATATTGTTTCATGTTTTTTGTCCATTCAGTAGTCTACCTCAAGGCGGCAGGTTTTGAGTACTCTATTTTATTAATATATTTCATACACCTTTCATTTTTAATCACGGTTTTTCGTATTTTTTAATTTTAATTCATCCAATGCTTTATATAAGTATCCTCATAATTGTTCTGATATGTATATATACCATCTGCAATATCATCTATTAATAATCGGATATGCGTAGCAACTGATAGTTTTTGAAGAGGCTGCAAAAAGAATATAATGACATTTTAATATCACAACTTTAATACTAATTAGCAACTTCCTAAATAAGAAAATTCACATGTTGAAGCGATATATATTTGTGTGATGCACTTGATCTGAGTATCTTATATCATTTGCACTATTTGATTTGTAAATCTGTAAGTTATGTGCATTAAACAAGCTTAACTATTTGTCTACGTAGTGCATAGGTTATTATTATGGTGGTCTTAATTAATTTAAGTACTGTAAAATTCCAGACAACATCTTTTAAATCAATGAAAAATATCTATGCATACGATTGTCCTCCCTTAAAATAATAGTCTATCTTTGCGGACTTGAATTGGGGCTACAGAACTTATGTCAATTTAAAATTGATTACTGACCCATGTGTCAATGTAGGAGCAATTCTTTTCGCGATTAGGATTTTTTTTTTAAAATTCGTCGTACTATCAAAGATGAACCTTCTTGGAGAGCTGAATATCCTCCACATTAAAAACCGACCTTGTGTTAAACTTTGTCTTCGTGGGGAAACAATTAAATGAAGACAAGTCGAAAGATTAATGTTTACATTGTAAACTTTACTTAAAGGCACCGAAAGCTATGCTTGTTTCAATCGTTTCTTCTACAAACATAGGACATGGAAATTCATAATGTTGAGATAGATGAAACGTTCGTAATGTGCAGACAGCCTAAATGAAAAAGAGACAATTGTTGAATATATAAATATATATATTGGTAGAGAAAAATTAGTACAGCATTCGTATATAAAAAAATGATTTTTATGTTTTTATTTAAAAAATTTTTTTTATATCTCTTTAAATCTTCTCCAGTTTTAAATCTAAACTGTTACTTTTCACCACTCGTTTTTCAAACGTTATTACTTCCTTACACTCATTTTAAACAAACATACGTAACACTCTAAGCATATAACGCGTCCAAACCAGAGCAACACGCGACTTAACATTTCCGAAACAGATGATAACAAAAGCTAAAGAGAGCCGGATGGCTAAGTCCTTCTGTGCTTGAAACCGACGGTACGAATGTTGTACTCATTTTTCTGTACCAAAATAAATAAATATTACGATTTTTATTTTTAATTTTAATTCTCAATTAATTGAGCACTTTGCTGGGATTGTTCCTGCTATATTACAAAGAAGTTATATATATATATATATATATATATATATATATATATATATATATATATATATGTATATATATATATATATATATTATATATATTATATATGAATATATATATATATATATGTATATATATCATGTATATATATATATATATATATATATAAATATATATTTAGGCAAACATTATTAAATAACACGGAGTGGTTTTGTTTGATGCGACTTTTTTATTTTTTCAATTTTCCGAATTGTCCATCTAATGTTTCGGTCAAATTGATATAAATATGATCCATGGCTTTCTTGTTCCATTCTTTTTTTCTTTTTTGCAAGTACTTTCGATTTGAATCGTCAAATCATCTTCAGGCGGTATTAGTTTTAGTGTCTTTACTGTTGTGCTCATTTATGAATTATAACGGCAAGTAGTTTATATTTGAAAACGCGTCTAGGTTTCACTTCCACAACACTATCCCGAAGACTCACCCTACATCTCTCTGACACTAGCTCTATATGCCAACACCTAAAAAAACATAATTGCACCCCCTCCCAATATAGAAACATCCTTGTTAACAATACCAAAAAAATACACCATGATACCAATATCAACAAATTAAAAATACTCGAAGCCCTCTACATAAAAACTAAACATCCCACAATTAATAATGTCAATGATCAAGCTCGAGGATCTAAATTCGATTTCGCATCTTAGTTCAGAGACTGTGTTCAGGAATTTCGGGATTGGTTTTGTGACTCTTCATTCAGCTTTGTTGAATACACAAAGGTGGCGATCGAAACCAAAAAATATTTATTGAAAGAGATTTTTAAAACTTTCAAGTTCGACGGAATTAGCTCTCTTCTGTGTTCACGAAACTGTTAATCTTTTTTATTGCTTTTGATTATTTTTTACTGTTAATCTCTCTTCCATCAAATAAATGTCAGCTTTAAATCAAGGAAAATGTTCAAAAAAGTTTCTAATAGAATTGACATCATTGTTGATGAGATTACGGAGTATTTTTTAAACAGTTGAACGAAGAGAAACATTTTTTGTTGTTTTAAATTATTGATCATATGAGCTCGTATTTTCAGACCGGTTTTAACCTTGACCGGCTTTTATTTCGCTTGTAGTGGAATAGGTAATACTAAAAGAATGAGGAACACATATCAAAGTCAAATGTACCAGTAGCTGCAATACTATCATGGTAGAGCACTCGATCACGGTTTCCGTGATTAGGTTTCGAGGCATGTCATAGTGGGTTCGCTCTGAAGAGTCGCGGTAAGACAAAACAGGTGTCAGCGGATAACTATTTTATCAATAAAATAAATAAATATATATATATATATATATATATATATATAATATCATACGATTATGTGCTAAATACCCAACCATATCGACGCTTTCTGGATAAATAGGTGCATGGATAACATCTATTTATCAGCGGCTGAAAAATGAGTAGTATACACACACCTCTTGTCCCAGAAATAGTCACTATGTATAGCTAACTAGCACATACTAGTATATTATACATACACACATCTACGAGGCCTGTCTAAAAAGTATCCGACATTAACCCCGCCCCCCCTGCCCAATTTTTTTTTAAGCTGACGGGGTTGGGCCCATAATCCATTTCAAAGAAGGATCCTAGTGCTTGCACACACTTATCCCACCGACCCATCCACTGCCGGAAACCTCTTTTAAAGTGTTCTTTTGGAATGGTGTTCATCTCCGCCGTCGCACTCTATCAACAACAGCTGCACTCCCAGCAGTTTGGAGCCTGCCAGAACGTTGGTCACTCTCCGCTGATGTGCGGCCATTTTTTAATCGTTTTATTTTGTATTACACCCATCGCATCTTCTCCAAACACTTGCTGAATCTTACGCAACGGCGGACACGAACACTATTCAAAAAAATAACTTCCAGAGGTTCTTCCGGCAGCGGATGGATCGGTGGGCTAAGTGTTTGCAAGCTTAAGGGGCCTACTTTGAAGAGGATTAAGGTCGCAACCCGGTCACGTATTTGAATATTTTTTTCTGGTCTAACGTCGGATACTTTTTTGACAGGCCTCGTATATGTATATTTAGGCAGAAAGTTGTTATTTATGCCGGCGTTGTTAAAAGGCACAGAATTTTCGCCTTTATTTTATTTTTTGTGATATTCTCGATGCGTCGAGCAAGCTTTTTGGTCTCCGGTGGTAGCCGGTATAATATGTTTTCGATTGTTCTTGATTTGGTAATCACTCAAGCGCTTTCGACCTTCGTGGTCGTCATCAGGAGTAGATTTTTATTTTAAAGAAGATTTGAGTTATTGTGTTTTTTTAAAATAATTTTCTTTGAGGTTGTTGGTAGGAGGAGAGGAAGAGTTAAAGAAATGAAAGGCGTGTGGTTGGGTCTATTAATTCTTTTTTTTTAATTTCGGGTATTTATTATTTTTGTTTAGTTATATTATTTCATATTTTATTTTGTTTCTGCTTGTTTTTTTATTCTTCTTGTTTTTATAGAGTGAGATAAAAAAAAGAGAGAAAAAGAGAGATGACAGAGAGAGAAATAGAAAGAGATACAGAGAGACAACGTACAGACAGATAGTGAGAAAGAAGGGAACAGAGTATAATATATCAAATATATGTTAATGTTTATATATCTGCCATCTTTTCTCATGTACCTAGAGCCATTTATCTAACATAAAAGTTGATCTGATATGTCACACATCTTTTCAAATCGCCCTGCATACAACATTTTAATATTTACGAGGATATATTCAGATTTAATTATTGTACAATAAATTATGCATTCACGTAATATGCTTTCTATTTCCCTATTCTGTATTGCAAGAGACCCACCTCTCAGGGAGAACCAACATTTGTCAGAAAACTCTGCAATAATGGTCGATTTTAATATTTCAATATTCATTCGCTGCGTAGTGAATCATTCGAAATAGACAGTAACTACACCTTTTTTCTTATTTTCAATTTTCTTTTTTCTTTGTTTGTTTTGGATAGAGCCTCCTACCGGATGCCATATATCTACTCGCCAGCCGCAATTTTAAGTGCAATTGTTTGGATCTCTCGTGCCCTTCGTTCACCGTTTTTTTTTGTCAAGTATTTATTTTAAGTAATTTTTCGTGAGCCGATTGGTCACTATAAGTATTGAGTATGTTGTATAGAGATGAATGATTGATCAATGTCAAGGCAGAAAACTCAACAGATTCGACGTCGTTCGTTCAATAAGTTCTTAGATTGCCAGAACATTTTCGTTATAAAATAACACCAACAAGAGTAGGCAGTTTCTTCAGCTTATCGAACCAGAACCGATGTTATTGTTAAGTGTAAGAAAGCAACGCATAAAACAAAATGAAAACTCCAGAACAATCGTCTAAAAATCCACCGTCGTTTCTGCCGCTTTCCAATTCATCCTGATTTCATTTTCTAATCCTTTTTTTAAATATAAATTCACCTGAACGCTATGCAAATTTCGTGCACTTCACATGCTATTTTTGTCGTTTATGTCGGGGGAATTGGCTCAGTCTATTTCATTAAGTAACTTAAATAACCGTCTACGTCTGCTGCAATGTTTTGTTTTTGTGACTAAAATATTCTTTCTGTATGATAACTTTTAGAAAGTTTTGAACGACCATTATGAATCTGTTCTACTTACAATATTGCTTAGGATTATGTTTACATAGAAATAGGCATACACTCTGATAGCCATGTCTGAATTTATCAAACATCGAATAGACATATAACAATAGGTTGATCCGAATCTAAGAAATTTTAAATGAAGAAAAACTAATTGACTTCTGTGAGTATATAAACAAACAAATACACGTCCCATCTGTAAAACACATTACCACGAGATTGCTTCTATGCAGACTACAACATGACCGTCTTTAAATCCAATGTACAGAAATACTTAGGCATAAACCGTCCCCAATTCACTGTGGAGGTCCCCAGATGCTGGAGAGCTTTCTACTCCAATAGCTTATTTCCTCGTGCTGCTGTCCTCTGGAAGTCCCTCCCCTGTCCCCTCTTATCCCGACGTTACTGACATGCAGAAATTTACAACTAATGTAAACAGACATCTCGCTGCGCAGCTCCCAATTAAGGTTGACCCCCAAACCTTCTCCCTTTTTGCTCAGTAGCCCCTTACGTCTACAGTAGTGTCCTGCCTTGTTTGGGGTGAACTATGTTTAAAAAAATTTTTTTTAATTAATCATCAAACTTTGTTCAAAAAATTAGTACCTTTCAATCAGCTCTTAATATGTTTCATCATAAAACCGTGAATTCATCAATCTCATTAACCATAATTCTTGAGTGGCTTTTGCCTTTGATAAAAAGGTATAAATCCACTTGTTTTCCAAAACTATTGATAAACTAGTAATTTTTATTCAACTAATCTTAGACTATACTACAATAAAACGCAGATAACATGTTACGGCATTAAATAGCTTGAAAAGGTTGATATGCCGTAAAATAGACAACTTAAACCTAAGTAGTTGCAATGATAGTACAGTAGTGATACTAATAGTATTAATAGTATTAATGTAGTTTTCAAAGCATCAGAAAGTCTTGCAAGTAGATTAACTGCATATCAGACAGTATCGATTGGTGCCTCGGGATTTTTGTATAATTACAATCTTTCTTGTTTTATTTAGAACACGAGCGTTACTTTTACAGAAACTATTTGTATGCGTTAATTTACTTGTTTGAACTCTTTTAAACATCACAGTTAGATTGTTGCTTCTCGTTAAACAGTAATTCTATGTTTATAATGCGTTTATTTGGACTTTGAACTCAAAGAAAAATGATACTTCTGTAAAAAGGCCACAAAAACAAGTATATATATATATATATACATATATATATACATATATATATATACAATATATATATATATATATAATTCTTTCTATAGCTTTATATACATATATATATATATATTTATATATTTATTTATATATATATATATATATTTATATATTTATTTATATATATATATATATATTTGTATATATATATTTGTATGTATATATACATCTGTATGTATATATATATTTGTATGTATATATATATATATTTGTATGTATATATATTTGTATGTATATACATATATTTGTATATATATATATTTGTATGTATATACATATATTTGTATATACATATTTATATATATTTGTACACATATATATATATAAATATGTTTACATATATATATATATATATATATATATATATATATATATATATATATATATATATATGTTTAAACCATGAAAGAAAATGCAGTTGAAATTTTCAGAGATACTTACTAAATCCAAGATATCGCTGACTTCGCACTTGCATGAACTGACTTACCGCTGGAAAATTCACAAATAAAAAAAAGGATTCGAGTATATAACAGTGAAACAAAAACAGGGGACCTTAACTTGAAATATTAAACGGGGATCATCAGCTGTTTCGCATGTAACATTTCGGAGATTTAAAAACAGAACAGTTATAGTATTCATTACTCTCCAGTGGTACTGATCAAACGACCACTTCCCTAATAACCAAATGTAGAAACAATTCAGCTTTATTTTCATAAATTTATACATAAATAATAATAATAATAATAATAATAATAATAATAATAATAATGATAATGATAATGATAATGATAATAATAATAATAATAATAATAATAATAATAATAATAATATAATAATAATAATAATATATTACCCCTAAGACTACAGTGTTATATGGTAATTTGTATATCAAACAATATTAATAATAACAATAATAATTATAATACTATCCAAACACTACATCCAAGAATCATTCTGCGATATGGTAGTTTGGAATAAGATTATATAGGAATAAAAGTGGCATTAAATAAACTTAAGTACCTTTGATACAAGATAAGCAAGTAGATAAGAGGAAGGAAACCTACCCATACAGATCTAAATACCCAATATATAGTCTTAAGAATCTTTGAGCCATTTTAAACAAAGAGAGAAAATGCAAGATATCGCATATATTTGGTTGTACAGGATAATCTCCTAAACTAATCAGCCGATAATTATGTATGTTTAAATATATTTTACCAGCTTCACGGTGAGTAACATGGGTACATTATTTGTTTGTAAATGTTACCATTTTAGGTGGGCTGATCCAAACTACCACTTTCCGCAAAAAAAACTTTTAAATAGTTAGATACAAAAAAAATAATTGCTCTCCTTCAAATGTTTAATTATATTAAGTAATGCACTTTTTAAAGGATCGGTGCACGCGCGTAAGCGTCAATAATATGCCTGTGCTTGGTAAAATCCTTAACTATTGAACATTTCATTACTAAGTTTGTTGTAATCACGTGACAAAAACATTCGCATGCATTCATATAAATAGATAAACATGAACATTTATTCATGATTAGTATTATTTGGGCAATTGTTATACAAATGTATTTATCTTTTAAATGAGATGTACATACAGAAACAGATAGAATAAATGCATTCGCCTTAGCGATGGTGTGTGTGTGTGCGTGTAGAACAAAAACAATCTTCCCCCTTTTTCTATGAACTCTTCTTGCTTACGCTTCGTCGGTATATCTTTCTTTCTAACTAACTAATATATTCATATAAGTTTCCGCTCTTGAAAATTAATGAGCAAATAGTTTTTTTAAAGTTCGATTAATGTACCTTTTATTAATTAAATAACTTAAAAAATACCGTTAATACTGACAAAACTATTGCATATATATATAGAAAGTAAGACAATTAAATTGAAAATGAATAACACTAAACACTTATTTATTATGAACTGTTTCAAACTAATTTATTAAATTACGCATATTAATAACTGTGTTTGAGTATTTCGTATCTACTGCATATACAGTATTTACAGGGGCTATTTTTTATTATTGATTTAAATGACAAAAATCCGTTTTTATCGTAATATATTTGTGATAAATGTAAATAGCATTCGCATTCATATATTTAGTTTAGTTTCGGACAACATTTGATATAGTAGCTCGATAGTGTATACTACGACAAGAGCTCTTAATTTAACATGATATACCATGAAGTATTTAATGCAAAGAAAGAAGCGTCTAATGTTTACCTTAGATTTGAGGAAAAAAGAAAGAAAAAGAATATAGAAATTAAATATGAATAAATTAAATGAATATTAAACGCATCTTAATTTTTCAACTTGACTGCGGAGAGTTATACACTGATAAAGCCTCTTTGTGAATGTTGGGTAAATTTTGTATATCATCAATATGTATAGTTTTAAATACAAAGACACAATTGTTTGTTCGTAAAGTGTTTTTTGGGATGAAATATTGAATGTTTTTTCTGAATAACTAGGTTTATGTCATGTTAAATTATATATATATATATATACATATATATATATATAACCAAACCCAAATCAATCTTATATATATATATATATATATATATATATATATATATATATATATATATATATATATATATATATATATATGTGTGTGTGTGTGTGTGTGTGCAGAGTTGAATAGTTTTGATGGGAATCCGAGTAAGAGGCTCAATGTACTTGTTAAAATAGCATGAGTAAATTTAAAGCAAATAAACTAAACACACATTAGGGCTGTCCGCATTATAAATTATTTCGACCTAAATAGGTCTCATCAGACGCGTACACAGTCACATGTCGGAACTGAATTAAGTTCCGAAATGTCGCTGTATACGCGTCTGATGAGACCCATCTAGGTCGAAATAATTCATAATGCGGACAGCCCTAATGTGTGTTTAGTTTATTTTCTTTTAAAGTTTTATACATATATATATATATATATATATATATATATATATATCCACTTTTTTAGCATACACTTATGGATCTATGTCTCTTCATAGCAAACTCACAATACGCGTATATAATTACGTCTTCCATCAATTCGGAGTTAACAATATTTCTAATTTCATATTTGAATACAGCACAGTCCAACATACGCACACACTTGTATCTTTAATTTACATCATGTGTATATATATATATATATATATATATATATATATATATATATATATATATATATATATATATATACCCTGGAAGAGACGTAATATAATGGTAATTACAGCAGGCTCATTATTTATATTTATTAGAAAATCAACACTTGATGAGAGCTGGAGATTGGTATTATAAGATTTGATACCAAAAATGAGTTTACTAACTTTAAAAGAGAATTGACATTTTAGTTTTAAAGATCACATTAAAAATTGTACGAAAATGCTTCATATCCTTCAGATTTTGGTGATGAGCGGACTTCAAGAATTTCGCTATTTCAATGATAAATATTTTGCATCTGATACAATTAATGGAAAATATATTCAAACTAGAATTTCCAATATAAATCACTACCAGCAAAAATGCGATACTTTTAACTTTAGTAAATGAAAATAAGTAAAGAATTCTTAAACTTGCAAAATATAACAAAAAGGCTAATGCCTTACAAAGTCTTTTACATTTATTTGGCGATAATGAATGTTTAAAAAATAGATAGATAAAAGTGTATTACAAACTAATATTACTGAGCACAAATATTTTGTATTATTCATTGAAAATTGCACTAAAACCTACAGCACTATTTACAACTATGTTAACATACGAATGAACTGTCGCGAACAGTTTTCCTTTGAAGTAAATGACGTTATTATTTGGTGGCATAAGGATGTGTTTATACTGTGTATATGACTTTACTCTTGTCCAATATTCAATTTCTTCAATTATTTCAGTACCTTGTGAATGCGCAAGTAAATTTATAAATACCAATTTTGTCCGCTTCAGTGAATATTCCTGGAATTCATTGTTGGAGAAACACTCTGTAAGCGTAGATTCACAGATCGGACGTTTGAGAGATCAATTAAAGTTACCCATTGTGTGGCTACAAACTTGATGGCAGTAATAGTTTGTAAGATCTTATGTGGTGGTTCATTAATTCCAAAGCAAAAACAATATATTTTTTATTATAATATGGTTATAATGTTTTGATGTAATTTGAAAAACCTTAAAAGTATATTTTTGTTTGACATAACTAATTACGTATTAATAAATGTGTATTTAGTTCGTTACTAAAATCTTATTTATGATCTCTTTCCTGAATTAATCTGACGAGCAAATGTTCTGCGGACTCAAAGCAACATCATTATATTGTAAATCTACTAATGCAATATTCTGGAATTCAGATTGACTTTCTGTATCATATCAAAAATATACTGTTGTTTGATAAATAATTTATTATTCTGTTTGATCTCAAACTAACTGTCTCCTCTTCAATTATAACTTTGATAATCATGCGTAATTCTAGAATAAATATTTGTAGAAGAACACTAATAATACTATTAATCTATATCTTGTGTGAGGATGAAATATTTATAAGAGATTTAGTCCAAAAACATGAGACTACCTAAAAATAAAGAAAACAGAAACCTATTCATTGACTGCAAATTTAAACTTAAATGTTTTTCACTACTTCTAAACTATAGGAAAATATTGTTTCGTCATAAATCGATGATAAGAGAGATGTACGGCGGCATAAACATTTAACTGGTTGTATGTTTTCTATCAGTTTAGCCTGGTGTTTATCACATTTTGTTAGGTGCATTTCTAATACGGAACTGGAACATGACCGTATTTTAATACGAAGTAAAATGTAAAAATTAATTTGAGACAAGAAAATATAAAAAGATAGAAAACAGTCATTATTTAATCTTTTGCATGCAAATACAAAATACTTATTATTTTTACAATTAAAACTGAACAACGGTCGATATTTCAGACAATAAGAAGAAAAATAAGATAAACAAGCGTTTAAAACGGTGTAGATTTGAATATTACCACCAAAGAAAGTTCCGGAGAAAATAACTACATAAAAGGAAACGAACTTATATGGCTGTAATTTCCATTTTCGTTTTAGAAGTTAATATTTTTTATTATTTACGATTCTAATTATTTTCATAGAATAATGTAAATATTTGAATTGAGAAAAAATATTATTATATAAAATTTACACAGCGGTACAGATTTTGTAACTGCATTACATCTTTCACTGATCACCGGAAAGCATTCAAACGCAATTAACATTCTACCTTTAAAATGATTTCCTCACCTGACGTATCGTATCGTTATTTATTATGTCTAACTCTAACTATCATCACAAGAGCACGACAACAGTTCGAAAATCGATCTGTCTTAATGGTTACTGGCATGGACATTGAACACGATGTGGAGTTGTTGAAAATAAGAATATATCAAATGAAAGAATGACAAAATCTATCTATATAAAAGGTATTCATTTTTATTGACAAAATAAAGTGTTAGTCCAGGGAAGATTTTGAGTGAATAGGTTGTTTAAGAAGGAATTGAGTAGACGTGTTCATTTCCACGCGATGTGAATAAATAAGATAAGCATGAAAGCGTGTGTACACATTAGCGTGCCTGTTTTGCAAGTGAGAGTTTGTACGTACGAAATTGTGTGTGCGAGAGGTTGGTTAGCAGTGTGTGCTATTTGTCGCGGGCCTTTTGATCCCAAAAGGACCAGGTTTGATTATGAACTGCTCACATGTGTCGCGTCTGGCAGAACAACACAACAGAGAAAGAACGACGAATATTTAGAAATGAATAGTTCTTGTGCTGTGATTGGTTGAGAGAAAATGTTTAATTTAGCTTTTGTCCAATCAAGAGTCGATAAGTAAAAGAAACATTCGCTGCTTCTGCTTCCAACACAATGTTCGAGTTCTTTGGGGCTATGGAATTGCCTTCACAAATACTGCTGAGAAAGGTATGAATCGATTATTTTCCTTCCAACTATGGATCAAATAGTAAGGTAGACTAGAGTGACGAGCCTTCGTTGTGCAGCTAGTCTATGAAAATGAAAACTCCGAAATTACACCAGTTTTTCTCTGCTTATGCTACATTGCTTCCAGCCATCCTGAACTTATCCTCGCAACTTGATTAGCGTTCCGTTAAGGATTGCGCAATCATTACTTCATTATATACCACATACGCACAAACACAATTATATAGGATATGCATTTTCGCTAGAGATTGAGCAGAGGTATTAATTTTACATTCGATATTTCGTATATATATTAGGAATATTAATATATATATATATATATATATATATATATATATATATATATATATATAAACAAATGGCAAATAAAAATAATTATATGTTGTTCAGATGGATTTAAATAGGAAAAGGTAATTAGTCAGGAATATCTTCTTAATTGTAAATAAGAAGCTCGATATTTTTACAAGAAAATTGCTGACAACCATTTGTTTCGAAACATGTTAATCCGATGCTTTGGAATATCTCTTATTACGAAATAATTATGAAATGATATATTTTTTTGAAAAAGTACATCATATATATATATATATATATATATATATATATATATATATATATATATATATATACCTATGGTTATATAGTTTTCTCTATTTCAGACTAAGTTTTATTATATTTTCTCTCTCCCTCTCTCAATGTCTATATATATATATATATGTATATATATATATATATATATATATATATATATACATATATATACATATACATATATATACATATATATACATATATATATACATATATATATGCATATATATGCATATATATATATATGTATATATATATATATGTGTATATATACGTATATATATGTATATATATACATATATATATATGTATATATATACATATATATATGTATATATATACATATATATGTATATATACACATATATACATATATATATATATATATATATATATATATATATATATATATATATATATATATATATATATATTGCAAGCTTATCCGGAATAATGACCACTCCGTATGCTAGGAAGAAATGAAGTCCCGATCAGCCCATATAAATAAAATTACCCGAATAATGTTTCAAGATTAAAAAAAAAGTGATTTACATTTTTCCAAAGATACAGCATCATAATAATACAGAATTAAAATATCAAGCGAAATTGTGCAAACATTGAGTTTTTATTTAACATTAAACGTTTACTGCCATTTCGTTTTATTTATTTAGTTTTTGTTAAATTATTGAAACTGTAAAGTGAAACTTAATGGAAAAATGGGCACAACATTTTGAAGTTACCTGTGCGAATTAGCGTTTCTAAACCCGAACGACTGATCGTATGTTTACTACTCCGGTGTATTTCTTTCTTGGTTAATTAGTGTTTTATGCTCATGACATAACCAAAAAGAAAACATTCAATTTGATTTTGGTTTAAACAAATATTTTCTACTGTTTATTTACCGTTTGAAAAATACGAAATAATATTTCGTTGACAATTCATAGATGTTTTATTTAGGATTGCTACATGCTACTGTGTTCGGTGAATTGTTGTCGTTGTACCTGGCTTAACGTACACTCGTCTGATATTCTTCGTTCTGTTGTTTCTGTTTCTTTCTGAATACATCTTTTCTGTCTCTTTAAATATATTGCGTCGTATCACGGTTCACACTATACAGATTCTTCGATTTAATTCGTATTCGGATATTTTCGCAAATAATATGTGATTAATTTCCATTTTACATAAACTTACCCGAAAATCCAAGTACTAACACGAAATTGCATTTCCCAATTTCCTTACCACATTGCATTTTAATAACTCATTTTATTCTCATGTTTTCGAGTCCATCGTAAATAATTTATGATAATTTGTCAATCCCTTCAGAATTCTACATTGGTAGCTCTAAACAGAGTTACGCCCCTTACTATGCGTCCAATGCTGGAGATGTTTGTTAATAAATTATATATTAAGATTAAATTATATGTGTCTTCTTTTACGTGTATGAACTTATTTCAGCTATTTTTAGTAAAGAAACCTTAAGAGTTATTTAATGACTATGTGATTACCCGCCTTTAGCAAAGCGTTTAACATTCATCTTAATTCCCGATTATGTTCTCTGACATCTCCTCGCTTTACTATTCATCTCTATTCAATGATTTTTTTATATCAATGAATACATTAAAATAAAATCATTATCACACATTTCAGCTCTTCACTTCGAATGATTGCTATTTTTTTTTTAATCGTCTTGTTTTGAGAACAATCGCCGTTTTATCTTAATGATAAAACGTCGATTGTTCCCAAAACAAAATATTAATCTGGTATCATTTCCCTTTTCTCGTGTGTTATCAGAAGAAACTTGTAATGTTTTAAAACGCGCCTAAGCATCGCTATAAGAGGCTTTGTCAGTCAGTTGGTTTCTTGCACTTCAGTTTGGAATAACATTTTCATTGGTCTGCCATGCTTACGTTTGAAATAGGTATTCGCTGGTGTGTCAATCTTACATTGAGGGTAGCATTTTAGTTTGTTTGTCGCGATTATGTTTCATATTACACTCTATTCGATTTATCACGCTTAGGTTCGATAAAACAGTTTCCCTAGTCTGTCAGACTTAACTTTTTAACGTCGGCCTGTCACGTTTAAGTTTAAAATAGCATTTTTGCTGATTTTTATATGCTAATGAGGAATAACTAATACTTACTACTTATTTTGTTTGTTTAGTCCTCACATTCCATGAGCGATATTACTGACAAAGGGGGGACAATTGCTGTTTTCTGAGTCGGACTCCATCCATATAACATTTATTGTTGGCTAGTTTTTGTACTTTCAAGTAATATCTTTTAGCTCCTTACATCAAGTGGCTTCATGTCTTGCCTGGAGCGATTTCCATGAAAAAGAAGACCACTCGAGGATAAACGTTTATGGGATTATCAGTTGGATGAATAAGACTACTATGAGAGGATTAGAAACGATTGGTGGAATGAGCAGACTTTGAATACTTAAGAGAACGGTTCGATCAGTATTTGTAGCTATTGGACTTGAAGTCAACTATATTGTATTCAGCTGGAGTGCAGCCCTGCTGTATGTGTTCCACAGATTTCACGTTTCAGTTTGAAATAACATTTTTATCGCAAAGCGCGCAGATTAAATGGACCCATCTCACAAATATCGTTTTTTTTTAATTTTTTGACAGCGTAAAGAGATGATTTACAAATCGAAAAGACAAATCATTTAGAGAATTCAAAATCGAACTGATTATATTGCTGAAAAGGTTTTTGTCCTGTTATTTTTATTTTATTTTAGAATGACATGATCACGTGACGTACGCGAGCAATCGAGATAAGAAGAAGTTATCAAAATGTTAGAGTCAATACCTAAAGCTAAAATCGCGCGATTTTGAAGTTTCCAAAACACTTACATTTTTTTTTCGTCAAAATAATATTATCATCGTCTCTATTTTATGGTCAAAGATATCTAGAAGTGATTAAAAATGAAAGACAACAAATAGATAACAGTAAATTCTGTTTTATCTTCTTGGCAAACATTAAATAAATAGTGAAGGTAAAAACATGAAAGCAAAGGAAACACTGCATCATAAATTCAACGTTAAACTAAATGGCAACCATTGAAAATAGGACAATGCACGAATGATTTAACGAAAATGTAGCAAATATATCATATTTTAACAGTAAATTATTTTTGTTTACATTTAGAAAGCGGGAACCCAACAATAATCAATTCATGTAAAATATATAATGTGTGTGTACTTACCTCAGATCAGACTCTAAAAATATCTATTTAATTTTTTTATCATTTCCTTTATCTGTTTTGTTTTTAATTTTACACTAACTTAATCGTTTATTTATTTTAATCTTATAAAAAATGTAGGATAGCTACGTCATATCCCCAGACGCATGATTGAGAATGATCCGCTTTAACGTAATTAAAATCGAAAACAAATCTCTATTTAATTGCCTGTCGTTTGAAGTTAACCATTTTACCATTTTTCCACGGGTGAATTATTTTTGGAAACTTACTTCCATTTTGAATCAATTTGAGTCTTAAGTTGAAACAAGTAAAGCATGAGTTGTCTCCCCCTGCGATCACTACTCTTTGGATCATGTAAACAGCAATCGATAACAACTTTGTTTGGATTTAGGGATAAAAATAATGAAAGTATTTTTCGCGACCATTTTACGTCTTCCTAGAGGCCAAACCAGAGCAGAACTTGTGTTATGTAAATTCATCTTCACTTCTGCAGTATCTTAAACAAAACTTTATTGAGGGCGTTTCATGTGTTTGTAAAATAGTTAGTTTTCTTTGTGTATGGTCATATAAATTTATGCAAAATTTATTCAAAAAATAGTAAACCAATATTCAGAATATTAAGACTAAAGGACTAAGAGTTAGGGATTAAGACAAAACATGATTTATTTCTTATAAACATCGGGAACCAAAGTACTTCGGGAAAATGAGGGGAGAGTTTAAACTAAAAAGAGATTAAATAAAGAAAAGAATCGACAGCATTTCAAAGGTATAACACTTGCCCTCCTATTTGTGAAGATCCTGATAATCTATTTTGTTGTTTTTGTTGTTCAGAGTTAATAAATAACGAAACCAAAGGGGAATGGTTTCAGTTGCTGGCGAATGAACAAAAATTGATTTATTTGCAATGTATGTAATAAATTGCTCTGTGATTTGTGATAAATTTATTGAAGAACGCATTCGGCATTGCATTTCGGATAATCTGTGTATCGAGCAATCAATGTACACAGATCGAACGAGGTTATTTATTTTCGTGAATGTGCACTAATTAAAACATAATAATACGTAGAAGAAACAATAAAATTGTGAATGTTCTTGTGGCAGACTTGGCTGGTCCGAATATCAGTTAGGCAAAGTAAAAATAAAGCGCAATGCTCTGGAACTTAACAGCTCATTGTAGATTAGTAATTGTGATCACACCATAAATGATGCGTAGTGGAAGATTTAAAAATCAATAGAAGTAGTGGTGAAACGGAGACATATGGCAGACGGGCGAGACCAGTCAATTGTGTCTCGGATATAATGTTGACGGATTTCATTCACCAATTGTTTTAGGAGAGAAGAGGAGATACGCTTTTCATATATATTCCCTATCTCTCTCCGCGAAGAACGTATCTGTATATACAGCTAAAATAAAAAAAATATTCTTATTCAAAATAAAAAGGATGTTACTTACTATAATCAACAATTCTTAATGACAAGAATATGTTGGACGAAACACTATCCGCGAAATTTCCGAAGATAAGAGAATATAAACGGGGAGAGATAGATACAATAATAAAAACCATGGAACCACAGCGAAAAGTTTTCCATGTATTCTCCTACTGTATAGCAGTATCCTCCCTCATGAAGCCAAATTAGAATACAAAGTCAGTTCAATGTTCAGAGAAATGTGATACTTTCATACAACGAGGCCAGTGACAAAAATGGCTTCCGCATTAACAGCATCAAGGGGTGATCCTCAGTAACACGCCGCGATAATAAGCACCTTGTAACGTTATGTGAGGTGTTTTTGATAACGGTGTTGCGTTGTCGAGACAAATACATGTTCATTTTACCCAATTGGCATGTTGTTGTTGTCTCTCAGTAATTCTGACAGTGACGGTCGTAAAAGTCATTACTTCTTTATCTTCTTGTTGCTAGAATAATAAAAGCAATAAAAACAACAACAACTCCATTATTTTCTCTGGGATTTGGTTTACGCTTTACATTACTCTTTACAATAATTTACATTTAGATGAATTGCATCTTTCCCTTACAAACACTCGTAGCTTTTTCCCCACGTACTTCCTCTCATGACAAAACTATCGGTACACGTTAGCCAACCATATAACTTGAATTTGAATGGTAAATTTAATTTTCTTGCTTAACTGAGCTTGCGTGGAATTTTCCATATTTTACTTTATATTTACAAATACTAACTACTTGCTACACTCTCGCTATTATAATGGAAGAAGCGATGGTGTCTGACTATGACCGATACATATTACATACCCACTTTAATCATTGGGTTTGTCAAATTTGTAACTGATTTTCCCCTGCTCGTAACTGAATAGTCTTTTTTGTATCACCGTTATGATATCAACTGGTTAATATTTGGTTACAAGATATATAAGAAAAATAAAAAAGATATAAGAAAAAAACGAAAACAAAATAAAATCCTATAGGATTTTTAACACATCTAGTACAATCTCTTTCTTTCTTTCTCTCTTTCTTTCTCTTTCTCTCTCTCTCTCTCTCTCTCTCTCTCTCTCTCTCTCTATATATATATATATATATATATATATATATACAGGGTGGTGCAAAAGTCGCGCATTGGTTTGTTTAGGTGATAGAAACTACAACATTTCAAGTAATTTACTAGACTTTTCCGATAAATAATACATTTACTTGGTAATTTTATTGCAGTAGGTTTTAAAAATAATATCCTTTAAATGGGCACCATGTTCGACCTCACAAAGACGGGATCTAGTTAGGGCATTTTCGATTATAGTCCTTAGAATAACTGGCTCTAGTTCTTGGATTTCATGTCTGATATTGTTTTTAAGCTCTTGAATCGTTGTAGGCTTGTTCACATATACCCTTTCCTTAAGATAACCACAAAGGAAAAGGTCAGGTGCTGTTAAATCCGGTGAACGTGAAGGCCAGTTAAAATCAGAAAATCTGCTAATTAAGGGCTCGCTAAACAATCCCCTTAAGAGCGCCATACTTTGTCGAGCAGTGTGGGCAGTAGCTCCATCTTGTTGGAGCCAAATTTCTGGGTTGTCCTGAACAGCTGGCCTTAAAAGAATTTCAATCATTTGTTGATATCGCTGTGCAGTTATCGTCACCGCGACACCTTCTTCGTCTTCAAAGAAATATGGACCAATCACTCTTTCCGATGTAACACCACACGAACGGTACATTTTAGTGGATGTAATTCACGCTGATGAACGGTTCTTGGATTTTCAATGGCCCATATTCTGCAGTGTTGCTTATTTACGAACCCGTTCAGATGAAAATGGGCTTCGTCGCTCATTATCAGCTTATTGATGAACTCATTTTGTTCTCTGGCTAATTGCTGAATGTGAAAAGCATAAGCTACGCGTGATTGCAAATCTGTGGATTGTAATGCCTGTACCATTTGAATTTTGTATGGAAACAGATGCAATTCACGGAAAATTCTTTGAAGTGACCTTCTGGACATCCCAATCTGAGTGGCTCGTCTTCGAGCTAAGGTGTCTGGATTTTCAGCAATGCCACCCTCAACGAATGCTACATTTTCCGCTGTCCGTACTGAACGTGGTCTGCCAGATCGTGGAAGAGCACTGACTGAACCCTGCTGCCGAAATCGGGCCACACAACGATCAATTGTGGTCTGACTTGGAGATTGTCTGACATTATAATGCCGCCGATAGGCTCTTTGGGTTAAGGTTATTGAACGATGGTTTCCGAAGTAAAGTACAATACTTTTGGTTCGTTGTTCAGTGCTATATTTTTCTATGATAAATTATCAATGTTTATATCTGTAATATTCTGAAAAATAAGGAGAAAATTTGATTAAATGTGAAAGTTGTTACTGATTAAAACTAATGCGTGACTTTTGCGGCACCCTGTATATCTGTATATATCTGTATATATGTATAAATATATATATATGTGTATATATATATGTATATATACATATCTATATATATATATCTGTATATATGTATATATATATATATGTGTATATATCTGTATATATGTGTATCTATACATATCTATATATATATATATATATATATATCTGTATATGTGTATATATCTGTATATATGTGTATATATATGTATACATATCTATATGTATATATATGTATATATATGTATATATATGTACATATATATATGTGAATATATATGTATATATATGTATATATATATGTATATATATATGTATATATATATGTATATATATATGTATATATACATATATATATATGTTAATATATATATATGTATATATATGTATTTATATGTACATATATATATGTAACTATCAATATCTATATATATACATATATATATGTGAATATATATATATATATATATGTATATATATGTATATATATATGTACATATATATATATATATATATATATATGTAAATATCAATATATATATATATATATGAATATATATATGTATATATATGTACATATATGTATATGTAAATATATATATATATATATATATATATATATATAAGCTGACCTATGGATGGAGCACTCTGGTAGAAAGAATGATTGTTTCTATTTAGTTTAATAGTTACTGTTCCGTTAACAAGTATTAGGACCTATAAAACAAATTAATAGTTTTATTTAAATATGATATATTTTTTCCATTTATAGTAGTGGATTCGATGGCTCAAATGGTAGAAAATCCGGCGCCTTTTTTATGTCCGAGTTCTGAATCTCGCTACGTCTAGCTACTCTGGTGTGTCGTAGACAACATAACATCTGTCTCTGTATATTTATGTTATATATATTACAAGACAAACATTGTATTTAATTTCAATTAACTTTTCACGCTTTTCGCAGCCAATAGAAACTTAAAATCAAAACCAATAAATATTCTTTTCATTCTGTTTATAGCAAGTACATAGGAAATTAACTGGTCCTTGTAATGGCATTGACAGATTTCTTGAAAATCTATTCACTGAACTTTGACTGTCGGACAAATTAAGAGCAAGGGAAATAATAACCTTGAACTTTACATGAGTAAGGTTTCTTTTCTTTTTTATATATATAAAATATTTGATTTTTCACATGAATATTTCTAAATCTACTTAAAAACTGTTAAAACTGAAAGACAAGATATGTTACGAAAAAAACAACAATAATATTCACAAATACACATACATATAATATTATAATACTCTTAAACTAACGCCCTAAAATGGATTAATTTCATTGTGTAACATATTAGTAAAGTATCATTAGCTCACTTTAGGGGGAGCTAGAGACGCAGAACTTCTTCCATTATGTTCACATGCAAATTGTACATGCGTATACACTTATATTCAAGGTACACTTTTTAACATTCCTTTGTTTTAAAGGCCCACATGTACACGCAAAGTTGTTCTCCTTTATTATATATATATATATATATATATATATATATATATATATATATATATATATATATATAATGAGAGAGATAGATAGATAGATCAAGGTATACAAAGAGAAAGAGGGAGACACAGACGATACGTTACGTATTAAATACACCAAAATTCTCCACTTACATTTTATTAGTAGTAGTTAAAAGAAAAATATATTCTTTGAGTTCATATTTTTTATCTTTTTTTAAATCGGGATGGGGTAGAATCGAACTGCCCACTCGATGTATTCAGTCTGATACATTTCTAACTGAACAATTTAGATATCTGTTAAGTTGACTTTTAAAATAACACCTATAAGAAAATCGGATATACGTATTTTAAGTTTTAAGGGGGTTCTATCCCAATCAGTCACTGAGAGGTGTGAGCACGTTGATATTCAGCACTTAGACGGTAAGCTAAAGATTCGCGACCACTTTTATTGTCTTCCTCAGATTATTTCATACATATGATATAAATTTCATCAACATAGAATATATTTCAAATGTTAAAGGAGGTTCAGCCCCCATAGCTGACTTAGGTTAGCAGGGTACTGAGATATTTGTGACCACTTCCATTGTCTTCCCCAGAACATTTTATACGTATGTGTAAATTTCATAAAATGTTTGCTTTACTTCAATTCAATCCAAAACGAGACATATTGCAACTAAGGCGTCGGGGGCTACCTTGAATTTGGAGCCATATCCATAGGGGCATCTTAAGTGGGAAGTTATGCAACGAGATGTTTGTTCACATTACATTTACATTTCTGTATGTTGATATAGTCGGGGAAAAGGGAAGCAGAGGTGGAATACCAAAGGCCAGAAGTTCGAGAAAAGAAGCTATACGAATAGAAAAACTTTTGGGCCCTGAGGACCTCAACAGTGAAGGGTGGAATTTAGCTGATTTTTGGGTTGGTTGGGGGTATTTACGTCGCGAAAACCCAGAACAGCAAGTTCATCAGAGTACATTACATTGAAGTCCTTGTAAAACAAGCACAAAAATGCACCACTTTCATCATGGGACAGGGGCGGGAACGTGGTAGACAGTATAGGACCTATTACATTTAAGAGTCGTTTTTAACTTTGCCTATAAGGGAGAGACTAGTGACTGGTGCACCAGCCCAGATGTGTAACAATACACCATGCAGGGTCGAATTGTTGTTTACTAGAGATATATGATACTGGCAGGTGTGAGAAGTTTTCTTGCACGGTAGCCCACTTTTTTTGCAGTAACCTTAGCAGTATCTTCTATGTACTTGTTCCAATTATGTTACCTGCGAATGTTAGGCCTGGAAGTTTGAATATTGGACTCTCGGGTAGGGTGCTATTAGCCATGACAATTGGTGATTACAAATGTTTGTTATCATTGTTAAAAGAAAAGGAACTTTGTCTTTGTAGCATTAAATATAACATCCATTTATATCCCCATTGGCTACAGACTGGAGGTCATTTTTGAATGATTAAGTGATGCCTTGAATATGTGCGCGTTCGTTTTACTCAGATGTCGAGAATAGCGCGTGGTGTTATCGGAAAATATACCCATTTCGGACGCAATTACATCGGAGAAGTCGTTTATGCAGATAAGGAACCTGTATCTTTCCCTTTGCTTATAAGGAACATATTATATTATATATTCGTCAATACCGTACAATTTCATTTTAATGAGAAGGCCTTCATGGCAGGAATTTTCAAAGGCTTTTCATATATAAAGCACTACTGCCGTAGCTTCCAATGCCTTGTCTAGTGTATGGTATATGCGTTCAAAGATGACTGTTACGATATCCGCAGTGGTACCGGCTTGTCTTATTCTATAGTGATGGTTAGAAAGAAGTTTAGCATAAACGAGGAAATAGACTATCACTAAATTTATTAATTATTCAAGATTTTAGCGAAGAGCGATAATTCTGCGGGTCAGTTCTTTCTCTTAAATTCTTGAATACTGATACAACAGAGGCAATTTTCCAGTTATCAGGTGAGCAACATTCGGCAGGGCATTTGTTGTGAAGTTTGGAGAGAACAGAGGGCAGCTTAGCAGAGAATTTATTTAGTCTTATAGCAGGGATAAGATCAGGCTCACATGCTTTGGAGGTGTCAATGTTTATTATGATACTCTGTGCATATAAAGGGGGAATGAGAGATCATCAAATGTGGCTTCTGTCCGCAATGGGAAATTTGGGAGGGAGTGGTTTGTTGTGTCCAAAGTGGAGTTCAGGTCGAACCGCTGGGAAAGTAGTTCCCTCTTATCGGTTGTTGTGGCAACTACATCATGATTGTTGGATAGCGGGGGAATTGTTGATTGCCTATTATTACCCACACTATTCTAGATTTTCCAGAAATCGCGAGTGTCTAATTTCTGCGACTCAATGCGTTTTCTGGTCATATCGGTATACATTCTCTAAGCTTCGACTATTACACTCTTACAATGTTTTTTGATGCTATAAATTTCTGTGTGTTTCTAATTGACTAATGGCTATAGGATATATTTGACGTTTTAAGAAAGTTATAACCTCATTCCCCCCCCCCTTAAGGTTTCACTTAGAAATTCAGTAGCACTTCCATTGTATTCCCTAGTGAATTTTACATAGAAATACACTTTTAGATTTTATATAGATTATCTAACCTTTTTCTATAGGGAACACACAGACATATCTCACACACAGACAAATTAGTTTTATATATAAAGAAGATAATAAAAGTAAAACGTCTTCTTAGCTTAGCTCTTCTATTATAGTTGTACGTGTTGTCTATAGATTTATATACTTGTATTTTGTCCGTTTTTATTTTACTTAAAATATGGGAATATTTTCTAAAACATGTATCGCTTGAGCAGTGACTGGGTATCCATAATTATAAACATTTAAAATAATCATCTTAAATAATAAGCATTCTGAAAATTCAGATACTCATTTAAAGCATGCATTACTTTTAAACAATTTTATTATTAAGTTGGAAACTAAGTTTCCAGCGTTTTCACATTTAAAAGATTTAATAAAAAAATTATTAACTAATTGATTGTAAAACGTTTTCCCAACGTTTAAAACAATTTTCAATACATCGTTGGTAGAAAGTAAAAAGCAAAAAAGTAAAAATAAAAGCAAAAACACAGTGCGAAAATGTTCATTTTCTAAACTTGACATTCCATTTTAATGATCTAAAATAGACAATAATTAAATTAAATTAACTCGACAGAAAAATAGAATTTTCGAAAAAAAAGGATTCGAAAATTGAAACAGAATAGTTTCCAACATTTACAAAAATCGGCGGGAACTTAGAAATAATATTATCTATTGATTTAATTCGATAAATTGATGTTAGTCATATTAAAAACAAATACTTTTAAAAATAAGAAAGGGTGTGTTGACATATTTTTAAACCATTGTTTCGGATAGTATCATATTTGTTTTTGAAAAAAACATAAAAATGTGTAGTGTTAAAGTAAATAAAATTTATTTTAATTTGGACTTTCGAGAAATAAAATTCTCTTTGTCAAAGCAGTGTTTTTTTATCCTTTCTAATTCAAATTGCAAGAAAGAAACTACTGATTTTCAATTGTTATTAAATTGTTCTAAAAGATTCTATTTACGTTAAATTCACCGAGTGCTAATAGGAAGAGAGAATAAGAAAATATAGTAAGAGAGAGAGAGAGAGAGAGAGAGAGAGAGAGTGAGATTGAAAGAAAGGTGAGAAAAATAGAAAGAGTGAATGAAAATGAGAAAGTGAGAGAGAGTATGAAAGAGAGAATGTGAAATAGAGAGTGTGAAAGAGTAATAGAGAGAGAGAGAGAGTGGGTGTTAAAGGGAGACTTGAAAAAGAAAAACAAATAATGAGAGATAGAGTGAAAGAGAGTGTATGTGAAAGAGAGAGGCATGGAACGTAAATTCATGAAAAAATATTTGATTAGGTGTTATTGACATCATAAAGAACATATTTGATTTTGACTTGTTTTGTTTTTTTAGCCCATGAACGTTAGAATTTTGAAATGATTGATTGCATAATATAAAAAAATGGCGACCTCCATTTTTTTATGGCTGAATCAGCAAACATAATGAAATATGTTAAAATATCGAAACTCGAATATCTAGAATTTTAAGTTCTTTAAATTCGTTTTCATTAATATTTTGGGAATACTGACTTTTATATTTTATTCTAAAACAATCCATTAGAATTTTTAATGTTTCAGAATTTTTGAGATAGGAGTTGATAATTTGTAGAATTTGGTATATTCGGACTACTGTTCTCATCTTTGGTGTTTTTATCACAACGTTTCGGCCGATGTAACCTCCGACCTTCTTCAACTTTCGTGGTCAAGCGATCTCGGTTTTTAAAAGGAGTTCGCATGTTGATAACGTAGGTAAAAATAAAGGTAAACGCGCATTATTGTATATAATTATAAATATGTATTTTGGTTTTCACGAGAGCAGAATGATTATTTATGTGGAAATGTAAAACTAGTTGGAATCCCATCATTCTGCATGCTGGAATGTGTATTTATTTCACTTCGTCGTAACAGAAATATAATAGATGCAACGCAAAGAAAAAATGGCGAGAAATGTCCGTTTGTTTTAAAAATCAGATTCGTTCATAGACTTATAAAGAGCTATAGTAAAGAAACCATGACTTTCATCTTCAAAAAAATTAAAAACTATGAACAAATACCAGAAGCTTTTTCGATGTGCATAATTTAGAAATGTATCTAGAGCTCTAGTCCGCATTATTTTCAATTTAATCACAGAAATGGTGACGTTCGTTAAAACCGAATGTAGAAATCGTCAAGTTTATGATATTACATCAATTGATTCATTCAATCGCAACAAAAATAAAACACTATGATTTAAACTGACTTTGATCACGTTACATAAATCCTACAGAACAAAGAAACACAATTGATTGATAGCGATAGGAAGAGTAACATCCCTTGCTATTCCCAACTCTATGGCATGCGTTGCAGTTCAACCTTGTCCTACGTGCAGAGAACCAAGTATCCATAACTGTTCCAGAAACATAAATTCCACAAATTGTATTAATACCTTGATGGCTTCATATTTATCTAATTGATACTTCCAGACTGAGGGTTTACTATCCTAAAATCAAAGCTCCTTATTTCTACTTTTTACAGGACTAAGTCGAGACAAAGTTGATGGACGATAGAAGAGGTTTATTCGACTTCATCTTCGTTCCAAATCACTGACACGCGGTAAGGTTGAGACAGAGATAGATCAATAATTACTGTTTAATCATATTTTGTCAGTCAATTTTACTTTTCATGTACACATGTTGTGTGGTTCCAAACGGACTGTCGTCTTCTCTCGCCCACTCTCACTTTGATCCAGGTGACCTCATATCTACTTCAATTAATTCCCAACAATTTATTGTACTATCTTTCAATGCTTGATTAATAGGGTGGTGTAGTATCTTTTCTGTTGTCATGAGACTATCCTCCCGGATATTACGTCTTTCTTGGGGGTTAGTGTAAGGTATATGTTCGTACGTCATGAGACGGTGTTCCTAGGAATTATTTCTCCATTTGGCGAGTAGTGTAGTGCCCTTTTATGTTGCCATATGATCATCCCTCAATGTATGACATCTTCCATGGGGGTAGCTTGCGTCTACAAAAAATGGCTGGAATCGGCTATTTATTAATAACATCAGCATTTACATTATATATACTAGAAAAATATGCGACCGTCAGGAACATATTTTTGCTACTATATATAATTCATATCTATATAATAATACCATTTTCCAATGTTCTGGATATCATAAAAAGATTGACCCCTCCAAAGCAAGTGGACCTGATCTTATCCCTGCTATTTCAATGAAAAAAATGTTCTTCTGAGTTTACTTCCGTCCTCTCCAAACCCTATAACAATTGCTTCCCAAAATCTTGTTTCTCTGATAGCTGCTCTGTGGTACCAGTTTTCAAGAACTCTGGTGAAAGAACTCATCCGCAAAATAATTGTCCCATTAGTCTCTTTCTGTTCCTCGCTAAAATCTTTGAATCAGTAATCAATCCAACGATAGTTGACCACCTCAGAAATGCTAAATTTCTCTCTAACAAACAGTATAGATTTAGGCAATCTCGTTCGACTACGGATATCTTAACGGTCATCTCCAAACGCATATACCATACACTGGATGAGACATGTGAAATTGAAGCGGTAGCGCTTGATATATCCAAAGCGTTTGACAAGGTCTGGCATCAAGGTGTTTTCAAGAAAATAAATTCGTGCGGTATTGCTGGACAAATATTTCATATAATCTGTTTCTTTCTCAGCTAAATGTAAGATCCACGTTGCCCTCGATGGCTGAACATCTATGCAACATCACATAAGTTCGGTTATGCTACAGGCGTCAATCCTTCGATTTTATTTTTTATTATTCTTGATTTTCATAAACAACATTCCTGATGCAATCTGGTCCGAGATGGGTACATACTGATGAAACCACGGTCGATTCTCGCCATGAGAGCAAAGTGAACACACACATATACAAGGCAATGGTTAGATCTTTAGAAAATAACATTCAGTATGTAGTGAAATAGAGGTACTAACACAAAGCTCTTTTGCTTTAAAAATTATAAGAACCCTTAGCAACCACTGATAGCACCCTTCCCAAGAGACCAACATTTAAAAACCTCGACCTAACATTCACAGGTAACACGAATTGGATCAAATACATCGAAAATTCTGCTAATTATGCTTCCATCGGGCTAGAAGACGTACCAGTATCCTATATCCATATAAAGCCACCATTCGCTTATGCATGGAGTAGTGTTGCCACATCTGGTCTAGTTTACCAACCGCGAGTCTGTCTCTCTTAGGCAAAGTCCAAAAAGACGCCCTAACCTAATAGGTCCTACACTGTCTAATAAGCTCTAGCCTCAATCACATCGCCAGAGAGTTGCATCTATTTTTGTTTTACAAGTACTTTAACGACGAAATACCCCTGACCAA
>OY744521.1:84515884-84595884 GCA_963556195.1 Sepiola atlantica | reverse complement strand
ACCGGAAATTTTCAGATATCTAAACGGGTGATGTATTCAACGAAAAATCTTTTAGCGCGAATGATTATCGGGCGTTGAAAACGAAATAAATTTAACAAATCCAATATGGCGACCATGGACAAGAATCGTGTTTCACAAAGACCATGGAAGGAAAATGTTTATCGTATTGATTTACAAGAATAGTATGAATTTTTAAAAAGTGATTTTAGATTCAACATTAAAATGGATTTTTCTTCGATTAAGTCCGATTATTGACAGGACTATCGCCACCTTTGTCGTCTAGTCTGAAAAGTTGTGGGACAAATATTTGTGTATCAATAGCGTCGGTGTTTTAATTAAGATTTTTACACTGCGTTTTTAGTAGACGACTATGTTCTGTTTGTAGGAATTCTGTTATAGCGTATATGATTTCAGTATGAATGCAGAATAGGTATCTAAGAATTTAACAAATATTCGAGTTTCACCGACAAATTACGGAATTTGCCGAGACACTCAGATGCTAAATAAAGGAAATAACACCCAAATACACAAAATAAGATCTGTTTAAACTTTTTCTACAAAATGTGCCTCACCTGTTCTGTTATTTATCTAAACAATATTTATGCAATTTTTTCCTCAAAAACAAAAGGGAAAAAATAATTTAAATAAAACATTAAATATCGTCCCTTTTTAGCAGTCATTGGTAGGAAGTGAGAGCCGGCTTTACTTTTGTACTGACCTGCGACCATTTTCCGTTCGATCTGGGTGAGCTAAATCCTGCCGAGTTTCTCCGAAAGCCTTTTTTGTTTGACATAAATATCATCGTTTTTAACAGTAAAATCTATGGTTGACGATTACGAAAGAGTATCGAGATAAGGACCCAGAGAGTATTAGTTTTTATGGAATCAGTTCCGTGTCAGTTCCGGTAATGGACGAAACCGTTTACGATTTGAAAGCCGCAAAATGTAGAGGATACTAAGCATTCGAAGGTTTTGGGTTAGGTTGAGTTTTTTTTAATTATCACTTAAAAATAATTGAAGTTGAACAAAATCAGGTTGCTCTCAAAACTAATTACTTCGGCCATTTTCGGATTGACTGAAAATTATCTGTCAATACTTGAAACTGACGCTATAAACATTGACATTATATATATGTTTCTATATTTATTGTTTTTAATTTTTTGTTTTGATTTACCACGGAGACAACGATTAAGAAAGTTATGAAACGAGAAAAATCCGTCGTCCTTTACCAGACATGTACTGATAAGGATTTGATATATATATATATATATATATATATATATATATATATATGTGTGTGTGTGTGTGTGGAACAGCAGTAAAAAAGTGGGCAGATAACATGTCAACGAAAAACAGCTTGTTATTTTAATAGTTACAATAAAAATATGCAAATTCAAACCATTATAATTTAACAATCGTTTTTTACACAAATTAATTAAATTGTCTTCAATTATTACACAAATAAACGAGAGGTTTATTATTTAACATTCTTCAGACGTAATATGGTATTTTGCCGCGAAAATTTAATTCATTTTTCTTTAAGAAAATAATGAATAATGTTCTGTATTATCAATTAAACCCTGTTTATTTTATTCTTTTCATCGTAATTGTAGGTTATATGGACTACTTAGAAAATAAATGTTTCATTGAATAACATATGAAACTGATCATATCCTTCCACTCTAGATTTTCAGAGTATTCTGAAAACTGAGATATCGGTGTTTTCAATATATATAATACAGTAAGTGTAATATTTGAAAGATAACTCAATCTTAATGAATAACTATAGGTATTTCTGAAAAATACAGACGTTTCTGTGATATTTATTATAAATATATTTGCTGAAGATACAGAATAATTAACAAAGAGCCACGTCCTCCTTATGTTACAAATGGATTTCTAAATAATAACGTAATTGTTTAGAAACCCGTTCTTAACCAGGAATGTGGCGTTTTTAAACTATTATGTACCTTCAGCAAACACGTGGATAACTTTGAAGTATTTCGAGTGGTTTATTCTTTTAAACTCCTAAGGTGGGTATTTCAACAATATTTAATATGAAAATAGTGGATTATGAGTTAGGCATATATATATTTTTCAAAAATTATCAGGGTGTCCAATTTTAGTGTAGTTAATCCCGTATGTAATAGGATGATAGATTTATATCTACCAAAGATGAGGACCGAAGATATTACATTTTTAACCATCAAATAATATTTTTAAATTGCATTCCGCCTTTTCTCAACACATCGCGTTTTGCACTTAAAATTGTAACTAATAAATTACACTGGTCAACAAATTTTTTTTTTCTTTGGCAGACCATCTAGGAGTGTTTTCTGGGGTTTTGAAGGTTGCTGATTACGAATATAACATTGGTTTTGCCAGATTGGTTCTAGTTTAGAATATACCGATAGCCCCAAATAAGCCTAAACTGCTAGAATTCTCCCTGAAATACTTCAATATAGAAGCAGTAAATAATAATTTTCTGATATTATTGAATCATTATAATGATTATGTATATATTGAAGTATTTCAGGGAGAATTTTTATATAATTATTTATATAGGGAGAATTTTTATATAATTATATACTGTAATTACTTAATAACATGTTCCATAAATATAGTTGCAGTATAAATTAGACAGTAATTAAGAATTTTTTTTTTAATTCCACAGTTGAAAATGAGTTTCAGAGGGAAAATGAGTTCTTCTAGAAGATGTTGCAGATATGAACCGGATGTCTTTTGTTACATCTGTGGACAGTATATGATGGCACAACAAAAGAGGAATATTACAGACTTTGTCAAGAGGGCGTACAAAGCATACTTCGATATGATACTTGGTGACCAAGACAAGTCTTGGGCCCCACATATGGTGTGCAAAACCTGTGTAGAAAGTCTCCGCGGTTGGACCAACGGTAAGCTGAAGTTGAAGTTTGCTGTACCAATGGTGTGGAGAGAGCCCAACAATCATTTTGATGACTGCTACTTCTGTCTCAATGACATGACGGGGTTTAACAAGCACAAGAAAGCAAATTGGCAGTATCCGAGCCTGGATTCTGCTATCCGTTCTGTTGCGCACTCTGAGGATGTACCTGTGCCTGTTTTCACCAGTTTGCCTGAAATCGATGAAACCGAAGAGATTCCAGCTGATCTTTCAATATCAAGTGATGATAGCTGTAGTGACTATGAAGAACCCTCAAATGGCCCTCAGCTTTTCAATCAATCTGAACTTAATGACCTAGTGCGAGACCTTTGTTTGTCGAAGGAGCAGTCTGAAGTTCTTGCATCACGACTCCAAGAGAAAAACATTCTTGATTCTGGTACAAAAGTAACATACTATAGGACAAGGGAAGGCAGCTTGCTTCGTTTCTTTTCTAAAGAAGACGACCTGGTCTTTTGTAATGACGTTTCTGCACTTCTTAACTGCATGGGGATCTCATCATATGACCCAGCAGATTGGCGTCTTTTCATAGATAGCTCGAAAGCAAGTCTAAAAATTGTACTTTTGCACAATGGCAATAAGTTAGCTCCTGTACCAATTGGCCATTCTACCAAGATGAAAGAAGAGTATTATACTATCAAATTCGTCCTTGAAAAGCTGAATTACAACACTCATAAATGGCTGATTTGTGTGGACTTGAAAATGGTGAATTTTCTGCTTGGTCAGCAAAGTGGGTACACAAAGTATCCCTGATTTCTTTGTTTGTGGGATAGCAGAGCAAGAATCCAGCACTGGAGAAGGGAGAACTGGCCAGAACGAGAAAGTCTCGAAGTCGGCACAGCCAACGTCATCAATGAGCCTTTGGTACCCAGGGATAGAATCATCTTCCCTCCATTGTACATAAAACTAGGGCTCATGAAGCAGTTTGTTAAGGCGTTGAACAAGGATGGGGATTGCTTCAAGTACATATGCAGGCAATTTCCAGGTCTTTCCATCGAAAAAGCTAAAGGTGGCATCTTCGATGGACCTCAGATTCGAACGCTCATGAGGGATTCTGACTTCACTAATCATATGAACACGGGTTAGTTAAATGCTTGGGTGTCCTTCACAGATGTAGTGACAAACTTTTTGGGAAATCACAAAGCTGACAATTACAAGCAATTGGTCCGTAAGATGCTTACTGCATACGGAAAACTAGAGGCAAATATGAGCATTAAAGTTCATTTCTTGTTTAGCCACCTCGACAGATTTCCTGGTAATCTTGGTGATTACAGTGAGGAGCAGGGAGAGAGATTCCATCAAGACATCAAAACAATGGAAGAGAGGTATCAAGGCAAATGGGATGAGCACATGATGGCAGACTACTGCTGGAACCTTTTGAGAGACTGCCCAAAAGTTGCTCACAAGCGAAAATCGTATAAACGTCAATTTTAGTTTTGTGAATAAAATATTGTTTTGTGTGTTCATTGTAACTAAGAATCTAGTGTATAATGCTTTGCATTAATTTATGATATATAACTGATTATGTAAATGTTTTTTTTCACTTGGAGAATTAAAATTCAGCAAATTTTTAGCAATTTTTTTGTATATCCTCGAAATCTATGAAAAGTGTCCAGTTATAGGATAAATGAAATGATGTTATATCTAACTTAACTTGTTAGATTGAGATTTTACACTGTCTTTGTGGTTTAAGATCATCATAAAAATCAATATCTGACATTTATGCACTATTTAGCCGTTTTTTGTACGTTTAGCTATGGTCGCGAATGGGTGATTTCAGACAAACGACCCCCCTGTGATAACTCAAGAACTAGAGCCAATTTGAAAAAACTAATGTCAGATTCGGATTCAGCGCCCTTGAAAACCCCAGAAACCAGTCTTACTTTGCCTGCCAAAAATATTGTGTTGATCAGTGTTATCAATGAAAATGAAAGAAAACTAGAATCCAGGAAAATATATCACAAAAATACGTAAACAAAATATATTTTAATATGAATTTCTTGCTCAATGATATTGCAAAGGGGGTTATTAGTTGAGTGAGCTTGTAGATAGCAGCGTTGCTCTTCTGCAATTGTGGGAATTCTACAAATTATCATATACAGGAGGATTGGAAAGTCACTTCCTATTATTAAGTGCCTGCCATTTTTACTGGACTATACATCTTGCACAAAAATAAAAGATAAAGTCTATAGCATTGTGCTTTTTAGAATTCAATACAGGCTTCAACATTCGCCATTGGCGTTTGAAGCCGTCTAGAAACCACATCAACTAATTGCACAAGGAACTTCACATTTATGTAAAAATGAGTTACTATTTATCCAGGCTATAAACACCCGTGGTTAATGAAATAGATTGTCAGTTGGATAATGCTGGATACTATTAGACGATTGAAACTATCCACATTACCCCTCACTAAAAAAAAGCCGATGCAGAAAAGGCAAGTCTTCCTTTTAAAGATACATAGCTAATGAAATATCAGAACCAATGGAAAAAATAGGGGGAAGCGAAAGTGACCAGGCGGCTTATCTCCTACTTTAGTCCTCACTATCTACGAGCGATCTATAACCAATAAATAACTGTTTAATTAAATATTTAATAAAGCGCAATTAAACTTTGTTATAGTTTTACGAATAACTTAAAAAATAATTAAGTCATAATAGACAGGCATTAAAAAGTAATGATAACAATAGAATTCACAACACGTAAAATAATAACAATAATAAATGTAGTTGTAGAAATAGGAACGAATGCCCGTTGCATGAAAAGTGTTTAACTAAAAGTAAACAAGCTTAACTTTAAAATATTTTGCATAGTGAAATATTCATTCCTTATATGAATGGGTCGTGATTAGGATATGTCATCGATCTTCTCACATTTTTATGACGCAATAACTAATCTGTTATAACTTAGTTCAAATAATTCCAATATTATAGCAATCATTTAGTCGCTCAATGGAAAGCTCTGCATGATAACAAGGCATATATTATTCATCTGACCGATATCAGAATTGGTTACGTCATTGGTGTCGGTAGTTCGTTTTCGTAAGCTTGTAACTATCCCTTTTCGCTCCTCTCTTCAGTACTCATGACGCTGGCCATTTTACTCAAATTATTGATATTCTCATTTCTACATTTCGAAATCTCAGTATGCTTCTGACTTATGGAGGCGTTATTTATCCGTCTCTCAGGTTCTAGTTGATATTAAATAAATCTAGTCTATATTACTCACATTAGACCAACCAACGTCCCGTCTCTTTTCACGTATAGACAGAATGTATAAATAAATATGTAAATGAAAATGGAATGTTACATGTATTTAATACTTCCTTATATCTATTTCTTTTGTTATGTAGTTTGTAAAATTACTTCATAAGCAAACCAGAAGAATACTCGACTCTGTCAGCAGCGAACGGTGTTCGGTCAGATTTAGTGTCTGATATTTAACTGCATCTGTAATAACTTCCGGCGAAAGTTTTAGATTCACCAATTTAATTAATTTATTTAGTAAATTGTTAGGTGAAAGTACAGTGTAGTGAACAAATCCTCCCATGTTAAAAATGGTTTTCTAAATAATAACGTTATTATTTCAGCACAGTCCGTAAACTGCATTAGATTATGTAGAAAGCTATTCTTAACATGGGGAAATGGAGGGATTTGTTAACTATTCTCTACTTTTACATAATAATTTAATAAATAAATAAATACAAATTAGTACCAAACTTCACAAACCAGAAGAGTAAGCAGCACAAAACAGGAAGTCTTTAATATCAGGAACTAAATCTAAAAAAACTCTTAAACAGTTCGAATATGTGTTGCGTTACAAAAAAGACAACGATTAAAATATTACATTTAAATGATCTTGTTTGTTTGTTAGGCGAACCGAACTTCGGCATAGAGCTCACGAAAACTTTTTGTTAACCATTAAGGATTGCAGGTTTATACCCCCAACACAAATACCAGCAAGGCTGAGCCGTTACATGCGAAGTTTTTGCCTTAGAACACACAAAAGAAATAGCGCATAAACAACGTTATAACTTTCGCTTAATTTGTTTGCAGTTGCACACCTGACATGTCTTTGGTTTCCACGTACAGGGGCAGACGACCAGAGTGCCATGGATCCTAATAACGACGATTCCTTGATTTTCACCAGAGCTTTGTTAACCGAGTACCTCTCAGAGTTCCTTGTTGCCACACGCTCTTACCACAGTTAGGAAGGAATGGGTTGGAGGGATGCTGTTGTCGAAGGTATACACTGAAAATTGTACTTTAACATGAATTGGTTGAAACAGCAAAGAACATGAAATTATTTATCACATGTTTTGAGCTAGGGTCTACTAAAGGAACTTAATAAAACGGAATTGGTTGCATTTCTCATTTTTAATATCGACCAATATAGATAAATTAATAAATATATTTTACTTTTATAGGACGTCGAAACACCAGTTGACGGTACGTTGTTCCTGTTATTTCATGCTTAAAAGAAGAGAAGTTTCCGTGAAAATGTTTCTAGTTGCAAATAAACTGCTACCCAGTGAATGGCAACATTTATTCAAAAAAAATCGTTAACAGCTGAAAATATTGCGTTTTTTTTTTTGATAAATTTGCGATTTGGTCTTAATTGCGAGTAGGCAGTGTGAGAGATGGAGGATTTAATGGTAATTTCTAACGCAGAGAAATGTATGGCAGAGAAAATCAGAGTATTTTTTTAAAAGATAGAATGAAAATTAGTTTTGCCAAATCAGCCAAACAGATAGTAGTGAATCTTATCCTAACACCCACCCATATATATATATATATATATATATATATATATATATATATATGTGTGTGTGTGTGTGTGTGTGTATAAAAGAGGTGAGTTCAGTATTACTGCAGATTCAACGAGAGAAAAGTATATATGTAAAGGAGTAAGGCTACCAATATTTGTAAAATGTTTTTTCATACGTTATTTATTATTTTGTTATTTTATCATTTTATAATTTTATATAACGCGTTTTAAGCGGTGGTCCGCTATCATCAGATATGGAAATCCATTTGAAAGAATGTCTTTCGATTTGAAAGTGTTGTTTCATATATATATATATATATATATATATATATATATATATATATATATATATATATATAATGATAGATAGATAGATAATAAGTGCGTGTGTGACGGAGTAAATATTAAATGACAATTTTAGACAAATGCAAAATTAGTTTATGATAAAGTGGATAAGCACTTATCCACTATTACATAAACTATTTTTCACACATTTATAATTATTTTAAATACATATTTATGTCCATACAACTTGTCCGTCTTCATTAAGACTTATCATTGTGGCTATATACGGTCGACTCGCACGAATCAAACATTGAACCTGGTTGAGATCCAACGTCTTAGTCGATGTGCCTACCAAATGATTTGGAGAGATAAAAAAGATATACCATATACGTGCATCATTACGCTATATTAAGCCTCTAATAGGGCTCAATTCAAAGGGTAAGAACTTTTCTTATATAGTTATCACCTTTTAAGTGATATATATATATATATATATATATATATATATATATATATATATATATACATGGGAAATGAAAAAGGAAAAACCAAAAGATGTTTTTTTTTATGTATTCATCAACATTTCGTCTTTATTAGTAAGACTTCCTCAGGATGATAATTTTAAGAAAAATGTCATGCAAGTACATAGAAATATTGGGTTGACATTATTGGTTGATGAAAAGAAGTAGTAGCCACCATGTATATATATATATATATATATATATATTAATCAGATATATATTAGGGATATTTCGTTAAATAATTTGAACAATTTTCATCGACATATTTTAATAAAGACACACTATAGTTTTCTGTTACGAGTCGTTTTCTTCAGGTGGGAACTGGAAGATAAATTCATACTAGTTATAATTCAAACTAATTTCGGTCTGATTACACCCCCCGGGTGTTTTGTATAAGCCGATGAAAATTATATATTTAAATGTTTATTTGAATGAATTTGGCGGGTAAATTGCGTAACGTCTTTGCTTAAAATTAGTAGGAGCATTATATAGCAGTAAGGGAATTCTGAGTATAATTTATCTGTGATTCAAAATTAATTTCCTAATAGTTTTATTTGATTTTTATGTTCGGTTAAAAGAATTTGTAGGCGCCGGATGTTGTTTTTCTTTTTATATCAATATATTACTGTGTCGTCGACGAGAATTTTTCCAAGTAGTTATTTCTATTTCTTTTGATGTTGGCTTATTGAACTTGTGTCATGAAGGTGCATCGTGATGTATTTGCTAGTTTCCACCTGAAAAAAATACTCGTCCTATATAGAAACTTAAAACTAATCAGTTGTGTTAATGTTATGTATAAAAGCGTACATCGCAGACAGCAAGAAGCTGTTTGTCTTGTATCTTATAGAGGTGACGTATGAATTATTGCGTAGCCTCACTGTACCAGATAAATAAGACATTCGAAGAGTTAATACTGTTGTTACTGACCCTCTATTGGCGAACATCAGCATCATAACTGAAACGTTATCGGTTTCGCAATAAGTACAAATACCAACAAGAATGTCAATACATGCGAATAGAAATTGAGGAGACGGGCAAGGAACTGTGAGTTTGGTGACAGTTTATATGACACGATGAGAGATAGACGTGGGTATGGATTATGGTCGGTAAATATACAAAACGAAATACTGTCGGAAGAAAAATTAACTCTTGTAAAGCCCGTACAATTATTAGTAACTATGGAAACCACGGCGTTAAGTAATACAATTTTACAAGAGCCTTTAACTTTCCCTTTCCCCGTTTGTGAAGGATTCTTTGAAAACGATCTTATTTAGATTTTATATATATATATATATATATATATATATATATATATATATATATATATATAGTGTACGTACGTGTGTATCTTGTAAACTAATTTCAAATTGTGATACACAACCCTGTTTCTATTAAACATGTATTTGGTTAATAGTAAAAAAGATATTGGTTACCCATGTAAAAATTTATTTTCGTCTATTTTTTACTATATTTCATGATTTTTTAAAAAAATGTTTCATTATTATTTTATTATATTTTTAACTTTGTACTTTTAGTGTTTGTTTCTTATATATTTTTATGTATTTTCTTATATATTGCTGCTCCAAGAAATATACGAATTTTGGTATTTTACCGCCCCCCACTTTTCTCTATTTATAATGAAATAGTTATTAATGTTGAAGTTCTTGTGTTTTTGTTCGACTTCTAATTGTGGTGTTCTAGAATACATTCTGATGAAGAGAAAACTTAGAATTAATAATGACCTTTCGTCTCAGAAACGATGGCACACCAAAATAGTTGATGTTGAGTTCTAGGAACTGATATAAATGAATATGTCATCATTTTGTTTCCTTCCATATTGTAATACAATTGCTTAGGTTAACCTAAAGGTTATCCATTGAGCTGATTTTATACCCGTAGTATTTCTGAGTATATGATGGTCTTAATCTGATTTAACCATTTCTTTATATTTCTAAAGTGTGGTTAATTATTTATCCATTTGTTAATACCAAAGTCTATGCATTTGACTTATATATATATATATATATATATATATATATATATATATATATATATATATATATATATATATATATATATATATATATACATGTGTGTGTGCGTGTGTGTTTGGCGATAAATTAAATCATAATTACAAACATAATATAAAGTTTAGTTTTGGATAAAATAAGTTAATATAGACATATCGTACAGCAATTTAATGTACTATGAACACTGAATATAACTTGGAGCTCCTTCCACATTTCATATTGAAGGGAGTATGTGAGCTAGTTTATTGATTGATATTTTTCAGTATATACGTTTCCATCGCATAATAATACGTAATTTGTCCGGAAATATTAGCCAAATTATCCAAAAATGTAAGCAAATACAATGGAAAGAGATTAGGCCAACAGCATACGAAGTACTATAGTTACGTACTTTAAACATTAAATTTTCTAATGCAACAAAAGGGGTATGAGGTAGGGAAAATGCAGACGATTACCGTTGATGTAGCTCCTAAGAATATGTTATGAACAAATGTTAACTATGATTTTGAAATGGATTTATCGAATATCTTTTAACTATTTTAATGGCTCCTGACCTTAGTCGATTATTTGCAAATAAGATAAATGATATGAATATTAGAAATTGATGGTTTAAATAACGGAAGTAAGGCGAGAGAGGAATGTGTGTTGAAGGAGAATATTTTAAATAAAAATCTTCACTGAAACTCTCAGTCAGTCGCCTGAAGATATCGAAAGATCAAAACACGCGTGCATTTGAACAACTATTTAAAACTTACATAGAATTATTCATAGTCCGTTTTAAGTTATTTAGTACTTACATCCATTCAACTGGTAATAAAATGGTATTGTCCGGGCCTTTGGGTCTGGATTTACGCCGGTCTATTGGGGGTTGCCGGTCCTGTGCAGTTCTAGGAGGTGCACCTTCCCAGGCTTTGCCTCCCCTCTTTGGGGAGGAGTAAGTTTATTGCTTACTTCTGAGGCGCCTCTACCGGAGAATGCCGACGGGGCTGCCCAGGCAATTTTTAAATGGCCAGAGTGCTCACCTCTAGAGCGATGGCTTATCTAATCACACTTGCCCGACCTTGTGTCACATCTTACCTTGTGGGAGGTAGATAAATAACTAGTACTTGCATCCATGGGCGATCTCCAGTTTTCAGATTGCATAAATAATTAACTGGCCTCCTTTCTAAAATTTCATAGTTTTCCGGGGATCGAAATTACAGAATCAAGAAAAAAAAACAAGATAGGATACTTTAAATACGCTTACATTCAATCTGTGTGTTAGTTTTAAAAAGTATATTTCAAACAAACGTGACAAGATTAATGAAAATGATATTTAAAACTTTAGCGTGACAGAGCAACGAAAAATGCGATTTCAAACTTAAAGTTTGACTGTTCGACAAAACATTTTTCGATTTGACAAAATTGGTCTTCATTCTATGCCACGATCTGCAGAACTTTATACTTTAAAAAAAAATCAGATTATGGACTTAAATAGTGCATCTATTAGTGATTCTTCCATTGTTATAAATATATATATATATATATATATATATATATATATATATATATATATATGTATATATATATGGTCTAGCCGCACTAAAGAGCTGTGATACAGCGACACAGTCTGTATTTGGATGACTAATATATATATATATATATATATATATATATATATATATATATTTATATATATACAACAGATTACTTGTACAACAAAATAGTACATACATTTCAGAGGAAACATTTATTATTTTTCTTAAGGCTTTATTGCCTGACCGTATAAGAGGAAACGTCAGAATGATTAATATAAAAACTAAAAGAATCGAATAAGAAGTGAGTGGGTAAAAATTATTTTCAGTAGTAAAAATCAGTTGAGAAAAAAAGGGGGAATCTCTCAACATTATGGAGGGAATTGGATTGTGAAAGATCGTGAAATATCTCCCATTGATTATTTAGAACCTTCCATCTACATGGGCTAGGTCGAGAATTATTAAAAACTAATGCCTCAAGAATATTGAGATGATAGTTCGACATAGCACTGTGTAAAACAGAAAACCACTCATCGGAATACTGTTTTCAACAAATATTTGTACAAACCAAGTAATTACTGATGGCAAATTCATATGCCTGAAAATTCCCGAACGTTCTCAAAACATTGTGATAACAAATATCACGTGGTATGTGTTAAGCTATTCTTATGTCTAACATTTGGGATGTCTTGCCTACGCAGTCAGCTTCACACTGACATAGGAAGTTATAAAGGATTATTTTAAGTAGTATGCTAAACATCTTTACAGAAAGAAGAGAAAAAGGATTAGTCGTGTAGACCACTTTCGGCATAGTTGAGTCGAATAAGTAATTTTATTCACCGTCATGCCGTTGGGACCTAACCATGGAAATGTATAAGAGATAAGAGACTGCGATGGGCTAATAGATCTATTACCATTAAATGTAGCAATTTACGTGCAATGGTACTTTTTATAATATTGATGGCAAGAAAAACATTGGTAATTTTACAAAGTTCTGCAGTGTCGTAAGCTCTCTATAATATATATATATATATATATATATATATATATATATATATATGAATCTGTTATTTTAACAAGATAATGTAGAGCACGTTAATTGCGTTGAAATATTCAGATAAAACTAAACCAAAGCAGATACAACATAGGAAGATTTAGGAGTTTGAAACACAATGTAATATTTGAACATGTGCGATAAGTTTTAACTTAAATAATATACGTACATATATTCTATCTTAAAGCATATACTGTTTTAAAACAATGTGATATGATTATATATGCCTCGTCTTAAAACACATATAACGTTTTTATAAATATGTATATATCGGATATATCACGTTTACACTACATCACGAAGGTCTCTATGATAAACTATTTTATAAATTCTTGACAATGCTTAAGACAGGTTGAGCAGTCAACTCGATTAATACGAATTTCACACAAGTTATAAACGGTTTTTCCCCAAATCAAGAAACATACGTAAAAAGAAATATGTATTCAGAACATGAACGGCAAATTATTTAATACAAGACATGCATATACGAACACATATGCACACATACACATAATATATATATATATATATATATATATGTGTGTGATTTTAATGCCGAAATCACACGGCACACAGGTCGTCTTTTTCTTCACGATTCGCGTCGTCTCTTTCTTCACGATTCGCGTCGTCTCTTCAATTTCTTTTGTTTCCCTTTGCGCATCCCTTGATCCAACAACTCAAACAATAAATGTTTATATTTACGCCCTCTATAACTTGAAATTACCCAAACAACTAGAGTCGTATTACAAATTTGACCTCCACCCCTCCTGACCTACACATCATTACCATCTAGCTCATAATTCCCATTACATATCCTGTTTCTGATATCGTTACAGTGGCTGGACATTCTGGGTGTTTTAAGCTGCGATTCGAAACTTGATCACTTGGACAGCAGTCAGTAACTTTAATCGTACGCCAACACGCTCACCACGGAAATAAGAAATTATGAGTTGTTTTAATATTTGCTCTATTCTGTTTACTAGCTGTATGTGTGTATCTTAATAAATGAATGGGAGTAACTGTATTTATCCAGACAGCTGTTTCGTCGTACCACGGCTTTTCAATGTGGCTAGACATAGTGAGTGATTTGATCCCGACCTCTTCTACAAAAGTATAAAAATCAATGTCTTAAAATCTTAAGAAAGTCAAATCAAGAAAGCAGCTCTTGGACACACAAATACCTTTATCTTTTATAGATAGCTCTTTATAATTATAATAAGCGATTGATAATAAATTTGGCTAACTAGTTTCACGGTACATCCGTTGTTAAACTTAAATGTATGAAGACCTAAGTAATTTTTTAATACACTTATGATCGGGTGTACCGTAACACTACAGCAAAGTCTTAACATAAACTAAATGTAGTACCTCTTGTGTCATTTTACTTCAGTTGAATTTCTCAGAGATCAAGGAGCCTCTTGCTGGGGCTAACACTTGATCTATATATGAGATACATAGATATTCGAATATTCCGTTTAAGTTCTCCTTCACTTGCCAAACCTGTAGTTAGTAAAGAAGTTAATAGCATTAGTGTCACTCTCCCCAATTGACCAGTAAACTATTTTATAGTATATCTTTCTTGTAGTCTCTTGGTCTTACCGTATTCTAGGACAAAAAATCATCTAGTCTGGTGGAGTATTCAGCTGTGTTATAACTTCAGGTAACATCACTAGGAGAAGGTGCACTATTTCTTGTATAAACCAGTGTATAGCCATATTTAAAAGATCTTATATGTGCTGCGAATACTATGTTATTTTTAATATTTGGTCAGGGTTTACTTGTAGGGGGAAGTATCCTCATGTCAGATTGCCATGACAAACCCTTGTACAGAGAAACCGAAGACACTCGAAGGTGCTGTCTAGTAGATAATTAAAACTCCAAGCTGTGTGTATCTTGACCAAAAGTATACATATATGTGTGTGTGTGTATATTTATAAGTAAGTAATATATTTGGTTCATATATGTATATGGAAAAATAAATATTAGAAATATATGAAAATGTATATATGATAAAAGGCAAAATAAAACGCGTTCTCTAATATGCTAATGCGTTTCGTCCTGATTAGTACATAACAATTTTAATGGAGGAAATACAGGGAGTAATCTTTTTAGGCAGAAACGTTTGGTTGCTCACAAAGTGTGCAGCTATAAAATATAAGAATATCGCAGGGAAAAGAAAAACAGGAAGAAGATTGGATGAACTGGGCGTGGTATAAAAAACAAAACTTAGCGATGATTAAAAGTAGAAGTAAGTCAGTAGCTGACGCTCTAGGAAAAAAAAGGAAGAGTGGATAATAGTATTGTGGTAATGAAAATGTATGCTAGAATAATAAAGGAAATATCTCTCAATAGAAAGATATTAACAAAAAGAGGGGCACGTCATGAACGAAATGGATAGATACAATAAAAATAATATAATGTATGCCTTTGAAGATGTTCTTATCAGTTGTTCTATCAAATATCATATATATATGATTTTTTAAAAATAATATTTTTAAATTTAAACATATACACATGCGTGTCATGCTAAACATGCAATCATCAGTATAGGAGGAGACAATCCCTGCCGGTCACACGGTTCAAACGCCAATACGAAAGTCATATTTAACTTGGTAGTCGGAGCGCGTACCAATGTTTCCACTGCGCATTGTCTGGAAATGGGAGAGTAAATTAATGTCTTAATGGAAGATTCGGAGGGCATAAGCAAGTCGTGGAGAGCACTCAATAGGCGGTGCCTAGTCTATTGCATTACGCTGTAAATGACGGCTTGTTGTCAACGTAAAGTGAGCCCTCTAGCGAGAGAATTGAATAATTATATATATATATATATATATATATATATATATATATATATATATAATATTATTAACGCAAAAACAGCTGTTTCACCATATCACTGTTCCTTCCTGTTACTAGACATAGTGAATGTTTCCAACTGAGATTCGAAACCCCACCGCTTGTAAAATAGTCAGCAATGTTTGCCGTACGGCATCTCACTCACCAATAATGTAAGAGAAATAATATTTTGGTATTCATGTTACCTATAAGCGAGAAAACTCTGTATGAATATATATATATATATATATATACTCCCATACCTTTGTATGCGTGTACCCTCATACATATGTGTGTATATAACTCAGACTATACTATCAATTTAGCCCTTTTTGACCTCATGTAATTATTTATTAATGAAAACAAAGAAAACTTTGGAGTTTAAATGTTAAATCTTATTCATTTATCTTTTATATATTTTCTTTTTCCTCAGTTTTTTGTCAAAAGAAAGACTTGTTTAACCCTATTTAACATATGGATGTTCATATAAGACATTCTATGCCACGTGTGTATAGCTCGTTTATTGTGTTTTTATTCCATACTTAAAAATTAAACATGAGTTATACATATTTTCACCAACCGTCATCATGTCGATTTAAAGTCTTTTCATTTCCTTATTTCCTTTCATTTGTACTTCCTTCTTCATATGTTACACGTCAGAGCACTCAAAAGTTCACTTAACAGTAGAACAGAGAACAAAGATAAATGAATATTCGACTTTTCAATGTTTCATCCTGACTGGTTTACTTTTATGCACCGGGGAAGACTCCGCATGAAAAGTCCATGATATAATTATAGACATTTTAATATTGCATCCGGATTATCTGATATACGAGTAAGATTTGTTAAAAGACTTCATAAAGATACTGTGATTTCCTCTCATTGACTCTATTTCGAAAGTTAAACGCATAACTGAATACGATGAGGGTTCTTTTTATATTATTGACATTCTGGAATGGCTATGTTTATTTTGTGTTATCAAAAATTCAGGAACCGACTCTGATTATTTCGACTGTTGTTAATGTTTTTTAGGGGGATAGTGGACTCTTCGTCTCAATCGGAAAAATATTAACAAACCATGTTTGCTCTTCCTTTGTTAAAGCTAAGGTTATTGTTGGCTCAACTTAATAAAACAAGTATTTTAATTTCGGTATTTCAAGAAATTATTTCGTTAAAAAGATGTATTCATTCATTTAAATCGCCACAATAGCTTATATTTTTATATAGCTATCTTATATCTGAATATTTTTAAGCGGTTACATAACTTGAACTATTTGTTGGGATTTACGTATAATTACTTTTACATAGATATATTAACTCTTTTTTTATTAATCTTTTTGATAACTACTTCAGATATTAATTATTTTTAATTATTTCAAAATCTTCGTTGGTTATATTTAAAGAGCAGTGTTTCATGCTTATGCAATCTTCAGTGTAGTTGGTGTTAATATTTGCCGGCCGAAGGGCTAGAACCTAGTCTACAAAGTCAACCTTTGTAGTATGGAATTCAATCCCTAGATCAGCATGAATCAGCACGTGAAAGAAAGAGAATTAAGTTCGATCTTTGTCAAGTGTCAAACACACAGTGACTGATGCATGCTTATGCAATCTTCAGTGTAGCAGGTTTTAATTCCTACAATGTGCTCGAACCATATATATATATATATATATATATATATATATATATATATTCAGCAAAACTTATACTATTGCAATAAATTGCAACCACACTTTAGATTATATGGAAAAGCCATACATATTGTACATGGATATATATATATATATATATATATATATATATATATATATATAGACAACAATAATAAAATTAGACTGATTATTTAAAAGAAATGTAATACCCAAATCTTATTGTAAAAAACAACTCCTTCAAACCCCCCAACACATTAGAAAGAACACATTTAATGTTTGCCCTCTAAGAGAGTGCAATTCATATAGTAATACTACTAATAATAATATAGCTAATAGGTAAATGCGTTTTACAACCACTAATCTTTTCCGTTGACTAGTAATGCACTTGGTAAATTTTAGCATTTGCCAGTATTTAAAAATTATAATTGTCTCCTCTAATTTACATTTTTCCTTGTTAATGACACAAAAATAATACATTGCTATCCTTATTAAAACCCAGCAACGTACAATAAATAACGTTACTGTTAAAACGTCTGACATCATTTTAAAATACTTAACGTACATACAAGTTGTCCTGTGACGCTAATTCTGGCGTCACGGAATATAAATTATAAACGTTTATTGTCTTTGGTAACAGTTATTTTGTTACTATTTGTTTTTTGCACACCCTGTTCTATTGCTTATTCTTGACACTCGCCAAATGCTAATCGTCAATTAGTCAAATCAAACAATGATATATTCCTGAGTAATTTAAAATGGTTTATTTGTGGTTTCGCCTTCAGAAATATGATACGAAACTTAATGACGATTTTTAAAGTATGATTCACTTTTTGTTATTAGACAGGTGAAAGATTGATTATTGTTTTTTAATGGTAAATGTAATACTTATCTTCATATCATCATCGGCATCATCGTCGTTGTCGTTTTTGTTGTTGTCGTCAACAACAACAAACACCGAAAGTTATCTTTCGAATTTCAAATAATGTGCTTGTCTTTTCATTATTGATTGATTTCTCTAAAGAGTAGCCGGTAGACTGAAACCTTTTTTTTTCTTACGAGTTGCGAAACGCGCGTAAGACAGAAAAAAATCGCCGAAATAACGTAATAAAAAAAATAATAATAAATTAAAAAAAAATTAGGATTGTAGACTGATTTATTAATTTCTCTTGGTCGTTGGAATGCAACCAACGAGTATATATGCTCTGAAGACTGACACTTCATTAAGCTGGTTTTTCTAACAATTTGGAAGGTATTATCAAAATATATATACCTTAAAATATATGTTTTTTATATAAACTCCAATACATACGATATATATATATATATATATATATATATATATATATATATATATATATATATATATATATATATATATATATAAACACTACAGATCGACAATGGGAAAATAAATTACACTACTTAACTATTTATTCTAATTATATTTTAAATATATATTAACGCAAATTTATTTAAATAGCTTTTTATCTATTAATGTTTTCATTACATCAGATTATATGATGATCGTTTATGGCATATTATACTGAAGCCACCTGTGCTCAATTTATCACTCTTAAAATAACTTTAGAATTGTTTTTATTATGTTTTAATTACTGACTTGTTACAGGCAATATAAAAATATATACAGCAGGCGTATCTCATTATAATGGAGCTTTCCTGTTATCACCTGAAACTGCATCCTATTTCTGAAGCTTATTACTTTATATCCCAAAATATGTTTAATTTATTTTGAAACATTGAGAATTATTGCCGTATATGAAGTAAATATTTTAATTATCTACGCACACTTACAGATAATTGCGATTATCATTAATAATTAGTATTTACCTGCCATTCCATGAGAGCAACGTGTGCCACAAAGCCGTTTTAAATGTGAAGAATGTAGTGCACATGGCACAAGGATAAGTTAAAAAATTGAGCACTGTCCCCTAGATACTTTCACACAGTACAAGCTTAATGAAACCAGGTTTGCATTTTAGTTAAATATCAAAAGAAATTAATACTGTCAGCCATGTTGCATCTGTGTGCTTGTTTTACAAGTACCTCTCGAGAATGGGCTCCGATTAACTTAGTGCACTTGTACCTTCTCAACGAAATAAAAACTACCTACCCGATGAGAAGCTGGAATGTTTTCTACACTGATAGGTTATTTCCTCGGACCGCTCGCATTTGAAACCCTTCCTGTTCCGTTTCTCTGTTAACATGGATAAATTTAAATATGATGTGAGCGAATATCTTGTTGCACAACTCCCCACCCAGGTTGCTCTCTATAAATCTGGTACGCATCACAGTAGCCACTGACGCTTCAGTGACAATATACCATGTTTGTGACGAATAAAATATTTTAAATACGAATTGGTATCTACCTTTCTCTGCAGGAAGTAAATATGCGACACAAAGTCTGCTTTAAATGTCTGGCATTATTAATTTAAAAGTTTATTTTATTTTCATGCATATAAGCAACCTCTTTGTATAAATTTCATGTGAAAAGAATTATAAATGTATTGGTCTTTTAATACGCATTTGCCTTCTAAAGACGAATGTTTTACTTATCATAACCGATTATTAGATAAATTATTTGGGGTAATATTTGATTATACATTTGTGATCCTCTTTTGTGTTTTGTTTTTTCGTTTTACTTGCATGGTCGTTGCCTGTTTGGATCGGCGAGGGCAAACACATCAATAAAAACCCGGAAGAACAAAAAATCCAACACTGCTTTGTGTTTGGCAGATTGTGAGAGTTAATACAACAAGCAACGAGAAAACTTTCATAGCTTCTTTTTCTGCAGATGGTAGTAAAAAAACTAAAAACGGAAGCTGATTTTACATGGCAGACAAAATGCTTTATATAACGACTTGGTTGCTTTCTAGAAGTCTTCCTTATCCGTAACTAACTATACGTCACAGTTAATGTAGCCAAATGGACACTGAAGTCTATAAAGCAAGTGGATGTACATCTCTATTTGCTGTACAAATGATGTCATGCACTTGTTCTTAATAAGATGTTTCTTACATTTTTATTAGCCATACTTATATAGTTTTAATTGTAATATTGATATGAAATATCAGTCTACCTAAGTTTAAGTACCATAAAATTAAGTTTATTTTTACTAACTAAATTAATGTGCAATACTATTGTAATAATATTTAGATGCGGCATAGTAAAGATAAGGTTAGTATAGTAAATTCTCAGGTAAGGTTTAAAATTAGGTAGAGTGGAAAGTTCCAAGTAGAAGTCGTAAGAACTACGTGTGCTTGCAGTGGCGAGATAGACAGGAAGCCGCTCAACTGGCTTGCCGAATGGGTAGAAATTCCTTCTCTTTGACTGAACCAGCAGAAAGAGTAGTGTGTTTGAATTTTTGTCGCTCTCATAGGATAGATGTTGAGTGTTTTATGTGTATGCATGTACCCTATAAAGAAAAAATAAACTCCAAAGAGATTTAACTACTCGATTGAATTGATGATGTTTGTTTATTAATGACGTTTGTGAAAGCTGTTATTGAAAACACAACGACAAAGAGAAGATAAAATAGAAGCTTTAGCTGCCACCTCACTACTGTGGCTAAAGAAATTCAACCAACTGATTATGCCGACGAAGTGGACGTACTGTGATGATTAAAGAACGTCCCAGCAAACTACAAGTAAACCCATTAACGTGAATGCCTCCAGAAAGTTTTGTCGTGCATTAGCATAACTTCATCTGATAGTGTCACGATGTTTATGGAGACTCGCATGCGAAAAATAAGCCGTAATGTGTGTACATGCTGAGTGTGAATTTTGTCTTTAATATATATGAAGTGAATTATTGTGAATACGACTACAAAATCTTCGCTGCTTCAAAATAAAAGAAATTATCCGTGAAATCACATTATTGAAATAAAGACGATATTTTGTAATGATTTTAAAAGGAAAATAATGGCAGTGTATTTTCATGTAAATTACAATGATCGCAAAAAATAGAAACGTCGTAAAGGTAATTAAAGTTAAAAGTCGTATATTGATCATTAAGAAAAAGATTATAGTTTAAAAACTGATGTATCTATATATATACGGTTTACGAAGCTAGACTCACGGTACTAGAATGGACCGAAAAATATTAAGTATTACGTATTTTTAGCACGTCACAGCCTATCGGAATAAAAGTAAACATTTCGTTTAACAGTTAATTATCAGCAACGAAAAAACATTATTAGTATCACCAATTAAAATAAGCAACCTTTTCTGCTGATAACATAATCTTTGATTTACATTTGCTTCTCAAACAACAGGTTCGTTCTCTCCGAAAAGTATTCCGAGCAGGATAAGTTGTATTTACAAAATAATTTAATCTAATTACAATTTATTGTACGTAATAACATGCATAAACAAAAGAAGGTAGCTAGCCAGAATCAAATAGTGATTTTAGATGCAATTCTATTTAGGTCTGAAGTGGTAAATCAATACAACGTTGCTTTATGTTTTCGTGAAACTAGTATTTTTCTGTATATAAAAATATGGTCTTAATGTTACTGGGATAAATGGCACAATTTTATAAGATATCATAAATACTAATTCCTCATTTTAAACATAATAGCTAAAAATGATGCTTGATGTTGTCCTTAGGACATTAAGGGGGACAGTACTCAATCACTAGCTTGCTTATCCATGGTGTGCGCGTTTAGTGGTTGGGGAGCTTAAATACAATTAAATGTCTGACTGTTTTCCTAGTGAAATACAATTTTCAAATGAGTAATTTCAATTTAATCTTGCTCAAGTGAATTTCTACATAAATGCTACATTTTGGGAAAATTAGTTACGCCAAAATATTGTCTTAGTATGCACGCTTTTAACTGTTTTCGTGGCAATATGGGACCTGTTGAAAATGCCATAATCTCTCATAGAAAGACGGCATACGAACTAACACCGACAGTTACCATGACGTCATCGTGTCTGTAACGGCTATCCTACTAATTAGGGCGAGAGAAAATTGTGAGTAGATTTAATATTCAATTTTTTGTTTACATAAGAAGGCCGATTTCGTTCGAAATAATTAGTATGTCTTTTCAAAGAAGACATGATCAACTATTTATGGAAACCAGAAGTTGAGGATATAAGAATGGGCTAACTATAATTAAGAATAAGCCATTTAATGAGACTAAAAGGCCGCTGATCTAGACCACATAAAACAATCTAATATACTTTTTGACCTAGCATTGTCTTTTACAAGGTATATATATAGTACGTGCACCGGGGTGGCGATAGGTACGTGTATAGTAGTGCATAGGAGTGGCGATATGTACGTATATAGCATGTGCACAGGGGCGGCAATAAGTACGTATATAGAATGCGCACCAGGGCGGTGATAGGTATATATTTAGCATACGCTCCGGGGCGGCGATCAGTACGTATATAGCACGGGCACCAAAACGGCGATAGGAACATATTTTGCATTCACATCGGGTCGGTGATAGGTTCATATTTAGCATTCGCACCGGGGCGGTGATAGGTACTTATTTAGCATTCGCACCGGGGCAGCGACAGGTACTTATGTAGTATGCATACGAGGGTGGCAATAGATATTTATATAGTATGCATACGGGGTGGCAATAGGTATTTATGTAGTATGCACACCGGGGCGGAAATATGTACTTATATGGTATCTGCACCGGGGCGGTAATAGGTACGTATATAGTATGCTCACCGGGGCGGCGACATGTACGTATTTAGTATGAAAACCAGGAAGGAGATATGTACCTATATAGTATGCACACCGGGGCAGAGATATGTACCTATATAGAAGGCGCAGACAGTGGTGGTAATTTTATAGAAATATATCATACTTTTGCCCTGGGCAACGTAGGATAAATTGTGGGGAAGAAGCAGCTTTCACAAAAGGCAAAATGAGTAAGTAGCGGTGAAATGGGGCGACCAGGGAAAAGAGAAAAGTAGAAAGATAAAGAGACGGCTATAGAGAGAGGGAGAGAAATAGAAGTTTGAATATAAAGATGTTACACACGCGATTTTTCTTCAATTATATGTTTTTATGACCCCGTGCAACGCCGGGTAGCCCCTCTAGTTTTTTATATATGTTTCCTTCATAATTTCCTGTGTACGCCCGACATTCCACTACCATTACTTTATTCTCTTGCATTTCTCTCTTACATCGTCCAATAAATTACATTTTAGCTCCTAGCTATTAAAATAATCATATAAACGGTAACTAAGTATATTGAGAATTTAGAAAAGGTCATTAAAGAAACATTTCGAATATAACAGGGACGGAAAAAAGTACGAATAAAATTCATTCGGTGAGTTCATTGACATTAATATATTGATTCTGATAGAAGAATGATACCAAATCAGTTCCTGGTTGTAAATAATGTTTTTTGAGGAGACACAAAATAACAAACGTAACAAAATTAATATGATATGAGCTAGAACAAAAAGATGAAAGAAAAAGGAAATTAAAATATGAAGTATTTGGGCTACTTGGGTGTTATTCTAACAATGTTTCGGCCGATATAGCCTCCGATCTTCTTCGGGTATGTCGTGTTGAACTCTAAACTCGCTAAGGAATTTTTATCTGAGCCATTTTATTTAATTCATGAGGGTAAATCGTTTTCGTTTCGTCAGCTATAACAGAGAAAACATTCTTAAATAAACTTGTATGATATTCTTAGTATACCCGTACTGGGAATTAGACCTTCAACCACCATGAGAAATCTAGAATAAAAATCGTAGCACGTTTATTTTGGATAAAAGTAAAAAAGAATATACAAAATTCGAGTTTAGATAAACCAATACACATTAAACATTAGAGTTTTTTTTAAAAGGCTCACGAAAAAGTAAAATAAGAATATTTTAAAATATATTGATTAAATTTCCGATAAATATTAAAGCAAGAGAATATTAGTGCAGTGAAACTTCGGAAAGCTTTATATGTAGTTTTGAAGATGGAGAAATTGAAGAAACAGACGCCATACCTGCACTGACTTGTTTCGTGATGAAATGAGTTCTGTTATTTCTGTTATATAATATGTAAACAATTGTTTGTAGCATAATTTATAACTTATAATATATTCATTAATTTCTGCCTGGCCATCTCTCTGTTTATAGACTGGATAAATAGTCGGCAGAATCGCACGGAATTTCATATGGAACATCTTGCAGATGTCTGGCTTGTTATGGAATGTACATATGTGTTACATTTCAACTTTGTGGCATACATGGAAGTTCATAAAGTGTAGTATTTGTTCCGATTGATACTACACCCCATAGACTGGTATTGTCTTGGCCTTCGGGTTTGATTTACGCCTGTTAATGGGTCTGTCCTGTGCAGTTCTAGGAGGTCCACCCTCCCAGGCTTCGCCTCCCCTCTTTGGGGAGGAGTAAGTTTATTGCTTACTGCCTGAGGTGCCCCTACCGGGGAATGCCGATGGGGCTGCCCAGGCAATTTTTAAACCCCACTTTCCCGACCCGACCTTGAGTCACATCTTACTTGTGGGAGTAAGATAAAAACTGACCATATGCCTAACTCCTGGAGAGGAGTAAATCAATACGCGTTCCTGCACGTGTCTCTTGTGATCTTACTAGACTGGGAAAACGCCGCCTGCAAACAAGTTCATTCATACCCAATAAAACGACCAAGTCGATACAAACGGTTGAAGACACCAAGAGGTTTATTCGCCTTAACTCTTTATTCAAAATCACTGACCAGTGGGGCGGGTGTATAGAGACAGAGGTAGGTCGGTAATTCTTGGTAAATCATATCTTAACAGGGCACTTCTAGAAGCACTAGTTCGCACCTCTAAGCTTCCAATTGGACTTTTCGCTTCTCTCCTCACTCTCTCCTTGAGCCATGTGAGTTCACATCCGTTTCTTGAACACACCAGGTCGAGGTGACATATGAGTGCACAAGATGACCCTCTGAAACCAATTTACTGTCTACGTGCTAACCTTGCAATGCAAATTTAAATCATCAGATTTGTGCTAGGGAACGAACCCTTTACTATTTAACATATGTTACTACAACAATTTCTACTAATAAAAATAATGAACACTTAAATAGATCTCAAACTAATGATCAGACTTTCATCTGATGTAGCATGAATCACTCTTGTCAGCCTGGAGGTGTAAACATTCTGCGACTACTTCGATTAATATTACTATTAGTATTACGAATAATATTAATAATATTAATGATAGAAATTGGTATCAAAACGAAGATTAATGCCACAGTACTGATTAAAGCAGTCGAAATATTAAGAAAATCCTAGAATGCAGAAACCAACAAATATAGTTAAAGTGATTAACCACAGGTATGATGAAATAGAATAGCACCTGGTAAACACAATTAGAAATATAGATAGAACATAATAAAATAATAAGATAAGATAGAGCAATCTTAATTGACTCGAATGCCCAGATACATGTATTTGGGGATTTTAATGCCAACCACCGCGACTGGTTGGGATTCTCCAGCCTTACTGACGCAGCCGGCAACTCTACGTAAAATTTCTCCTTAGCTCACTCCCTCTCTTAGACTGTCGATTTTCCGACCCGCATCCCCGATCGAATAGACCAACAAACCTCACTCTAGATCTTTTCTTGACCTCAATGCCCGAGGCTTGTGTGACGAAAGCTCATAGCCCACTCGGGAACGCTGATCACATTGTGCTAATGATACATATCACACTAAAAAGTCGTCCTAAAGCTGATGAACCGTTTCTCAAAACAACAAGATACTATGAGCAGGCTGATTTTGAGTCAATCAGAGATCACATTAGTGACGCCCCATGGAGGGAAACCTTCTCACTCCCTGCCGACCAGTGTGCAAACGAATTAACTGAATGAGTCAACGCAGACATCGAAGCCTATGTCCCCATGTGAAAATTCTTTAGCAAGCTCCACTCTCCCCAATAGTTCACATCGGAATGTGCAGCTGCCATTTCTAAGAGGCAACAAGCATTCCGTAAATTCGGCCGCCATAAGTCAGCTACTAATAGACATACATTTATAGAGTCAAGAAATAATTGCAAGGCCGTGATAGGTGAAGCGAAGAGCAGGTATAATGAGTTAACAAAAAAAAAACGCATCCAGTCACAGGAACTAGGTACTCGTGATTTCTGGAAAATCTACAATAGTGTAGTGTATAATGGTCAATCAACGATTCCCCCACTATCAAACCACAATGATGTCGTATGCACGGCCACTGATAAGGCTGAACTACTTGCCCAGCGTTTCGCTTCTAACTCTACTTTAGACTCAGATAACCACCCCCTCCCCAAATTCCCATTGCGGACCGAAGCCACACTTGATAACCTGGTCATCACCCCATCTCAGGTCAGAGACATCATAAAAAAACCTTGACAACTCCAAAGCTTGTGGGCCTGATCTTATACCAGTATTAGTAATAAAGAAATGCTCTGCTGAACTGGCCCCTGTCCACTCCAAACTCTACAATAAATGCCTAGCTGAATCTTGCTTCCCTCATAGCTGGAAAATTGCCTCTGTGATACCAGTCTACAAGAGTTCTGGGAATAGAACCGATCCTCACAACTATCGCCCAATCAGTCTGCTGCCGATCTTTGCTAAAATCTTTGAATCCTTAATCAATCTAGCGATAGTAAGGCACTTAGATAATGCTACACTTCTATCTGACCGCCAGTATGGATTTAGAAATGCACGATCTACTGCGGACATCCTAACGGTCATCTCTGAACGCATGTATCATACACTTGACAAGGCAGGAGAAGCTAGGGCAGTGGCGCTTGTTATATCCAAGGCCTTTGACAAGGTATGACATAAAGGGCTTCTCCTGAAAATACGCTCATACGGTATTACTGGGCAATTACTTAATATAATCAGATCCTTCCTAGACAAAAGAAAAATCCAGGTTGTCCTTGATGCCCGTTCATCTAAGCAACATGACATAAATGCTGGTGTACCCCAGGGATCTATCCTTCGACCTCTGTTGTTCCTGATCTATATAAACGATCTCCCTGATGACACAGTGTCTGAGATTGGTTTATTTGCTGATGACACCACGCTTTACTCTCGCTGTAGTGGATTGGGGTCACAAATGGTTGGTAACTTTTAATGCCGCTAAGACAAAGCTCCTTTCCTTCAATAACTACAAAGAACCTCTCCAACCACCGATTGCCATGGCTAATAACATCCTACCTGAGAGTTCATCGGCCTAACCTTCACAGGTAACATGAATTGGAACAAATACATCGAAGACATTGCCAAGGCTACCGCAAAGAAGGTTGGCTTCCTTTACCGTGCTAGTAAACTCCTCTCACCTGACATTATCCTGTATCTCTACAAAGCCACCATCCGCTCATGCATGGAGTATTGTTGTCACATCTGGGCTGGTGCATCATCTACTAGTCTCTCCCTCCTTGACAAGGTCCAAAAAAGAATCGCCAACCTAATAGATTCCTCACTGTCAACCAAGCTTCAGCCTCTGTCCCATCGCCGCAACGTTACACCCTTGTGCTTGTTTTACAACTACTTCAATGGATTATGCTCCGATAAACTGGCTACTCTGGTGCCCACTCGACGTAAATTCACTAGACTAACTCGACAATCAACTTAATCTCATTCATTCATTGTGGAGGTCCCCAGATGTCGGAGAGCCTTCTACTTAAAAAGCTTATTTCCTCGTATTGCTGGCCTCTGGAACTCCCTTCCTGCCCCCTGTTTCCCCGACAGTACAGACATGCAGAAGTTTAAAACTAATGTAAACAGACATCTCGCTGCACAGATCCCAATCTAGGTTGACTGCTCCCTACCTTCTCCCCTCTTCTTTTTTCTCAGTAGCCCCTTACGTCTACAGTAGCGTCCTGCCTTGTTTGGGGTGAACTATGTTAAAAAAAAATTTTTTTTAATTACTTAAAGGAACAGAAACTGCCATAGTATATAGAATTAAATAAATATTTAAGACTATGGTAGTAACAACGGTTGGTAACACAGAAAATAGTCGGAAAGGATTTGAAAGGATGGAAAGGCCGTGGATGGAAAGCATCATCTATACCTCCACTGGGAGTGCATGGAGAGAACTGTAATTCTTAGGAGACTTATTGTCACACAAATCTATAATAAAAGCAATGATCGTTATCAGCAGGAATTATTATACTAATACTACTACTACTACTACTACTAATAATAATAATAATCATGGCTTCCGTTCAGTTTCATGAGACAATAGATACCCCTGTAAGTGTGGCTGCGCCTGTAATTGTGAAGCAAGTGTTGCGCAATTTCAACCACCTCTCTCCTGAGTCGGCACTGCCTGATTCCAATGTTAAGATGTCCAGACAACTGGAAACTATGCCGAGATAAGCGGGGAGCACATACAGTATCTGATATTCCCAAATGGTCACCCACTTTAGTAATGATCAGGCTCAACGTCACTGATCTAACGGGAACTGGTGTGCCAACATAATTATGCCGTAATAATAATAATAATAATAATAATAATAATAATAATAATAATAATAATGGTACTACTCCAGATGAAGCGCCTAATTTCCGTGACTGCTCGGCGGCAACGATCGGGCAAGTCGCGGAAGCGCCCGAGAGCTGCCGACAAGAAAACGAGGCTGAAGCAAAACTGAAAGTCATAAAATGGAAGAGTGGCAGACCACAGTATAAGACGAACAATATATATTTGAAAAAAAATTTTTTTTAAATGAACAAACCATAGCTGAACTTTTTTTTCGTGGGCAAAATGAACCATTTTAATTTTTTTTGTCTTTTTTTTACATAAATCAAAGTAAATGCTATTTCTTTTACGATATTTAGCAACTTTTATTTGTCTTTTTTTTTACATGAAACAAAGAAGTATGTTATTTTTCTTAGGATATTTAGGCAAGTTTTTCTGGGGAGGGATTTCATATATTTTCTCGTCAAGGGTCAGGGTTTACGGATACGTTTGCGGCCGGTTCGAAAGGTCTTCCTACTGCTTGTCTTGTTGTGCTGAGCTCAGATGAATTGGCAGCAACCTGATCGGTCAGCTCTGCTTCAACTTTGTTTTTGTCTCGGCAGCTCTCGGGCGCTTCCGCGACCTGCCCGATCGTTGCCGCCGAACAGTCACGGAAATTAGGCGCTTCATCTGGAGTAATACCATAATAATAATAGTAATAGAATAAAAACTCATGTGTTCAGAACTATTTGATAAGATTCCACCAAATAAACTTCTGACGGCCCCTTCAAATGTTATTTTAAACCTCACCATTTTTGCTCTTTCTTGGCTCGTAGGTGTAATACACCTTATTACTCATGCGCAGGGTGTTATGTCTGACATTTGTTTATTTGTATGCCTGTCTGTTAACAACTTCACGTAATTATTACTGATTGGAGCATCACAAAGATTTTACCAGAGATATATTTCGTTAGAGAAGTCAGGATTAGATTTGAACAGTGCCCCAACTATTTTTAATTCATCTTATAACTTCTTAATAAAAATGGCCGTATTTGTGAACCACCGGAAGTAAATATTATTTTACTATCGTTTATTTCCTTCCTGTTTAATACTTCCACATATACTAAAGCTAAAATAGATTCTAGAAACATTCTGAAACTGTTCTTTTACAAAAGTCTTTCAGCTATTTATATAATATATCCTGGTGTATATGTTATCGTGAAATCAATAATACACTTTATAGTAAGCTCATTTATTTGAACATTTATGTCGCTTGACATTGAGGGGAACTTTTCAAATAGCAGAGTTTGAGAATAATATAATAATGTTTTTTTTTTTTAATTTAGAGTTTATATTAATACGAATAATATACAAAAGATATTCATTGACAAATATAAAACGAATTTCGTTATTAAAAAACATATATGATTGATATGCCATTCTTTAATTGTATTCTGACATTAAATAAATAGATATGGCTGATATATCGTAAACAAACTAGACAAGCATGTTATCGTAAACCAAAACGGTGATATGTCATAAAGCAGACAACGAATTCTATTACTAGTGTATACCTTCCGTCGAAATTCCCCCCCCCCCAGTGGTTACACTAATTCTCATATAAAAGTATAGAATTGCGTAAGAAGTTTTAATATTCATATATAATTATCATTTCTGATGACCGTAAAAAATACCTGTCGTTGACTATTTATTTAGTGGAGGTTTTCTTTTCGAATTTATTTCAGATAGCGGGGATTATCTGACTTTATATTTGCTTTCGTGCTTTCACTCACTATTAAAATGGTTCTGTCTGAGGTCTAGAAGACACTTTTTTTTTTGCTCGCTAATCTGTGCGTGACGGGGGCGGATTTATATTTATTTATATGCACATAAATACACGTTGGAATTTTCAGAATTAGATCACACAATAAGGTCGATGCACCGAACAAAAGAGATCAGACAATCAAACGTTTATATACCATGAAATTTATAAGCAAAGTATTTTAGTGTATTTTCGCATGAAATCAACAACAATGTGTTGATATACAGTTACACAGACAATACAAAGTTTTCGTTGTATTTCAGCATCACATAAGCAAGAGATCTGTTGATATGCCGTAAAATAAAATAAAACATAAAACCAAACATATTACACCTACACCTACCCATTCTATTTTATTTGTTCATCTGTTTCGCCCAAGAGAGCGATCACGATGACAGCATTCGCTTTCACGGCGAATGAAAATATCGGAGTATATTTTATTGATTCAACTCGAGTTGTTTATTTTGCTCACGGCTTGGAAAATACCGAAAACACTGGAGCCCAAGCCATAAAAGAGATAACAACTCTTAAACACAGGCTGCTATCATATAAACGTAAAAAAGCTCTCAGCGCCCGGGTAAAAAGAAATGCATTATTCGATAATTGAATAGAATATCCAGTTGTTTTATACTAGAAGACGTACTCGGATTTGTAATGCTGTAAAGTCGATCCCTCTATTAGCCTAATGGATACGAGTGTAGACAATAAAACTGATATTCTATCATATCGCATCTGTTCTGACCATTTACGTATTAACACCATTCGAAACTGAAATGTAAATGTATATCACAGTAATATATGTGATCGTTTCTATTTACACAAAAGTATGTATTCAAAGGGGAAGACTTGAATGCCTACTGGGGAAGACTTGAATGCCTACGGGGGAGGACTTGAATGCCTACTAGATACCATCCTCGGGTGTCTTCGGTCTCTCTGTATAGGGGTTTGTCAGAGACTCTGACATGATGGTACTTTTTACTTGAAGTACACCCTGACCAAATATTCAAACATCGTGTGCTGTCTCCTCAAGCCATCCAGCACGTCTCCCGAATTGCGGACGGGGCACCCCCTCTATTAACAGAGCGCAGCTTTGAATAAAGAATTAAAAGCCGTTGACAATGAGGAAATGAATAATAAAAAATATGAATAAAAACAAAAGTAAATACTGGCAGGCCGGCACCCAGGATAAAAAGGGCCCATCAACTCGTTCATTCACTTGGCGCGAAGATGTAAACAATGGTGTACACCTTCCTGCCTCTGGAAATGGTACTCCAGTGAATACAGAGGCCAACCAGTGTCAGCCATCAGGCCTTGAGACAAAAGGTCCTGGCCTCCTATCTCCATAAAATGCACCAACAAAAAAGAAACATGAGAGGCTTAAAAGCCTAAGCATGGACTGTTGCACAAAAGAAGGTGCTATTGTTTTGCTACTACTACTCAAAGTTTGAAAAGTGGAGCCAAACATCCAATGAGATTCTAGTTGACAAGATCCAAGAATTTACCTTCCGCGAAGGTATTAAAAAATAAACAAGCAACGCATGTGTGCTCCCCATGAGATCACTGAGACTTGACTAATTTAAACAACTATTAATCGTGACTTTTATTAGATTCACGAAAAAACTAAGTGTACTTTTAGATGTATCTATTAATGATGTAGATTTGGTATCTACCTCTCTGAAGCCGAAGCTATATAATATAATTGTCTTTTAATGATCAATTCAATTTACTATACTATTTCAGATAAATGTAATGTACAATCTGACAATGCTCAATTCGGGTAGAGAGGTGGTATAATATATGTACTGTTGCCATGAGACCATTTTTCCAGGCATTACCTCCTCCTTTGGGAGAGAGGCAGTGTAGTATATGCTTGTTCGTCATATGTACTATTCTTCCCTAATCGCATATTTTTGCTAGTATTAATAATGCAATTCATATAAATTTAAGAAGCGGTAATTTCAGTCGTCCTAAGGTAAAAACCAGGATTTTGTGAGCGTCACAAGTCCTATTCTCATGTAAATAACGAATATTGCTAATTTGCAAATTTTGAAAAAATACAATAGAGTAAATTGAAAATATTTGCAAAATCGATTCTATTTTCTTCAGGAGGGATAGCCCAGAGTTTTACCAACAAATAAGGATAAGTGTGACGTAATTCCCAAATTTGATCTGTAATTTTTAATATATAGACAGTAGATAATTTAAAATATCGAGCGAAGATGTATTCCTTTTTTGTTAATATTATTTTTGTCTCTTAGCTTGAGAGAATGTATCACCGAGACACATCTTTTTTTTTGGCTTTCAAAACTTTGTGTTTGTCAGCCAACCGCGAGATGATAAAAAAGGCTAAATATAGAATCAAGAGCGAGAGTGATATCTCAGTATACATGACTACCACCTCCTACCTCCCACCCCTGGATCTGAGGAACGCGACCATTGGGGGAAAAAGGATTAGTCATCTCGTTATTCCTGCGTAGGGCAGCTGTACTCAGCGACACGGATACCCGGCCTCAACCTGACATCCAGTTCAACCCCAACTGCGGACGCATAAGCAAAGAAAGAAAATGAAAACAAAAAGACGGAAGAGGAGGTGAGACTGATACACAAATTCTACCCCCAAGGTTTGCGCGTAGAGAAGGTGAAATTCGTTGCTCCGATCACGTGAACCTATCCAAGATTTCGAGGCTAGCGGAGGCGAAATTTGTCGTCTCGGATTCACCACGAAACGAAGAAACGCGACAAATCGAAAAAAAAAACTTGGTGAGAACATTTTTGCGCAAAATCCTACGCCTTAAAAATAATCGAATTATGGAACTGTGCAAAATCCTTCCGCCTTGAAACCGGCTGAATTACCGAACGACGAAACAGAATTGCTTGAACCTCTTCGTCACCACCATAACCATGTATGCATATTGAAGATGTGGACATTCTATTCTCATAAACTCTGAAAATGCAGTAATAGTTATGTGTACGTGTGTCTCTTTTTCTCTCATGCTTAATTTTTCGCCATTATATATATATATATATATATATATATACGCTCGATTTAGTTAAGCATTTGTTAGAACTCCATCCCCAGCAATTTTTTTTTAATATCCTGTCCCTATTTATTTATTTTATAGAAATAAATGTTATTTTAATTTGTTTACCTTGTGTTGGCCTTCCATTCTTTTCACGCAGTGTTTGCTATCCGTATTTGTTATTTTACCAGGTGTCAGGAGAAAGAGTTCCTCATTCTCCTGTCGTTCTGTATGCACGCATATCCGAACGTGAGGACCGAATACAAATATATTTTCGATGTTTTCTTTCTTTCTGTTACGTGACCGTCTTGTCGTTCTGAACGAGACACGACCGCAACAGTAAGTCAGTTTGACTATTCATGTTCATATAAATTCATGCAGAATTTAAAAAAAACAACTAATGAACCGATTTTGAGAAACTCCGAAAAAAATGCTGAATCCAGTTATTTCGGTCTTTTATATCTTAAAATTTCCAGACAGGCCAGGATAAACGTTGCTTGTCTTCAATTATCCAACGTAAAATCGAAAAGAGAAATAATTTGATAAAAATACATATTACTAATATCTCAGTATATAATGGTATATCTAAGTTGAAAGTTGCATGTTTCTTTCATTGCCCGTTTGCTAAATTTAATCTGTATTAAATGACATGGATATTATATACACCGTTAAAAGCTATGACTATTTATATCATAGCCTTTGCGTTTTCAGCTAGCACGTGTTCCCGTATGTTTCCCGCACATGAAGGCGTTATTTTGTGTGTTATTGCGCACAATAAAACGTTTCGTTAGAAAAGAAACGTGAAAGTTAATACGAAATATGTAAAGTGTTAGAGAATTTAATATATAACGATATATGTAAAGTGTTAGAGAATTTAATATATAAAGAAATAAGAGTAGGTATGCGTACGAAAGAATAATACACTACGCTGCCAATTAAAATGAGAAGAACACATGTTTTTGGGGTCGAATATAGAGAACTGTGTGTGAACAATGGATAAGTAAATGTTACTTTGTTGTTCTCTGAGTCTATGCAACTGCTATCGGAAAAGGTACTTCGTAGATCTCGTAAATTCTGCACGTGGGTGGAACTATATTACAAACTCTCGTGTTCTCTGAGGTTGGCCAGAATAAATCCAAGAGGGATAACTCGAATAAACATCTAACGGAGATAACTCAACTCCGCCTCAACAAACTTTCACCAAAAACTAAAAGTCATGTTCCTTATGCACAATAGTAATTAGAATTGAGTTATGTTTTTGTCACGGTCCATTATTCCGTTACTCTTCTGATATTCTCGAAATTGTTACATCAACTTTACACGAAAGTTGCCTCTAGTTATAACTAGATTCCTGGTTCGTATTGGAAGTACTAAAACGACCTTAAATAACCATTTTTTGCAAATATATAAGATTTCCTTTATCAATTTTTGCTCAAAATTTACAAAAGGTTAGGATTAATTATTGATAAAATACAAGTGCCTTTTTCTAGAGGAGCTTCAAATCCCCCATATTATAAAACCGACCGCATGTCTAATTCTGCACTCATAGAGGGGGGGGCAATACACGAAGAAAACAAGTGAAAAAAACTTGAACTTGCTTATAAATATTAAAGTGTTCACTCATTAGATGTTGCCATAAACCGCACAAATTATTCAAGCAATTGTGATCTCAAAGAGAGATATCTCATGCTTTACTTGTTTTTGTTTCTATAGGTATTTATTTAATCATATATTTTTAGTATAAATGAAAACCGTAATTATCTATAATCTAGTAGGTTCCTCCATCTCTCTTGAACTCTATTCCAGTCTAATAATACTAAACCAGCAGTGACACTGAGATATATATATATATATATATATATATATATATATATATATATATATATGTGTGTATATATGTATATGTATATATGTATATGTATATATGTATATATGTATATATGTATATGTATATGTATGTATATATGTATATATATATATATATGTATATATGTATATATGTATATATGTATATATATATGTATATATGTATATATATATATATACTCTGTGTTCTCTACTTGTGTTTTGATTAGTGATTTTTACACTTATTTTTAATTCGCGCTTTCTTCTGCTGGATTCGCGACACCATTTTTTTCTCTTTTTCTAAGCGTCAATTATTTAAATGTGCATGCTATATTATATACATATACTCCCATTGTCACTGCTGATTCAGTATCATTAGACGAGATACAGTCGCAGACAATCTATCGCATATAATTTAATAGTTTAATGCCGAAACAATACCTATTTTAAACTATTCATTTACGATGAATCTTAAACAAGTTGCTGTTTTACTTACAGCTGAGGGAAAAACTGAAGGTAAATACCTTCCATAACAGGACTTAGATGTAACTAGTTACGCTATCCATTTGTTCAATCACGCACGCTGACATTTCAGGTAGCATTAACGCAATGTTTAAATGACCCACATTTGGTCGTGGTCTATGCGTCTTTAATTACCAAAGATTTAAGAGTTCGAATGAAAATGCGATAAATTCAATTTCTTTAAATTGAAAAGTTGAACATTAAAAAGAAGGAATATATCAATTTTATAATTCGGCTAAGAACTTATCTTAATTGATAGATAATGTAAAGTGTGCCTTCATAACGTTATCCGAAACATGTATTTGGGGTGTGACAGACTACAAAATGAACAGTTCGAATAAAAAATACGACAAACTCCATTGTCAAAATTGCGAATCTATCACTACAAAAATGTGTTGCATTTCAACAAATCAACACATTTTTGTATCGATAGATTCGCAAATTTGACAATGGCGTTTGTCGTATTTTGTATTCGAATTGTTCATTTTGTAGTCTATACTCATGAAAAATGGATGCTGACATGTAATAATATTTAGATAAGTATAGGAGAATAAACATGTTTATTACTAGAAGATATGTGCGAACGAACTATGTGTACATTGACGTAGACAGTCGACGAATGCTAAGAGTAGTATATTCATCTAGTCCTTGCAACCATCGTGACTTGATTTTTGGTAATTAAGAACATACCTTGTCTGAGTTCACCGACTCTGCGCGTGTCGGTCCATTTGTTTTTCTCTTCCTTGAATGACAGCACCTTCGATGCGTGCGTGTGTTCGTCGGAACCTGTTGCCTATTGTGGACTGAAATCAAATGCCGACATGCATATTTTTCTTATAAAAAGGGAGGCAATTCATTCGACAAAACCAAGGTCGACAAATGTTAAGGTCTATTGAGGCTCACCCGCTCGTCACGTTACAATTAATAAATTCCAGTCATTTTCCTCTCATATTTCTGATCGGAATTAGACACTAGAGTGAGATGATTCGTTAGCTTGAGAGCGTTGTGCATTACTAATTATTTTTAGCCCATCTTAGCACGACTGTAGTTCTGAATCACTTCATTGAGACAAACGCCGAATCTGATCCCATAATTAACTCGCCTTCGCATATATGATCTCACGTCCGCATGCGTATTATCGACTTCATTTCTCACGGGATGGTTTTGTCATCATAGTTAACCCCTTTAATCTCTTTTAAACGATTACTGTCTCTTAACATATCCACCAACGTACGCACCAGCTAATAGACGCAGAAACTTATAACTACTAACAGTGAACGAATTCTAACTGATACAACTCTTCCGGCACGTGAAGATAGATATTAGCGTTTCAAATATTTTTATCTATGAAAATTCTTAAATATTTTATGTTCCCACGTGTGAACCTTAGCAGTTACCTTGTTTAACGTCCTTAACCTTTTTAACTAGCATCACCGTATTCATAGTTTGATTATTCTTTTACTTATACGGCTTGCTCGTTACGTACATATATATTCACCTTTTCCCTCTTTGTTTGAATTAATATATTGGATGAATTATGTTCGTGTCAGTAAATTTGCTCCACTATTTGGTTTATGTTCTTCAAAGGAAACGATCAATGCCCCGATTCGTAATTCAATCATTGAAAGAAAAAACACCTTTCTGAATCGATTTGTACTCTGAAGTCAGGATAACTTATTGTGAAAAGTAATTATTTTTTAAATTGATTTATTGGTATTATTGTTTTCAATTAACCTTGTTCTCCTGTAATGATAATATGAAGCAAAATTATTAAAAGTTTAATTCCGTTTAAGTCAGAAACGATGTTCGTCTAGTTGTTCTTGGTAACCTCACTGCTTCCGAATCAAGTGTTTATTTAACGACTTTAATCGCTGATGTCAACTGAACTCAGGCAAACTAGTAAAGGATTAGCCAGATATAAAAATGATAGTAATTATTAGGTCACGATAACCTAAACTGAAACAGTTAATACGCTGTAGTGTTATATTATGTTTCCTAAATTAATGTCTTTATTCACTGTGTTAATTCGATGTCGAAATAGTGTTTAATTAGAAACTAACTAGACTTGAAAGGGTGATTCGTCCGTTCAAAACATCGGTGTCGTTATTAAACGCAGTTGTGATATGTTAGTAGACCACGACTAGCTTTTTCAGAAAAATTTAGAAGAAAAAATACTGAACTCATACAAAAATGAAGAAATGAAAACAAATTAACGCTTAAAATCTACAAACGTAGGGATAAAACAATAAAATCGGACACCACAAAAATATGAGAGAAACTAACTATGAACATAAAATACACGCAGACGGCCAAACCAACAAATGCAGTTAATACAATTGAAGCGAAGGCGCACATTATTATTAGTATCACCATGCTTGCATACCAACAATGTGCAAAGGGCTGAAACTGAAATTGTAAACTAGAAATAACATAATCGACCAATACAAAGGTTATAGTAATAAACACGCACACACACAGAGAAATAGCATAACCTATCTTTGTAAAGGGCAAAACATGCACCCAGTATTGAATTATGAATGCCTAAAATGTATTCAGAATGAAATATTCCACAATATAATTAAACAAATCAACGGTAAGTGCTCTATTTTCTTTAAGTCATCAGAATTAATAATAATTTACTTATAAAGAAAATACATTTTAGACGTAATTCTATGATTTTACATGAATATTTTAGTAATTTATCTAGATAGTGAGTATGAACACTGGTTAAGCATACTTTTTCCATTGTTCACGGAGTGTTACAATCTCTCTCTCCATATATATATATATATATATATATATATATATATATATATATGAGAGAGAGAAAAAGAGGGAGTATAAATTTCCATTAATAGAAATATTTCTGGCTACATATATGCATACATTTTCAACTGAAGCCTAACACAGGCTAGAGCTTCGTCGGGTTCAAATATAAAATATATTCTTGTCACATGATTTCCTTTGCCTGGAAATGTTATTTTTCTTCCAGCGTTTATTTCCCGCTAATATCTTTGTCCAGATTAAATTGTAGCCTGTTTTAGGCTTCACCTGAACCATGTATGCACGTATGTAGTTAGAAATGTTTTTATCAATAAAAATGTATATCAAATAAATATACAGTTCTGTTTGTCATTTGGTACTATTATATAAACATAGTAAGATTTATGATTGTGTATCAAATATCTATGAACAAAACATCAAACAGGAAGATGTTTCCAGTATTTATTTTTAAAGATGCATTATATGATGGAGGAAACAATGTTTTTCTGTTCCTGTATCGTTTTATATATATGGGTTGATTGTATGTGGATTGGTTATTTAAGGTTAAGACATTTTCGTATAATAGTTTTTGTTGAGAACGTCTTCGTTTCTTGAATTTTTAGCCAAGTTACGAGTTTATAAATATTTTAATAATCGGAGAGTAGTTAGATTTGTTTATACGTAATGATTTGTTTTTCTTTTTTTATATATCTTTTACTTTGTTTTTTTTAGGTTTAATCGTGATTTTTTTTAAAGGTTAGGTGTGTTTCGCTTGAGCTTATAGTATTTAAATATTCGAATTAATTTTTCTACATTGTTCAATTTCTCCGCTATTTCGGTATTTCATCATGACAATTTCATCGTATCTATAACTTTTAAATATTGTGTACGTGCTTAACCTGGTGTCATACACGCAGCAATGAAATTGTCGTAATAATTACATAAACATTAAAGTTAACAACGGTTATTCATACGTTGGTTGTTGTATACGCCCAACTGATCTTTCTAGACTGAGGGTACGCCGTTCCGTAATTAAAGCTTCTTTTTATACTTTCAAAACAACTAACTCGAGACAAAACTGATGGAAGCGAGTGAGACCTTTATTGAAGGTGATCTTCGCTCCAAATACTGATCAGTTGAGGAAGGGGGTATCAGAGAGAGAAGTCGAAATAAATAATTATGCCTTATCGATCCATGTCCTTAGACGTCCGAACGCCTCCCGTGCTTCCCCTCGAACTCTTTGTTTGTATAGCACCCTCTCTCAATGGCCATGTGAATTCATATCCATTCCTAATACATTCCTACAGTCTAAGCTATTATAAACCCGGGTCATCAAGTTTACCTCAGCTAATTTCTCGGCGTATGTCAATTCCTGCTATTCTCAACTAAGTTATATATCAGGGGATCTATTCGCTCAATATCTAACATACGTCATTTTCCATACAATAAAGATGCCTACTATATCTACGATTTAAGCAAAACAGAAAATGCCATTGTTATATTAAAAGTCGCTTTTTAAATTAGTTTGTCCAGATACTGATACTGGAACAGAATTGATTTTTGCCAATGCTTGATTATTTTCTTATTTTGATCGAATATTCTAGCTAAGTGTACTCAGTTGTTTAGCTCTTCAGTTACGAAGGTGTAAAAGTCATTTATTTGAAACTGTATAAGAAAGAGTTACTTTGTGTTTAATGCTATTGAACCAGTTACTCGTTGCTTCTCGTTTCACTTTAGCAACACGTCCGATTTTAGTTTTTTTATAGGAGAAATCATTGTTGATTGAGATTTTATATTGAATCAGCCTTTTGTGGTCTTTTACATCATTAATGAGCGCCTTTTGTAGTCTGTTAATACGGTTGTCTAATTTATGTTTTTATGTGATATTCGTTGTATCCGAATTGAAAATATAACACCATTATTAATTCACGTTTTATATTCTTTGTGATTTTATCGTCCATCAATTTTTATAGTTATGTTATGCATTTGGTAGTGGTGGTCTGATTTGTCTGCCTTGAAAAATGTTTGGCTATTTTGCCTTTTTTATACGTCCAGAACATTATATGGAGGAGAGTAATATGGTATTTTTGTTTCTCTGAATTTCTATATTTCTCGATCGTTCAAATAAATTGTAGTCATCTTCAGTAAGGGTAAGAAAACAAACAAATATTCTGATCGTTTGTCAAACTCTTAAGAAATTGTCTTCAAGTGATATATATATAAATAAATATATATATATATATATATATATATATATATATATATATAAGTATATATATACATATGCAAATCGATATGTTAAGAGAAAATTCAAATAAATTTGAATGAATATTCATTTTTTCCGGGAATCTGACGATACAATAAAACTGTTATATATATATATATATATATATATATATATATATATATATATATATATATATATATAATATAGTTATATATATATATGTTTATATATATTTTTACTAAGAATCGACACCTGACCAGATGTCGGTCGAAAAAGCTATCGAGAAGAGTTTTCGGCTTTTTTTTAAACTTCAAGTTGTGCACTTCGAAACATTCATATAAAAGTTCAGTGTATGGAATGACGCTCTAAGCAATAATTGAAATAGTGAGATTGAAACATATTTAATTTCTTTTTACTTTGAATTTTGATTATTTAAGTCTTAGTGATGGAACTTAAGACATGCTTAATAGAATCGAAATAAGGAATTAATTAACTTTTATAACATATATCCATGTCGATATATAGTATAATGCTGTTTTTTGTTCAGGAGAAATAACAAGAATGCTTAATTACTACGTAAGAGCATAATGTTATTATAAATGACACTATATATTAATTCGATTGGCCATAGATATATGCGGCTTAACAGAAATACTGGAAATTACGCTCGATTATCTATAATTATTTAATCTCCAGGTGTCGGACTATCTACTGAAGAACGGATACAGATGTTATTCTTTAGTCAAACGAGCGGGATTTTCAGTATTCCGTTAAAACATATGGATATATAGGTTATCGAATTAATGCATAGTATTATTTCTAATATATATATATATATATATATATATATATATACACACACATTTGTATATATATAAATGCTCTACTTTGTATTGATCACTCTTGAGAGAATTGGGTTTATGTTCACCTTATTAACATTTGAACTTGATCAATTAATATATTAATATATATAAGGTGTGTCTGCAAAATAACCGAACTGCTGTGAGAATTCTAAATTAACCTTTGGGCTTCTTTGCACTGCGTTCAAGATTTTTGCAATATTCCCATCAGCCCCATCGCTACGACTCCCTTGATGGCGCCCGCACCTTAAAAACGCTTGAAGAGAAGAGAAGACCCATATAGGAAATTGAATTGTGAAGATTTCTCACTACGCTAATGTTCTGCTTCGGCCTGAAAGTCACTGATGATGTGTCTGATGTGAGCAGGTTAAATATTGTGCTGAAAACGGTAAAAAAAAGAAGCTTGTGAATAAATCGCAATGGTTGTAGAACGCTTAAATTATAGATATATAATTTTATGATAACATCATTCGTTCCTTCCCTTTTCGCCCATAGCACACACATGACATTGCGAATCTAGTCCCGTTACTTTTCAGACCTATTCCGTATATCTATTACTAATAAAGATGTGGTATCTGTCTGTCTGAAAGCGAAAGCGTACTATTACTTTTATTAAGAAACAATTGTACTATATTTTAATGCTTAATTTAGGGGGCATCTGGCATCTGTTCTGTGATTATAATACCATCCCCTATTCATTATCTCTTCCTTTAGGGGGTAGTATCTGTTCTGTGGTCTTCAGACAATCATGCCAGGTTTTAGTGCCTCTTTTCTGGGGCAGTGTAGTATACGCTTGTCACAGGCATTACCATTTACTTTTTAGGAGGAAATAGTGAGTATCTGTTCTATAGTAATGATACCATTCTCCAAGCATTTAAATTCTTCTTTTATTTGCTAGTATCAAATAGCTTGTGCTTCAGAATTCAGAATTCATGTTTACTTAACCCTGAACACCTTTTAAGAACGGCTGTTGCTTTACAATGTAAAGGAAAGCATCCATTTTTTTTCTTTATGTATGACGTAAATTGGCTTACTTGAGTGTAAGCATCTCCGCTTTAGACGAATAAACTCCTCTTACGAACCTAATGTCCGCTTTACTGCAACTCGCACGGTCCTTGTGGAAGTAACTAAGGCACTTGTAGTAAATGGTTGATTGGAGCACGCCGGCAATCGGTTGACAATGTTAAACCAATCCGGTCGGACAGAACATAACGAGATCATTGAAAGTAGCTGATGTTGCCGTTCAATGAGGGGGTGGGGTGGGGGGAGACAGTCATACTGAAATCTAGAGTGGATTTTCTTTTCGGTCAAGCGAGGCTGAAGGAAAATTAAGACGTTCAAGTTTATCTTTGCCGATGGTTCACTTATTACCGCGAAATTTGCGTTGCCTCATCTAAGATTGTTTCTGCTGCTTGGCAATCAATCAGAGCGAATTCCTGATCGTCGACTAGTGGCGAAACCCAACATTGGCCGTTAAGGATAACTTCAAATTTTATGTTTGAGGAAATCGTTCATTATATATTTCTAAGTTAAAACAAAATATCGTATTTAAATGCCTCTATAGTTGAACATACACACACATACCACACACACACACACACACACACACACACACACACACATATATATATATATATATATATATATATATATATGTATATATATATATATGGTAAATGACCAAAAGGTGGATTTTTGTATGTATTCATCAACGTTTCGTCTTTATTTGTAAGACTTCCTCAAGATGATAATTTTAAGAAAAATGTCATGCAAGTACATAGAAATGTTGGGTTGACATGATGGGTTAATGAGAAGTAGTAGTAGCCACTACTGGGAGCGCAGGATCAAGGTCCGGGCTGAGAGAAGTCGGTGGCAGGGAGTTAAATGAATGTGGATGGCTGTGAGTGAAAAATGGGAGGGGTAGGAGTGTTAGTGAATTTGTCTTAGGGTAGGGGAATGGTGCTGAGGTTTTTGTTGTAGTGAGGTATATATACTGTTTCAGGATGGGTAAAATTAATTTCTCAAACAGAACAGTAATCACCATGTTTATATCCCCTTACGAAGATTTAAAGCAAGATATAATACTACGATGCCTTATGTCTAGAATCCTTGACCAATTTTGAGCAAAATCCATTACATGATTTTTATTATAGACACTATTTAAAATGTAAGGCTTAAGCTTAATCATATTACATATGAATTGAAATCAAGAGAATATTTATTAATTTGTGTCTGATGACGATGGGTCGAATTAAATGCAAATCTGAAATATTGAATTTAAAATACGCCAAAGAAACTGAAATGTGGGGAATATTCTTAATTGGTGTCTAATACCTTTGTAAATATTTCACAAAAATCGGAGGTATCTGAATTTTCACGAAGGGTTTTCACGATCATTTTATTTCCTTTTGCATTAAGCTGAATTTAACTCAATTCAAAATATATAGTGATCGGTCAATAAATTTAGGAGTAAATCATGTGCATAAAAATACGTAAATATATACACATCCATACATTTATATAAATAGATAATAAATTATACTTAATACTCGCATACATATGATTCATCCTCACAAAGAATCATCAGTGTGGCTATATATATAATTGTTTCGCTAGTCACATGACTCGAACCTTGGACCCCGGTAACAATTTACTGTCAAGATCCAACGTGTTAATCAACGCGGCTACCGTTACAACCGTATGAAATGAGAGAGAAAGAAATCATATCTATCTTTAAGAACATATGGCTAAAAGTATGTTCCATTTCTAAGGGAAATAACTTCGCATTATTGCTTAGAAAGAGACTTTTACATATTTCTCTCAAAAGTGCTCGCCCCTTAAGAGAGCTTGAATAATAATTTGTTAATATCTACATACATATATGGTTCCTCTCCCGCTCTTATATAACGTAAGTATGTATATAATTTCGTTAAATGCGATGGACAACTTATGTCTGCATATTTTTATCTTTATCTGTTCCAATTTCCTTATGCATTTCTTTGTTTCAAGCTGGACCTGGCCAATGTATCCAGCATATTCACTTATAACCGTGGTACTTTTGGATCCATTTGGATACGTATTAAGGGTTGGTAACCCAGTAAAAAACATAGTGATTATATATATATATATATATATATATATATATATATATATATATATATATATATATATATATTTAAAAGTTAGGAGAAATTTAACTATGTAAATGCCAAGTCTGCGGTATTTACAACTAGCAGCGAATAGTGATCAACAACAATAAACCGTGTTGGATCTCGCAATGAAGCTAGTTGTACTGCTTGTTATTAAACTCTCTCAGAGTGCCCGGCCTTAGTAAAGAGGGCTATATTTAGAAATAAATATTAATTATTTATTACCTACAGACATCGATGTTTCATGCTTACAGAATCTTCCGTGCAGGAAGTTAATTCCCGATGGTCGGCGGGCGCGAATTCCGATCACAAATCGCCACTGATTCGCAGTCAAGAGTCTAACTCGTCGGCCACCGTAATATATATATATATATATATATATATATATATATATATATATATATATATATATATATATATATATATTGTTAAATACGCTGGACAATTTATGTCTGCATATTTTTGTCTTGATCCGTTCCAATTTCCTTATGTATTTCTTTTTTTCAAGCTGGAACGTTCGGATCCATTTGGATCCGTATTCAGGGTTGGTTATCCAGTAAAGAACATAGAGCTTATATATATATATATATATATATATATATATATATATATATATATATATATATTAGTTTTTTGTGGGAGAGAGTTCTAGGAATTACGTGATAATTATAATATAAATAAGGTACGTGTGTCAGTATTATAGACACTTTAGTATGATGTCTCTGATATTAAAATTAATTTTATAAGTCGTGAGGTTTTTGTAAGCCTTCTTATATATGTAGTTTTTGTTTGTTAGTGTGTTCTCAAATGAAAGTGTTATCTACAAGAAGTTTTCGGAATTGAGAGCGGGGTAAGAATGTTGGTTTTTTAGGTGTTTGGATATAGCACTAGTGTCATATAAGTGCATAATAAACCCCCTCAACAAGGTTGTGGTGGTCAAGCCTATGTATATGCTCTTTCTTTCACAGTCGGAGACATAGTTTCCCAAAGGACATTTAGATTCATACATAAGTTTTGTCTTATCCAAAACCCTAATCGAGGGGGGGGAGAGTTATTAGTAATGATAAAGTTAAAGATTTTGAATTAATTATAGTATATAATCAGTTTCATATTCCATTTGGGTCAATGAGTACGTTTTTATTATTTCTTAGTACCTGTTCATCTATTCTATATTGATTGTGTAGCTTGTTTTGGTAGAATAATTATACACACACACACACACACACACACACACACACATATATATATATATATACATATATATATATATATATTGTGTTATAATGAAATAAATTCCAGGAGGAAATCCGGGTATGAGAGCTCAATGTAATAAACAGAGCAAGAATAAAATAAAATATAGTAACACGAAATTACATAAGCATCCAATTTAGATGATTACATTTTTAAACTGAAAAAAAAAGGGAAATTCACACTCGACAATACAAATATAATTAGAGAGAGAGTGAGTGACAACATATCTAATACATATTAAGAGAGAGGGGGCGATTTGAAGCATATTTAATCTATAATTTTATAGGGAGGGGGGAATTACATGATTTATGACGGAGAGGGAAGAAGAAGCCATATATATAAAGAGAAATTGGGAAATTGTAAAAAACGGGTAGGGAGGATATTCAATGTCTCTCAAGAAATCAGGTCCGCGTGTCAAAAATCACCAGTTCTAAACTCTGTCTCTGCCCCTTGGAAAGTAACATCTACTGTCTGGCCACTAAAAAGTGTATTGGGGTGGGGAGGGACATAAGAAAAGATTTGAAAACAGACACTAGACATTCAAGGCTAGGGACCATGTCACATATATACACATACACAGGCATGTATATACACGTACATACACACGACTATGTACATAAATACACACACATACACATATATATACACGCACACACCCACATACATATATACACATATATATACATATACACCCATATACACACATATACACATATACACATATATATATACATACATCTACAGAAAAACACACGTATATATATGCAGTCCACATCCATCTACAAATAAAGCAATTGAATTCACGTGTGTTTAACATGTTATCTGAAGAAAACACTCGTAAAACCATATTATTTTAAGTACATTATCTCATTATATTACAATAATAAACTCTAAGAAATTAACTGGTAACATTATCAACAATATCCAAAATTACCTATTAAAATAAACCATCCGATTATATGATAATAACAATATTGATACTAATACTGGTCTCAATAGTACCATATATGATAGCTCACTCGATTGCCTAAAATAAGTCACAAAGCCATAACAACACAACAATAATAATACCACCATTAATAATAATCACAATAATATCCAAGAAAGTATCGACAATATTAATAGTATCTATAAAAGCTACAATACAATATATATACATATACAGTATATATATATATATATATATATATATATATATATATATCGGCCACAAAAATATATACATATATATATACATATATCATCCATGAAACATATACATATAAGAAATATATAGGCATTACATACCTATGCATACATGCACAATATACCTATTACCCCATACATAACATATACCTATACATAAATATATACATACATACAACTACATACACACAAGCATACAATAATATATACATACATACAAAACATATACATACATGTGCGCACATATATATATACATATATACAATATATATACAAGTACATACATATCATTACAAATATCTGTAAACATATACATACACATACATATACACACCCACACATGTACATATACATACACACATATACGCAAACACACCAATATACACATATATACAAGTAGATAATCATGTGTCAATAAAGAGATACCCAGATAAAGAATTAAGAAGGAGATTAGTCATATCCAATTCGGTATCTCCACCGCTACTGATCTAAATGTATCTCGGATTGGTTATTTTAGATTTACATTTATGTCTGCATTTTGCCATTAGTTCATCTCTTTTATTCAGAAGAGTACCGTGTTCGTATTTCAGGATTCTTATTTTTTTCCTCCAAACACAAATTGCATCTTTGCCTAAATTTGGAACATCAGAATAACATAGGATTTACCAAGAAACCACTGGGGATCGGTTTTCATTTTTCAGTAACCACCATTGTTTCGCTAACTCCGTTTTGTTAAGTTCTGGGTTTACGAATGAGTGTTTGTGGTCATAGAGACGCTTTTTCCAGTTTCCCGCGGAAATGCCGATGTAAACTTTCTTATCCCTGTTGTTATCTTCCGGACATATCGATGCCTTATAAACCATGCACTCTACTTTACAGTTGCCGTCCAGTGGGCATTCATTCTTCACCTGACAATTACATTTATTTACTATAGTCTTATTGTTATTATACTTATTTAATATTTTACGATCATGGGTACTAATTATCCTATCTATGTTCTTGGTGCAAGAGTAACTCATTTAATAGATTTTCTGTTGAATATCTTACTTAGTGGATTGTTCATGTTAAAATGCTTGTCTACCAGGTTCAAGAACACTTTACCGATGTTGATGTTGGATAGTTGGCAGCCAGGTGAATGTAACCATATAATTTTCCGGCCTCTATTCCTGAATTTGGTTTTATTTTTCTTCCCGGTATATTCGAGTTTTCAGTTTAACCACTGCTATCTAGCGCTTTATTATATAAGTGTTTATTCGCTTCAAAGATTTTCTTGTTTACCGATAGCTTATTAATTCTAGTGTTAATCGTGTTAGGTATCCGTTTAATTATGCACTTCGAGTGGTGTGATCTAATATTAATATAATATGGTGTGTGATTATCATTATTAAAGGGTGTGAATATCCACTCTTTCAAGTTCAGGGTAATATCTAGATAATTTACTTCCTTACAATTTAGGGTTATATCTATTTTCAGTCCTAAGTATTTGAAAGCTCTTATTAGTTTGTTGTGTATTTTAAATTCCAGGGGACCGTTACTATTAGGGATAACAATTAGTCCATCATCCCTATATAACCCCACTAAGTTAGGCTCTACAATTCTACTAATTGTGTAAATTATAAAAATACCCACCAGATCGGCAATCTGTGCTAAGTAAATGCTCCCATCGGGACATCAAAGCTGTTATTGTTCAGTTTAATCCATGTTTCCTGATTATTTACAAGGATGGACCTACGACAAGCCATAATCAATCTTACCTGTTCATCGGATATATCCACGAAGTTCCTAGCATAGTTGATGTTGTTGGTAACTAACTCCTTAGAAATAGAGGGGTAAAAATCCATTATGCCGAATTGGATAAATGAGGCATTCCTCTTCTTTTCAATTATATTAAACCATTTAATAATATCCGATGAATCTTTCCAAAGATTACATTTTGTAGCTTCCAGAGTCACATTTATAATGTTCCTGAGAATCTCTCTAGATACGTGGCCAAGTTCAAATTTGTTGGAGTTGAATGAGTTTTTTTAATACTTTGTGAGAGATTATTTTTAAATTGTCGAATTTGTTCGTTTGTTATGTAGTTTGGTAAGCTATTTTTTATTGGATTATGTTTAATATCAAGTTCGCGTTGAATGATATTTGGAGAGGAAGAGATGAGTTAAGCTCGAGATAATAGGTTTCAATAATAGCTATTTGTATAGGAATGGACATTCGCTAAGACAGTTAAGAGTACAATAGTTTTTATTAGTACGTTTTATACACGTTGATGTGGAGAATGAATGTTTGTTAGTGTCTAAAGAGGGTTTTTTATTGTTTGTTTAATTCATCAGTTAATTTGAGTAAAGAGATATTTTAGAAAGTGGTTTTCAATGAGTTAATTTGTTTTTATTTTTTGTAACGTATCATAAATAGATTGGTGATTTTTTTTTAAAAGCTTAAAAATGTTAATTTCTAAGTTACATATGTAATATTTACTGAAGGCTGGCCCTTACACAGGACCATGGCAACTCCAATTTCTTGTATATAAATTTGAAGGGGGCTTAAATAGTGCAGGCTAACAAAAGTTTGCGCAGAGTGTTAGGGTATATATTGAGGGGATGGTTATAAATTATAGGATATATTTACAGAATAGTTCAAACTCATGAGCCGAACTTTCCGCTTCGTCTAATTATTTATCAAGTAAATACGTCCATTTATCAACTCACTAAAAAGATTAATGGCATTTCGCCATATATCCAAACCAATATATCATTAATTCTACCCATGAACTATTCCAAACGCTAAGGAGTAAAACACTGACCAAGCGGTCATCGCTTCTTTTAATGTAGAAAATCTGCTTCGTAATGTACATTTTATGTTTATGAAACCATAGACATTATCGTAATACATATTTACAAAAACCCTAATAAGCGTCCTCTCAAAATAACCGGTAACCACCTGCGTAAAATGTTGGTTGCCTCCATTACAGAAGTCCCCTTTATATACATAATTCCATATGCGAATCAAGTGTAAAGCGGTCGGAAATTTGTGATAAGAGGAGATTCTTAAACACAAACTCTCATAATTTTAAGACTGAGTTCAATCCTTATATAGCGCAGTGCATTTTCATTTCTCTTAAATCACACCCAACATAAAATTCACTGAATAATATCCGATAAGAAAGTGGTGATGTCAATAGTTTATTGTTTGAATGTAAATAATGTTTTTCTTATACTGTTAATATATATAGATCTTATGAGAGGGATGACGTTTGTAGCTATTTTTCTCGGTAAACATGGACAATCCAAGCATCCAATATGTTGCTAAGGTCATCGGAAAAATGATTTGATCATTCTACCGCTCCAGAAAGCACCTGGCTCCTGATCTAATCGTCTACTTGTATAAGAGTCAGCGATATACTAATATGCAGTTATACTGTCACACCTATCGAGTGGGGATAGTCTCTTCTGTTCTTTACAACTTATTCTGACCAAAGAAACGCCGTAAGTCCCTCTTCGTATTTCTATGAAAAGTGTTCGACTGAGCTTATATATTTTGTCCATCATTGTAAGACATTCACGGCAAGAACTGATTTTGATACCACAATGAAAAAAACTATTCGTTCTTCCTCCATGCGCTTAACGTCAGTGTGAATTTCAATGTACAGAGCTTCTTCTCAAGGACTTCCTGTCTGTGGAACACATTACCACTGGACTGGTTCCCTGTAGATTACAACATAGTAGTCTTCAAAATCCAATGTCAGCAGATTCCTGTCAGGAATTATCTCCGTAAGTAGTTGAACTTGACCCACTTAATCAATCATTCGCAATCCTCTCATACAGTACTTCATCTTTCGACCGACAATCATTCCATCTCATTAAACTTTATTGTTTAGTGACTTTTTGCTTCGATCAGTTTAAACAATTTAGTGAAAAATATAGGGTTTTCCTATTTATGTACGACAGATTAAGGAACGACACAGTACGACCACTACTGCTTCTCTATTCAAGCAATCTCGGTACGTTTTTCTTTTAATTTTTTTGAAAGTTTGACTCATTTAATATTAAACAAAATAAATTGACATACCAAAAAGTAAACACCATTTCTTCTTTTAATCTAGATTGGTCAACTTTGTTTAATATTACTCTTAAGTCTAATTTTATTTTAAAATAATACAGAAAAAAAAATTCAGATACGACCGGTTTGCTGGCCTAGATCGCCTGGAAAGGATCAAAGTTTGCTTAAATTACGAATCAGTAGCAGGTACTCGGTGTGCCCTATCGTGCCTGGCGTCACAGGTTGCTCAGACATCGCGTCGAGATTATTTGAATAGAATAAGCAGTACCCAGTGGTCGTGCCTTACCGTGCCTTTATCTGTCATACATAAATAGTAAAACCGAAAAATTACATGTTCAACTCTGATAAATGTCCCCTAAACATAGTTTAATCTCGTTTGACAATGGATAGATAAAACTAGTAAATGAGACGATATTTTAGAATAATAACAGATAGGTTCTGAGAGAAAAAAAAAAGTATTGTAAAGAAAATCAGAGAATCTAATAAAGTTCCTAGCTTGCTGGAGTAATATAGAAATTCGTATTAAGTAAAGGTGCCTGGTTATTAAATAGGAATTAATAATGAGGTAATAAAATGTTATATATAAAAAAACTAAACCAATTCTGAAAAAAATAATTTTTAGGCTGTGGAAATTGCAGGTAAACTGAAATTGGACAATCATATACCCCAAATGCTTGTGAATCAGTCTTTAATAACGATGCAAGATCACAACGATAATTGATCAGGATGATAGATTTCAAAAATGTTCTATTAGAAATATGACAAAAGGTGTATATGCCTTGTATCAGGACAAACACATTGGGCTTTACTAGAAAAAAGTAGAAAAAGTATTAATTACTTTACGGGACTTTTTGTTTATAAAATATAACAAGGTGTTTTTATCTATTACTTAGTATGCGAGCGAGGGGATATGATGTATTTTTGCTGAACTATATTTAATCGTGAATATCGTTTTGGGTTAAAAGAACATACAATAGAGTTCTAACGTGTTTAAATTTTCTGTAAATGTACGGATTCGTTTGCCTAAGTGCAGCATGACATCGGGATATATAGGCATGACGGCTTAGTAGTGGTGGTTAAAAGGGAATTATGCGTAATATTGATTGCATGCGCACAAATACGGTAAAATATTGAAAGAGAGGAGATTCCAAATTAATGTAGTGTAATATTTGATTTGGAAAAAGAAGACTGTAAACGCATTAGATAACTGGGTAATCTAGTTTGCAAGAATAAACCTTAAAGCTACCCACACCGTGTTCAAACATATAGTACAATCTATATAAACTCGATTATTCAATATCTTAAGCAGTGTGGACATATACAATGATTCGATCGGTATGCACGAGAACGCATTAAAGAGATAATCACGTAACATAACTAGTGTTTAAGTCAAAAATGATAACAGTAATAACTAGCAGAAAACTCGACGTTGCTCGGGATTGAATAAGGAATTATGCTCTTTTCACTATACTCATAACTCCATATTACTTTCTGCTAAGATTTTCTACCCAGTTTCACACCTTAATATAGTCGGAACCAGCTGAAACTTTTGGAAAACTCTGAATTCGTGGTTTTACTCATACGGCTGACTTAGTGACGGAACATAGAATATGAGGCCCACTTACAAATATTTTATAGATATAAAATGTAATCAAAATAAGATATATTTAAAGTTTTCAGAAGGTTCCGCACATTATAACCCCTTTAGGCATGCACATGGTAATTCGGAACAACTTCCATTGTCTTCTCCGGACAATCTTACATTATAATACACTTTAAGAGTTTATGTCGATTTAGTAACCAATCTTTTTATAGGGAATACATACAGACATTGATATTTATAGAGAGAGATTTGTTGATACAAAAAAGGTCGGCTAATACAATATTCTCCAGCATGTTTTTTGCTGTTTGATTTTTTTATATTGACAATTCTACGTTTTTTGAACTGCAAATAGTTAACACCTTATCATTTTTAATTTTAGTAGTGTGGGATTTGCTACTTACAAATAAAAACTCACACTAGTCCATTTATCTTAATTTTAAAGTAAACTGTTGTCTGTATTTGTCCACCATAATTCATCAATGTCTAAATTTTCGTTAGCTGTTTTGAAACTTTCTTCAGCAAATCCTCTTACACCCAATCTATCTAATGTTCTTTGGTGTGTAATTTGCTAAGACTACCACATGCAGCACTGGGAATGATTTTATTTACAAAGTGTCCCGTTTTTGATACCTTATTAGAAGCTGTAGTTTATGCAGGTTTCCATAAGTCTTTTAGAAATAGAATCTAGGAATATTTTCCCTGTTGTGGATGTTTAAATCCACGTTTTTCCCGTCTTCCATTATTATAGATTTTTGTGTTTGTATTTTGATATGAATGATTTACCGGTGTTCCTTGGTGGTTCTACGTACTGCTTTTCTTGTAATAAGCAATTTTATTATTTTATCCCCTTTTCTATGTTATATTTTTCAATTGCTTTCATAAGTTTATTTTTTCTTCTGTTTTTATTTTCTGCTACAAATGTTTCTATTCCTTATTTGTGATTGCAGTATATATTAATAAATTCTGCCACCTAATACGTAGTTTAATGGTGTTGCTTCTGTTTCTTTTATTATGTTATTGTAATCCCAACCCTTGCTCCTTCTTTTTTATTTTCTTCTGCTGGTGTTCCGTTACTTTTTTCTTATGAGCAGTAATCTGTATTTCCCTTGTCCGATTGGCTCGCTATTGAAAGACTCATATCAAATAATCTGCCTTCTAATTTAACTATATTTACGAAAGTTGAAATGATCTTCAAATTACAAACGCGATCCCAGGCAAGGAAGTCAACTAATCGAATGAAAAACATATAGAACATTTTCGCTGAATAAACAGAGGATCGCGGACTAAACAAGTAACATTTTTAAAAGCGGATATTTCACCTAGCTGCAACCAATAAGCAGAAGAGTAAAACAACAGAAAAGGAAAGAGCCTCTTCCTGAAAAGTCATAGGTAGAAACCGGACACAATATAAGCATTAAACTTTATAAACCATTTAGGATGAAACAACAACACGTATTGAGAAAGAAGCACATGTTGAACGTAGCAAATAACAGATTTTAAAATATACTACTAAAGCGAAACTACTTAGGAACGAAAACCGTAAAGTAAAACCTGAAAGGAACAATAATATAGACATAAGCGACATAAGGTATGCTGTAATCATGCGGCTAAACACGGAACCCAAACAAAGTTCAGATGGGAAGCTAGACTGGAATATCGAATCAATGAACTCAAAAATAAACTAAAGTTGTGAATAACGTTAAAAAGATCAGAAACCGATGGAAAAGTAAACTCTAATTGATAAAACTGAAGGTCTAACCACGGCGAAAGAACGTAAACGAAATATATTAACAAAGAAAGTAAGACTGAGATAATACAGATATACATATGAACAGTACAAATTAAACAGGAATTCTGCACAAAATAAATGCCAGTTTTAACAAAAACGTAAATGGCGGCATGTAAATATCAGAAGCACTTCTAGGGCAATATATGGAGAACATGAATGCAAATTGGCTGAAAAGCGTTATTTATGATCACAAATAAATTGAAGAAGGGCTAAGAATTGAAATTAATGAGAAACCCTCAAGGTGACCTTAATAAAATTCGAAAATCGGAAAACATCTAATTAAGACTGAATACATGGATTCTGTTTTAAGAAACCTCCGAGACTACATGAAAAGCTACCACAAAACTTAAGATGTATACTCAAAACGAAAATACTAGAGTGGATGGCTACAGAAATAAGGACATTAATTTTAAAAAACGGCGTGAAGGTTCTCAGCAACTATAGTACTCTTGCTGCTTACAAACGATTTGGAAAATATTAACGGCATATCAAAGACGAGATATTCTATTCCTTTAATAGCCGTAGATTACTTCTTGAAGAACAGAAGGGATGCCGGAAACCTTCACAAGGGACTAATGACCAGTTCTACGTCGACCAACATATCATGAAAGAAGCAAAAACAAGAAAAAAAGAACCTAGCCATGTAATAGGTAGACTACAAGTGATGGTAGGAAAATTATATTTTTGAGCGTCACAGAGAAGGCATAAAAGGAAGGATACCATATCGAAATATGCATTTTAATATTTAACAAGATTTTAGAACATTGTAATAAAAATATATTATAACGTAGAATGTATCAATCAATATTTATTCAACACTAGCGGGATCCGTGTCCCGGTGTTGGCTGGGAAAATTTAGGAAACAAAGCGAAAACCTAATAAGCAAATTGTCCGGAAAAAGACTGGAAAGGCTCTTCACCAAAAACTGCTAACACTTTATCCCCGTTATTTTGGAGAGGGGGATACTCACTGACTTATTTTCTTTGTCGCAGTGTGCGTGCATTTTTTTTGTGTGGGATTTTTTTTTGCAATTTAACAAAAGAATAAAATGGCTGACATGCACCAATGAAGAGAAATGGATTAAGGTAGAATTAAATTTCGTACTGAAATGAATGTACAAGATAAACATTGACTTGCTTGCTTGGCCGCCGTGTGTGTTTTAAGTCATGACGGCTTTATTTATAATAACTTACAATGTAGAACTAGATCGACACCCGCAGAAGTAAATTGACCAGAAAAGAATGGAAGGCCCGTTTCACTCAAAATGTTTATTTTCTCTACACGATATAAATGTTTGCGTAAATCAAACTATGTACTAGTAAAGTGAAATCGGTCACTGAATTAGAACACAATACAACCGAATAGTGAATAAATGACTAGTTAGTCCGTCGGTAGCATGGTCATGTTCGGTATATTAGAATGGACATGGTCATTATATAGAAAGCTGACGTTCTTCTATTTTCTATATAAATGAGGCGTTTTAATATCACTGTAAGTGCTATAAGTAGCCCAAGTAGAGATTATGAAGCATTACTAATGCTAGAAACAAACCGTATTACCTTGAAAATATTGATTTGTTAAAAAATACAATTGCTCATCTTACGTCATGCAGAAGTATTGATAAATTCAAACATAAAATTCATCAGGTAACACGCCAGTAACAACAACGTACAAAACTCAAGAGTAATCACATTGACATACTAACCGTACATACCCGACGTTGCCCGGATGTCGTTTTACTTTCTATTTTGTTTCGAGTTTTTTTAATCGCATAAATCATTCCGAGTATTTTATTAATAATCGGAAGAAGTAATTCGGTTATTGTTTTAGCAGGTTATTGTTATGTTGGTGTAGTTATACAGCTGAAGTTAGTGGACGGAGCAGTTTAGCTTATAAAGCTGTACTAGTCAATGAAATAAGATGTACCCTTTTACTAGTCAATGAAATAAGAAGTACCCTTTTACTAGTCAATGAAATAAGAAGTACCCTTTTACTAGTCAATGAAATAAGAAGTACCCTTTTACTACTTAATGAAATAAGAGGTACCCTTTTACTACTTAATGAAATAAGAGGTACCCTTTTACTAGTCAATGAAATAAGAGGTACCCTTTTACTAGTCAATGAAATAAGAGGTACCCTTTTACTAGTCAATGAAATAAGAGGTACCCTTTTACTACATAATGAAATAAGAGGTACCCTTTTACTACATAATGAAATAAGAGGTACGCTTTTACTACTTAATGAAATAAGAGGTACCCTTTTACTAATTAATGAAATAAGAGGTACCCTTTTACTACTTAATGAAATAAGAAGTACTCTTTTACTAGTCAATGAAATAAGAAGTACCATTTTGCTAGTCAATGAGATAAGAAGTACCCTTTTACTAGTCAATGAAATAAGAGGTACCCTTTTACTAGTCAATGAAATAAGAGGTACCCTTTTACTAGTCAATGAAATTAGAGGTACCCTTTTACTAGTCAATGAAATTAGAGGTACCCTTTTACTAGTCAATGAAATAAGAGGTACCCTTTTACTAATTAATGAAATAAGAGGTACCCTTTTACTAGTCAATGAAATTAGAGGTACCCTTTTACTAGTCAATGAAATTAGAGGTACCCTTCACTTTACGTTATAGAAAGTGTGACTGCATCGGTCGAAACGTAAACAAAATATAAGTATGAACTTTCAGGCAAATAGACAGAAGAAAAACAATGAAAAATAAATATTTGACTATTAACGATTGAACAAATACTATAAACGTAAATGATACTTTTCTTTTATATTCCAAATAAGCGGTGAAATACAGATATCGAACAACTTTACTGCCTGACATTTTCTTAAAGGCATAAATTCCCATGAACGTATCTTTACATGCTATTTTCTACTTGGTTATTTGTGGCGAATCCAGCATTAATGTCAAGGTATGACTAGATATAATAGCGTCAGTCACAAATAGCCAAGTTGCGTGGATTGATTTGCTGTGTGTTATCTGAACGATCGGAAACAGATGTTTCCCAGTTTAGAATGAGATGCTCAAAACATTGACTTAAAAAGATTTTAAAAAAGATGAGAACCATTCTTATCTTTGCAATCTCGAAATATTTACTTACAAATAATCCAACGCTTAATAAGATTTCAGAAAATGTAACATTTATGAGAGTTTACCTCTTTCTATTTCATGTTATACTAAATAAGGTATAAGATGACACACACATATATATATATATATATATATATATATATATATATATATGCAGCATCTTCTCTTGCAGGCAAGTATTGTTGAATATAAGAGAAAACTCTAAGAGACAACTCATGTCTAGATATCCTTTGGTAGACTCTTTCAATAGTCCGAATCAAGATCTTAGTTTCGGAGGGGAATTAGCTGATGAATTTGCCATAGTTTAGATTTGTCTCCCAAGTACTTTCAGACCCAATCCGAGTCCATCTTCAGGGGAATGAGGTTAATCAGGTATAGACCATGTGTTTGTATTATAGAAGGTTTGGGCGGGAATTTTGTAATAACTACGAAACTATTCTTAGAACTATAGACATTTTAGTATATTATTAAAGTTAATTTTATTAATTAGGGGTATTTTAGTTTTTATATATAGAGTTTCTATTATATTGAGTGTTTGTTTGTTAGTACTATATTCTAAGATTTTGGTATTTTCTACTAAGAGTTTTCTGAATTCCGATCGGGAGCAGGAATGGTTGTTAAGTGTAGGGCTATGGCGCTAGTATCAGATAAATGCATCGTCAATCTTCTCGACAAAGTCGTGGTAGTACAAACCTATGTATGTTTTTTTCTTGGTTGTCGGCGCCAGAGTCTTATTACATAATTCTCGCCAAAGCCTTCAATAATACTAACACATGGTCTGTACCTGATAAACCTCATTCCCCTGAAGATGGACCCGGATGGGCCTGAAAGTACTTGGGAGACAAAATCTAAACTATGGCACATTCATCAGCCAATTCCCCTCCGAAACTAAGATCCTAATTCGGACTATTGAAATGATCTACCAAAGGATATCTAGACATAAGTTTTCGTTTATATTCAACAATATATATATATATATATATATATATATATATATATATATATAGTCTAAAGAAGCTTTGAGTTATTTTAAACAAAAAGACAAAAATAAGGAAAATGCAGTTTAAATTCCCAGAGAAACTAACTAAATCCAAAATAGTGTAGACTTAACATTTGTTGGAAAATTCATAAATAAATAATATATAATAGTAAGTAAATAAAATAACAAGGGGGAGTAAGTATCTAATAGTGAAACAAAAGCAGGAGACCTTAACGTAAGCATCTAATATTAACACGATCATCAGCTGTTTACCATGTAACTGTTTCGGGGATTTAAAAACAGGACAGTTATATGCATGGCTCTCCAATGGTACAGATAAAACTACCATTTCCTCAATAATCAAGTGTCGAAATAATTCAGCTTAAAATGTTACTTATATATACATAAATAAATAATAATAATAATAATAATAATAATAATAATAATAATAATAATAATAATAATAATAATAATAATAATAATAATAATAATATTCTACCCTTAAGACTATCGTGTGATATGGTAATTTGCATATCAAATAAAATTCTTTATAACAGTAGTAATACTAGTTATAATAATAATAATAATAATAATAATAATAATAATAATAATAATAATAATAATAATAATAATAATAATAAAATACAATCTAAATACTACACCTACGAACCATTCTGCGATATGGTAGCTAGAAATAAAATTATATAGGAATTAATGTTGGATTAAAAAAAAAAAAAAAATTAAAAAAAAAGCTTTATTACCTTAGGTACCAGAAAGGAAAATAGATAAGAGGAAGGAAACCTAGCCATACAGATCTAAATACCCAATATATAGTCTAAAGAAGCTTTGAGTTATTTTAAACAAAAAGACAAAAATAAGGAAAATGCAGTTTAAATTCCCAGAGAAACTAACTAAATCCAAAATAGTGTAGACTTAACATTTGTTGGAAAATTATATATATGTATATATATATATATATATATATATATATATATATATGCTAGACGTAGCAGTGCCATTTCTTTGTGTGTTTTTGAAGCATGTTGTCATCCAACAGTTTCCCCACTTTTTTACGCAGTCATTTGCATTATTGTTGTACTCTGTAAAATCTTTCAAGCTGCATCAGTTGAGCAGTAGAGAGCAGACAATGCCGTTTTGCTCCATCTGGTCATAGCAACGGTTGATCGCATTACTTTCGTTCTCACGCGGTTGTGTTTTTTCCACTGCAGCCAGAATGCTTCTGAAACGGGAGGGAGGGCGACAGAGGGGAGATTCTCATGTCTGATTTGATCCTGAGATGTTGTTAGGGGTTCGACATGACTTGACGTACCAGTGACCCGTATGGTCAGAACCACTACGACTATTTATTTAATTTCATTCGAATATTCAACATATGGGACATATTTTTCGACACTCCGTTTACATAACTAAATAATAAGTTTCTTAATTATACATCATTATTATATAGATATATTATTTTTCTTCATTATTCATATATAGAAATGCAAAATCAAAAAAAAGTCCCTCCCTCCCCGCTTCTTCACTCTCCCCTCTATCCTCTTTTCACTCAACCAAACACTATGAATAAATACTTAAACATACAAAGAACTTGAAGCATAAAAACCTTCACCAAAATGACCAGATTCGGCATTAAATGACCTGAAAAGGGTTGATATGCCGTGAAACAAAAACAACCAAACCAAAAACCATGATTAAACATGTTAACATATAAAGAACTTAAAGCATCAAAACTTTCACCAAAATGACCAGATTCGGCATTAAATAACCCGAAAAGGGTTGATATGCCGTAAAACAAAACTACCTACCTACCTACATTATATAGAAATAAAGTAACTATATTTAAATATGTGTTTGTGGTGTGTACAGAGCCGTGTATAAATTATATGTACACGCTAAAAAATAGTGACTGTTTTTCTAAATTTTTAGAGATATGAAATCATATTAGAGATTTGTTGAATTAACATAGTGTTGTGACCCTGTTAGCCACTTCGAAAAACTGTCGACAACGATTAAGTAGTAAAAACCTTCCAGTGGTCCCGCGAAATCCACGTGGATTATTTCCCATGGACGGTCGGTCTTTGGCCATGGGCTATGTTTTATATGCAGTGCCTTTGCCGCCAAGGCACAGCATTTGCACAGCTTTACTGCTTTTTCAATGTCATCATCAACACACAAAACTCCTCATTACACGCTTCATCCTGCTTATCCTTGGATACCAAACATGAAAATCCTTTAGAATTTTCTTTCGTAGTTTTTCTGGAATGACCACCCTTTCGTTGTGCAAGAGTACCTCATCACAGAGTAAGAAACCATTTGACACATGTACATCCTTATCTAGCATTTTCATTTTTCTGCTGGTGATAAATTCATCCTCGTGAGCTTCTTTTTTATCTCGTATAGCGTCACCGGGAGGTCTCTCACTGCGTAGCACAAAATCTCTTTAAAATCTCCTTCTGTTTAAAGGGACGCGATCACTGTGTCTTCTAGAGTATCTCTCTGTTTTCGCATTAGTCTCGACAACCCATCTGCATGATAGATTTTATTTGAAGGCAAATGCTGCATTTTGAAGTTGTAATTTAATAAGATAGTTCCCCATCTTTGTAGCCTATTAGCCGTATAAACTGGTAGACCTTTTTAGATCTATAAATTGTAATTAGCGGCTTATGGTCTGTCTGTAAAGTAAATCGTCTACAATGTATGTATCGGTGAAACTTTGTTACTGCAAATATTATTGCTAGGGCCTCTTTCTCGATTTGAAAATACTGTTTTTCCGCCGGGAGCAAGGTCCTAGATGCATGTGCAATGGGTTTATGGGTCCCATCCGGCATTATATGTAGGATACACGCTCCTAAACCATATGAAATAGCGTCGCCAGCCACGATTATATCCAATTCTGGGTTGTAATGTGTAAGAAATAACTCTGACGTAAGCCTTTCTATAATTTCATTAAACGCATCCTGGCATTCAGGTGTCCACACCAAGGCTTTATTTTTTTTAATAACTCATTTAATGGAGCGCGCAAATTATGCATTTCTGGGATAAAGGCCTGGTAGTAATTAGCTAGACCCAGGGAACTCTGCAATGTCGTGACGTTTTCTGGCGCCGCCATGTTTTTTTTATCGCGGTAGCCCTTTCTTGGTCCGGCCTTCTGCCGTCCTTGTCGATAACATGACTCAGGTATTTTATTTCCTCCAGGAAAAAATCACATTTTCGTTTTTTTACTTTGAACCCATAATCTTGGATTCTCGCATACACTTGATTTACATGTTTATAGTCTTGTTCAATATCTTTGATGTTAATCAAAATGTCATCAAGATACGCTATCGCAAAATCCAGTCCGCCCAGCATTGTATCAATTACTTGTTCGAAAATGGCTGGCGTGACTTTCACTCCGAAAGCTAACCTTTCGAATTTATATAAACCACGATGTGTGTTTATACATAACGGCTTCGAACTATCCTCATCCACCGGTATTTGGAGGTATGACTCACTTAAGTCTATTTTAGAAAAAAATCTTCCTCCATTTAAACTTGAGAACACTTCCTCGGGGCTGTGCAGTGGGTAGTGATGGTCTTCTAGAGCTGTATTCAAACCCGTTGAAAAGTCTGCACATACGCGAATCTCATTAAATGTTTTCTTTACATAAAGCGTGGGTGCTGCCCACTGGCTGTGTTGTACTTTTGATAAAATACCAGTCTTTACAAGTCGGTCTAGTTCCTCATTTATTTTTTCTATCGAGGTGAAGGGTACATTACTTTCTTTTTTTAAATACCGGCTGTACATTTTCATTAGGTTGAAATTTGGCATCCATCTTAGTGCAGCGCACAAAATCGCCAGAAAAAAACTCGGATGAAGATTTTTTTAATTCTCGTGGCAGTTTTCCGATTCCGTAGCTCGACTATATATTTTTTTACAAAATGTATTTATTGGCAATTTCCATAAATCAAATGCCTGCGTCCAGTCCGAACCGAAAAGATTCTTTGAATCCTTTAGCAGCAGTATTTTTAGTTTTTTAGTATTTCCCATTAGGGACACATTTGTGATTAATTCTCCTTCAAATTTAATTCTTTCCCCAGTCACTGTGTTGGCCAGCCTGTTTGTTCTTAATAAAGTGGGTTTATTTAAGATGCTCCACGTATGTAAATTTATTATGGAGACATTTGAACCCGAATCCAATTGTAATTTTATGTTTTTATCCAGGATTTTCACCTGTACAAATTTTCTTATGTTCATGCATTTTTCATTCTTTGTCCTAGTTGCTTGAACACGCGTTTTATTTCCTCTACCTGTTCTGCAGTGCGAACTTTTATGTCCGACCTTTTTGCAATTCATACAGGACTTAAAACTGAAAGGACAGTCATTGTACCAACGTGGGCTACCACAGCGTGAAGAAGGGCTCGATGGCCATTTATTTGTCTTTTTACCTGGTTGACTTGTCTTTGCTGCATAAAAATCACTATTTCTGTTTTGACTTATTTTTTATAAGGTTAAACTTTTGTTTTTGATATACTTTTTTATATGCGCAATGCCGATAATTCAATGTCTTTTGAGTCCTGTTTTACATTGATAAATCTTTGACAGTCCTCGCCCAACTTTTGCAGTGTAAGGCTTGGTTCATTGTCTAATTTATTTAGGACTCTACGCCTTATCTCTGTGTCATTTCCTGAGACTAACCCTTGTACGAAAATTAAACACTTGAAATTATGGGCATTCAATTCAGCTAGTTTAAAATCGTCACACTGTTTGTTTACTATCGATACAAAAGTAGCGTAATCTTCCTCGTCTTTTTTACCAGGTTTATACACTTCCAGCGTATGTGAAATAACGTGGTCTCGAGACGGAACAATTCCGTTTATAATTTTACAACTTCTATAAAAGTTAACTCGCTAGTTTTCCGAGACAAAATGAAATCCACGAATTTCGTATGTTCCGTGGTACCTAGTTTCCTAAGTAGCAGGCGAACCTTTTTTGAGTCAGCCCAACTTTCGCAGTCAATTCTATATAAATCTTCATGTCTTCGAAAATATGCTGCGAACGTATTTTCTTCCACACGGCGTTCTGCGAAAACGCGTTGTCACTTTCATCCCCTTGGTCTCTACGCGATATTGTTTGTATAAGTGTTTCCAATCTGTCGTAAATTTTTATCCTGTGCTGACACATTTTTATATGTTGCTCGAGGAGAAGCTTTTGAAACTTTTATTCAGTTTGCTGTTGTTTTTCATTTTGCTCGAGTAAAAGATTTTGAAATTTCTCCTCAGCCTGTTATTGTTGGGAGATTTGAAATCTGGTTAATTCTGCGATGATTAACTTAAGGTCTTCCTTATTTATTTATTTTTTATTTACTTTTTTTTTTAGAAAATAGATATTTTATTATGGCTTAGTAAGAAAGTATTTTCCTTAGATTAGCGCTTGCTAAACGCCATCTTAGTTGTGAAAAGATTATGAAACCTTTTTTTACTACGCTTTACGCGTTTTAGTTTTAGAAAGAAAAAAAAATACTGTTTCACAATATTTTTCTTTTCGGTGAAAATAAAATTATATATTCCCTTATTTGTAACATATTCTAACAGAGTCGGAATAACAATATAGGGAGAGAGAGAAAAAAAACTGACACTTTTTTACAATTACGAAAATAATCTATTAGGTTTATCGTGTTTTTTTTCTTCACCGATAACTTGTTTTCAGAACTAGACAATGTGTATTCGATTTCATCAAGTTTTGTTCCTTTTAATTTTTTTTGAGTCGTTTTTTCGAAGGTTCCGGCAAAAATCCTTTGTTTTTTTTCTATTGTAACTCGTCGATAGTTACGTTGTGGTTTCCCGTATAAGTCTGGGTACTTTGTCGACCGTTAGTTGGCGACTCGTGTCAGTTCGAAATGCCTCGTTGCCAGTTTGTTGTGACCCTGTTAGGGGCCGAAATAAAGACACGGAAACCCGGGGTTACAGGAACAAATATATATTATTGAAGAAAAAGAATATATATAGAAGAAGTGGTATTCTGGACTGCCAGCATAGAACTGGGGTGGAAGAAGACTGTGAGTTGAAATGCTTCTCGCATTTTATTATGGATGGACGAGTCCATTTGTTCTTCGTACAGGTACGGCACCATAACACATAATGAGGGTTTAAGAGAAATACATAGAGCGCTAAGAAATAGATTCATGATCTGTTTAGTTAATTATTAATTACGGCTAATTAGAACAATTAAAAATCACAAAACTAAAGTATATTTTAGCATGTAGTTTGTCTTATTAAAGTATATAGGGAAAATGTCACAAGTTATTATTTATGCAATTTTTGTTGAGTACCGCGGAATTCTCGCGTTTTGTAATTTTCCTACGAATGTTCTCGATGCGGCGAGCAAGTTTTCGGGTCTCCGGTAGTATTTTGTTGACTATTGCTCCAAGGGTTCTTATTTCGGTCATCTCTGGCGCTTTTGAGTAGATTTTTTTAAGAGACTTGTTGTCGTTTTTTTTGTGATTTTTAATATTTTCTCTACAGATTTGGTTAAGAGTAAAGGAACAGAAAATAAAAAGTCGTGTGGTTGAGTCTATTGTTTTTTTGTATTTGCGTATTTATGAATTTTGTTATATTATTTTATTTATTCTATTTATTTTATTATATATTTTTCTTTATTATGAAATACTTTTAGTATATTATTGCCTGAATTAAAAGATATTTTGTTAATATTGAGTTGTTTCATTTTTATAAATATTGTATCTAGTATTATAAGTTGGTGTATACAATATTTTTATGTATGATTTTAGTGTTAGTATTGTTCGTATCTCGACTAATAAAGAAATAACTAAACACAATTAAAAGGCGTTTCCTAATATATATATATATATATATATATATATATATATATATTAGATCATGTCAGATCTTTCTCATATATATATATATATATATATATATATAATATATATATATATATATATATATATATATATATATATGAGAAAGATCTGACATGATCTAATATATATATATATATATATATATATATATATATATATATATATATGAGAAAGATCTGACATGATCTAATATATATATATATATATATATATATATGAGAAAGATCTGACATGATCTAATATATATATATATATGAGAAAGATCTGACATGATCTAATATATATATATATATGAGAAAGATCTGACATGATCTAATATATATATATATATATATATATATATATGAGAAAGATCTGACATGATCTAATATATATATATATATATATATATATGAGAAAGATCTGTCATGATCTAATATATATATATATATATATATATACATATATATATATATATAATGTACATATTTTGTGTTTTTATAATTTTTGAGTGAACATTCTAGCAATGTTCAAGTAAGAGCTTACCCACGCGGTACTTGTTTTACGGCTAGGTTAATAACAGCTTTTGTTCAAGATATAAACCGTATTATTGATATCCCATCGAACAGACAAAAGAAAAATACATTAAACTTAAGAAAGCACTGTTTTTATTTGTGTTCACGCGTTCTGATTGTCACCAGACAGCTCACATATGAAATGATCTTGTCTGTTTTTACGAGTTTGTCATAAATTGCAATTGGTCTGATAAATCGATTCAGTTTTTCATATGATCCTTATTCCATCTCGAAAATTTATTATCATTGGGTCAGTTTTCGCTATTTACAACTTCAACACAACAACTTTTATGTTTACAAAAAGTATTATATTTATTTATTAATTATTTATATATCTTAGTAGTAGGTAAAAAGAATTTTCCATTACATTTTCTCATACTAGTGTAGCCTATAACTGCCCTTATGGTCATATTCGTGAACTTCGTTCTGAATATGTTAAGTCTTATATTATCAACTTGACTACTATTTTCACACTATTAATGTTCTTCCCTTAAAACAATACCTACAGTACAAATCATTTCAAACTATATCTACTTACTCTTACAAAAAACTCCCTATATTATATTAACTTATCATAGGGTTAAAAAAAGCTATTTATTACAAAAAAAAACGGAAGAAATTTGTTTCACTGGGAACAGTTTCGGTTTATGACCTAAAAATTATAAGCCACAACTATCATTTTATTAATATACTTATAATCAATTGTCTCTAATTTATGACTGCTAATATCAACAAGACAACTGCTACTCTCTCTGAGCGCTTAATCGTATTTAGTCCAGTCAACCTAGCTGTTTTAGCTGAACCTCAAACAAATTTCGGTAAACTTTTTTTCATTTTAATTATTTGTATCGAAAATCATTACTCCAGGTTGACATAAAAAGTAAACATCCAAATAATACATTTGTATAATGATCAATATTTAAAAAGTATATGTATTTAATATAGATTTGAAATTTGAATGTGAACGTTTATCTTAAAAAAAAACTATTAGCTAACTGAATTTCTTTGCTAATAGAATAATATATTTTGAAATAAGTTGCCCGTTCAGATTCAGAAGAGCAATAGTAAATAGTATCAGATCGTTTCTCGCCTATACGTTACTTTGATAAATACACATGAACTTATTTAAAAAAATGTTTTATTGATAACTGAATATCTATTGAAATCGAAGAAAAAGTAAGGGAGGAAACTAAACATTTCTTTAAAATCCTCTTTGAAAAAGAATTGTAAACATGGCAATATTTGGAATTATTTTTCTCAATTCCTCAATCAGGCAATTTAAATACAGCTAGTTTTTAAGACAAATAACTATTTAAATGCATATTCAGTCTCCCGCTCGAAATTTGATGTATTGTTGTTGAAGTAATTTACATGTCATTTTTTAGATGAAAAACAAGAAAGTATTGTCTGAATTTTTCAAGTAAGAAAATTACAATTAATTTTAATATGTAAATATAAAGATATAATAGAAAAATCTGACCTGTTGGGTCAGAAATTAGACTTGGATTAAATTGGTTTAATCAGGGCCAGATTAACAGTAATAAAGTAACCCGACTCCCGAAAGAGTAATTCTGGAGTATGACTTTCTAGGACTAAAAAGAAGCATACCTCATTAAAAAAAGAGTCGGGCCCTTTGCCAAAAAAAGTCTAGATTCAGAATATACCAAGTTATAAAAAGAACAAATTAGACTTGTATTAGAGTTCCTCTCACGGAAAATACTTTTTTCCAATAATTTATACAGACTGTATAAATTAGTGGAAAAAAATATTTTCTTCTCTCGGGCATGAAATAAATACACATACTCCTTTTCATAATTGTTTTATTTAACACATGATGGACGTCACTCAAAGTAGTTAGGGGCACACTTGTTCGTAGGCTTCAACTAAAGGTAAAAAGTATAAAGTAAATGTGTTCCAAGTTGTGAGTTACTTATTCGCCACAGCTTGCTTTCGGTGTATCGGCATGCGCAGTTAACTATTCCGAGTTCGAAACCGAGAAGAACTATCACTGCTTGTGTTAAATGAAACATATTTTACTCTAGATGACATCAAAAGGGAAATAACTGTTTGCCTTGGTGATCTATCATGCCTCAAAGAGATTTAGAGGGTAATTGTTGTAGACCCGTGCTAGGGGTCACAAAGATAACAACCACAAATTGTGACAGGTTAAAATATACAATGTATTTATTCATAGCAATACAGTAACGCCACTAAATGTGGTAGGAGATGACCGGATTCCTACCATGCGGTAAAACATGAATAGGAATGTCCTCTGTTTGAGTCTTTGCAACCATGGTATTTATTATAGATGGGTGCTTCCATTAGTTCTTCAATAGGGGTGATTTGTACCCCACAACAGTAATATATCCTGATTTCCAGAAAGAGACAATCTTGGATTAACACGTTTTACAGGCCTCTCTCCAAGTAAGACGTTTTAGAATAAGTAATTCTTTTTTTCACTTGTAAATGGAGAATAAATGTTTATTGTTTAATTTTACAGGAATTTTTCATGTCGTGTGTACATGCGACTGGGGGCCACTTATGCATTTTTTCCTCTCCTGAGGAAGTGGCTAAACCCGACCAATGTGAATGCCGTACCAGGTCTACCCTGACAGTCTTTACCTTCTTCGTTTGAAAATACGTTGGTTTATCGCCGATTGCATGAGGTGACCTCGCCGAGAAATGCTGAAGGGGATGTATAATAAATGTTTTTGTGCGCTGTTTTTTTAATGTCAAATCTCGTGTGACATATTTCCGCGGTTAGAAAGATGTAACTACAACAAGGCAAAGAGAATTTTAAAATACTGTTGGAAATAAACAAAATAAAACTAATCATGTTGAGTATTGGATGAGTAAAGACATTAGTATATAAAATGGTTAGTCGAAAATAATAGGAAATGAAAGTTCAGTCGGAGTAAACTTGCTGAAGTCGAGGTTAGGATGACTAGACTCTGTGAATTTGTAGTAATGGATATGGCATAGCATAGCTATGAGATAGTGAGAGAGGAAGACAAATAGTTTTTTTGAAATAATGTTAAATTGAAATGCGCTGACAAGATATGATTAAACAGTGATTATCGACCTCTCCATCACCTACTGGTCAGTTATTTATAACGAAGATCAAGTCGATTAAACCTCATCTGTCTTCCAACAGTTTTGTCTTGACTTAGTCCTTTTCATGGTATAATTGAAAAGCTTTAATTTTAGCACGACGATCCCTCAGTCTAGAAAAGGATCGTGTAAAAAAGTGCATACAAGAACCGGCAATTAAAAATGTATGGATAATAATTATGAACTGTGATTTTTTTTGTAATAATGACGGAAATCCGGTTGCTGCGTGTGTAAGAAAACGTTGAAATGCCGTAATCATTCTGATTCTTCTCAATGTGAAGGATGTCGTGCATAAACTATGACCTTAGATTCTTGTCAGAGATCCTCGATTGGAAACAAGTTCGGACTCAATCAAATCTCAGGTAAGACATTGATCTTAATCGAAATTGATTGTGGCAAACGGATAATTGTGTTCAACTGTATAATCCCTGCCTCGTAGAATCGACATTAGGCATGGAGAAGACGCACACAAAGAAAATAGAAGACAAAGATGAATGGGCTTTATTTTCTGTTTTCATGATTACAAGGCCAGTAGAGACCATTATCTTCATCAGTTCCTTTCTAAGAAGATAACTAATATTGCCCATCTTTCTGTCTCCCTCTCTCTCTTCTTTTCAGACTTTCGTATTGTCTGTCTCTGATTCTCTTTCCATATTGAACTTCCTGACAGCACAATGTCCAACGCCCGCGCGATGATTTATCTGCCTGATAAGATTATCTGAAATTCGATAGATAAAGCCGGTCCGATAATCAGACAAGAGATGTGCGCGACGTTATTAAAGGACGGGTCGATATAAATAGAACGCGCGGTTACGTCCAATAGTAACAAATTACGACGCTTTATCTCATCGTTTGATAGAACAACAGGCATTGCGTACATACCTTATTTCGTCGTCCGAAATTAAACAGGTTCGATCCTCACTGTTTCTAGTGTTCAGATATTTGATCAAAAGATTAGGAAATCATATTTTCATAAATTGATAACGATATCTATTACTGATGGTGATTTCGTATCCGTCTATTTAAAGCCGAAACTATAACATTACTTCTATTAATTGTACTATATTTCAATTAACTGTCAACTTGTAATGATACCATGCCTCCAGGTGTCACATTTTCATTTGGGGGTAGTAGTGTCGTATCTGTTCTTTTATGATATCATCCCCCCAGGAATTCCCTCTTCCTTTGAGATGCAATGTAGTATATGTTTGTTCGTTATTATACAATACTTCCATACTAGCAAAAATATTCGACTGGAGGAAATATATCTTTACTAGTTTAATCAAAAACTATTCCTTTAACTTTGTTCACAATGTTCAAAGGCGATTAGGAAAAGGGTAAAGATTCATACATTGTATATATCAATTTTTCAATAACCTGGAGTCAAATCCATAGTAATCGTCAACATAATATTCCAATGATTTTATACGCCAGATTTTCAGATGTAAGTTTACTCCCAAAACATACAGAACGTTCTTTCATCGGTGATTTTATCGGAATTACACAAATAGTAAAGCACGAGAATTTAGTGGGCTGATAGAGCGATCGAGAGATAGCAATGAGATAGATAGCAAACAAACAAGGTATCCCTTAAATATATGACCCAGAATAAACGAGAAATACGATATAAACTTTATAGTCGCATGTTTTGATTTGGCTACGAAAAAACCCTAATTAATAGAATTAACTTTGATATAAGTAATAATATACTAACATGTCTATAACTCTAAATATAGTTTCGCACTTAGTACATAATTCCCGCCAAAACCTTCTATAATACTAACACATCGTCTGTACCTGATTAACCTCATTCCCCTGAAGATGGACACGGATGGGTCTGAAAGTACTTTGGTGACAAATCCAAACTATAGCAAATCCATCAGCTAATTCCCCTCCGAAACTAAGATTCTTATTCGGACTATTGAAATGATCTACCAAAGGATATCTAGACATGAGTTGTCTCTGATATTCGGCAATACTTGTCTGCAAGAGAAGATGATACCTAGATATACATATATACATACATACCCATATATATATATATATACATATATATATATACATGTATGTATATATATATATACATGTATGTATATATATATATACATGTATGTATATATATATACATGTATGTATATATATATATACATATATGTATGTATATATATATACATATATGTATATATATATATACATATATGTATATACAAGGTGACCTCCAAAAAACGGGCCCATAATCTAATTAAGCCCCGTTTCTTAGTGTTTCGTCCGAATGAAATGAACTTGTGAGCATAACTAGTTTATTATATTCACAACATCATATCAGAACACTAGGGTATTTGGCTTATTTTTCTCCGTTCTACAGCATGTGTTCTAAATGGACTCCTTTTAGCTCCGTGCATTTCTTGAGGCGCAGAACGAAGTTGTCCATGACGTTCTTACAGACTGAATTGGGAATGGCTCTCATCTCCTTCCTGATGGCTTCCTTAAGTTCCGTGATGGTTCTGGGTTTCCTTGCGTACATTCTGTCCTTACGATAGCCCCAAAAGAAATAATCTGGGGGCTTATGTCCGGGCTATGGGGTGGCCACTCAAAATTAGTCTTGAGACTGATCACTCGGCCTCCGAAGTTCTCTAATCTTCACAAATTCGTTGTAATAACAACGAAACTGCTGTCTGAAAATCTCTCTCTCTCTCTCTCTCTCTATATATATATATATATATATATATATATATATATATATATATATAACTAGTGGACCCTACTCGGCGTTGTCTGGGATATCACATTTCAACCTGTGATTATCGAAGTTACAATGAGGCGATGAGTATTTAGGGGGAAGGGCGTTAATGATATTGGCGAAGAGGGAATTACTACATACAGTTGTGATGAGAGAGCTGAATAACTTCCAAACCTTCATTATTTTAAACATAAAGATTTGACTAAAATTCTAAAACCAGTTTAAATGACTTTTCATTCGACAGTATTAGTGCTTCTTAATCATTATTAATTTCTAGAGGTTACGAAGTGATTCATTTTTATTTTTAATTATTAACCAAAGATTAAAATGGCTTACTTGGTTACGAGTAAAGCGAAATGCATTATGGTGGATGCAGATATTTTTTGATAGGAAGTATATAATACACTAGCTGCACATAACTCTTTCGCATTATTATTACCAAAGTATTATTTGTTTATAGAATTTTTGAAGTTAAATGTAACTATTATAAATATAATTATTCTGGTGGCTCACATTCTTAGCTAACCATCATGTATTAAATGATTTAAAACTATTTATACAAAAGTATTTGATAGAGATTTAGAAAACATTACATTGAAAGCAATTAGTTGTAGTTTTATAACAATTCGTTAGAATTCAATCCAATATTATGAATTAAAATTATATTTCGTTGAAAAGATGACTCTCTGTATTCATCAATATTTAGCTGCTCATTTGGTAAACACGTAAGTTTAATAAAGTATGTGACACTGAGAGTGGTTTGTTTTGAAGTCATCTATACACACGGCTACACATTCAAAATACAGAAAAATAAACAAAAAAAAGTCGAAATTTATTTCATTCTAAGTATATATTTTTATAGATATAGTTTATTTTTACAATACAGGTAACCGCTTATCAAAGCACAAAGGGCACTCGAGGATAAAGGTTAAATAGTTTGACTGGTGGATGGTGAGACAACATCGCGATCCTCGGCACGATGGTTGTAGAAAGGCAGAAATTGATTATTTACAGAGACGGTTCAACAAAAACTTGTTTACATTGGACTTGAAGACGACCATATTATAATCGGCTGGAAAGCAGGCTCCCGGCACTGCTTTTTACAAACGGGCAGTTCTAAAAAAAAACTCCGCCAATGGAAGTTTCGTTTCTTAGGCACGCAGAGAGAAAAAAGAAATGATTGACAGTGGTAGTAGCTAGGCAGGTTCTAGTTGTGATTTTTTTTACTAGGGGTCATAGATTTGAGCTCAGTCGAACACCTGCCATGTAAATAACGGTAGAGCAAAGAAAGACTAGCAACATATGTTCTGTTAGAGAGCCACTATAGGGAAAAGAGGAGATTCCTCACTAGATTTCGAAGTCGGTTCTGGACTCTGTCAAGGTAGTAAAGGGTGCTCTGGGCGGAACCTCCCCATATGTGGCAGCAGTACTCCATCTTAGAACGTATTTGACACTTGTGCAGGTAACGGATGGCGTCGGGCGTGAGATACTTTCTGGGGCGGTAGAATGATCCCTATTTTACCAGCTGTCTTAGTAACAGATTTGATGTAAGTCTTCTATTTCAAGTCTGAAGAAAAGGTCAGTCCGAGGAACTAATCAAATCAGTGGGCTTCCTTAAGGGGAGGGCCCTTCATTTCAACTAGGACAAAGTGGGGATCGGAGCTTGGTATTTGACCCATGAAATGTAACCAGCCACCTTTCCCCAATAGTGTTTTGTTTAGCAGGGCATAGATATCAGAAGATTGACAAGCTATATCGATTTAAATTAGAATAATGAAATCTGCTTAATTTTTGGTTAACTGTATTTACAAGTGTCTGGAGCTTTAGGCGCTGAATTAAATCGTTATGGTTGTGTAGCGGGCCCTGTAAATCTTGTTGAAGACATGATAACCATAAAGAGAAAAGAAACATGGTCATCAATTACCGTAACGAACAATATTCATTTCTGAGTTGTGCTGAGCGTTATAAACACGAGAATAAGTCGTATAAACGTAACAGTCCTGTCTATGGTGCTGATTGTAATTTTGTTGTTTTCTTGTAGTTGTTGGCGATGCTGATGATTGGGTTTCGCCTTGCATGGCGAAGTATTGCCGTAGTGTTGTCATTGCTGCTGTTGTTCGAAGTACATCCTTTTGCGGATGGAAGAAAATATTACTCGAGTTGGACGTTTGTGTTGGCATGGAAGTGCCAGTTAGGCGGATCATAGCTTCGTGTGAAAAAGTAGACATCTATGATGTAATGTGATTTCTCTTTACAAATTTGTGCTTCTATAGACAACTTCGTAGAAGGTTCTAGATTTGATATTTTTGTCACGCATGAATTTTGTTGGTCAATCTGTGTTGGTGATTAAGCCGTGCATGTGTTTTTCATTCGATTTGTTATTCTCTTGATAACAATGCAACTAGCTTGTTATACCAGTCAGACAATAAATGTATACCAATAGTTGTAATTGTTAATCATGTGTGTGTCAACGATCGTAAAAATGTTTCCTAAAAGTTGTCAAATTGATTTCGGATACAATTGTGCAACAAACCAGTTCGTAGTGTAAAGCTAAATAATTATCAGTTTTGAACCAGCTAGACGATGAGTATGTCGAATATGTTGCATTGTCATGAATGAAGAAAGGTAATACATTATTTCCTTTCGTGCATTTTCTTTTACGTCTTAATGTTTGTTTCTATTACTATGCATTACGACTGTCTTTATATGCGGCCGTCTTCATGTGTCTGAACACAGTAACACTCTTGTCTTCCTGATAATAGTCATATACTAATATATATGCTGGACCGAATGAGGATATAATTAGAACCTGAGAGCCGATGACTTTTATGACCTTATTTACCCAGAAAAATCAATGACTATAGCAACCGGAATGTGAACATTTATTCTATCTAAATAACGTATTATAAATAACTGCTTTAAAAAGTCATTGAGAAAAGATATCGTTATTGTAATAGAAATTCGATGCCTGTCTATCAATAAACAACACTCCGATAACTGCAGCGATCGTTTTTTGTCTGTGTATATCTGTTCGTATTTTGATAACCTATAGGCGCCCAAATTATTCGACATAATTGCACCAAATCTGATATGAAGAATCGATGTCGAATCTGTCATAGAAGGTGACAATGTTAATACCATTATAGCTACTACTATTATTACTAGAAAATAATAATCACCTATGCGCTCCAAGACTATAGATTATAATGTAACTAAATTCAGCATAAGCCACCTTTTTATACTCGGTGTAATAACATTAAATATACTAACTATAATATTTGAATAAAGCTAGAAGAACTCTCCACATGAGACATACTTTTCACGAGTTTGCGTTAATTTTGATGTATTACATTTTGGAATCCATTTCATTCAGTCAAATCAGTTAGTATCATTTTAGCACACATATTAGTCATTTTAGAACTCTCTGCTAATTCTATTGTACTTTTTTAAAAATGTTATATTTCAATAAGTATTTTTAAAGGAAATAAATATTTTAAGTTTAATAACATTTAATTAAATATAATTAAAATTGGAAGAATTTAAATAATTTAATTGTATTATATTTAATAAATCTTTTAATAATATAATTGAAAGAAAACGTTATAGTTTTAAAAATTATGTGAAACTTATTTGAAATATATCAGTCTGTGACGATCTCTCTTATAATAACACGTGTTGTGTCCTATTTTAAATATAGACATATCCAGTTATTATTTTGCGTGTAACACTAAGGGAGATAATTCGACATATATTCAAGCAAATGTATACACTAGCTGGGTGAAACATTAGTAGTATTCGTGATGTAAAAAAGACAACTGTTTTTACAAGTAAATATAATTACAAGAGATGTAGGTAAAAGGAGAATTAAAATTTGTAGAGGAAACTCAAAATGTTCAGAAAAATGTATTCTCTATTTTGTGTGTATATGCAATTGTAGTAGCAAATTATGTTTATGTTGCTATGTGTATCGATCTATTCCCTCAAGCGACGTAATACTAAGCATAACAAGCATCTAACTTGAAGTATTAATAGTGTTCGCAAACCAGATTACAAAGTGTTTCAGAGTGAGTTTAATTAAAAAGTTATTAATGCGAAACAATGAAAAATGTATGTCATGGTTTTACGGCACGGGCACTCAGTATTAAATATTTGGTTGTGTGTTAAATACACATGTAGTAACATTTACAATTTAAATGGTGGTTTAGTAATCCTTACTTTTTCATTTATTGTCTTCGGAATCAGCAATTTCTTTAGAACATGTTTAATTAAAAAAAATTGCAAAGATCATCATTTAGAATTGCATTTTAAATTATATCGATCAATTATTCCCGCGCTAATAGCTTTCAGGTAGCCGTTAACTGCAGAAAATAACCTTTTAGATCATTGGAAATATTTTTCGTCTATTTTTATCATTAATAGATATTCTACAACCCAGAAGATTGCATCAAGTAATAACATCGACTAATTGTGGAAATGTGTCTTGAACGAAAGATTCTACAATGTTTAGACGAAGACCTTTTCATTAATTTGGAACATCGCAGACATAATTGCATTGCATACTAACCGACAATCAGTATGTCTATGCATATAACGTGCAATTATGGCAAAAGGTGTAACTGATTTGCACAAAAAAATAAAGAAAATCAACTCCATTAATTTTCAGTAAATCAATGACGCTAAATAAATGGTGTCTATCTTGCACATTTTTCTATTTATAAATAACCTAATTCTCTTTCCTCCTTATACCAATCTCCATCTCTCTCATTATCTACTCTACCTTTCGCACTCTTCCATATCTCTCACTTACACACACACACACACATATATATATATATCATATATATATATATCATATATATATATCATATATCATATATATATCATATATCATATATATATATATCATATATATCATATATATATCATATATATCATATATATATTATATATATATATATCATATATATATATATATCATATATATCATATATATATATATATATATCATATATATCATATATATATCATATATATATATATATATCATATATATATCATATATATATATATAATATATATATATATATCATATATATCATATATATATCATATATATATATATCATATATATATCATATATATATATCATATATATATATATCATATATATATATCATATATATATCATATATATATATCATATATATCATATATATATATATCATATATATATCATATATATATATCATATATATCATATATATATATCATATATATCATATATATCATATATATATCATATATATATATATATCATATATATATCATATATATATCATATATATATCATATATATATCATATATATATATATATCATATATATATATATCATATATATATATATATCATATATATATATCATATATATCATATATATCATATATATCATATATATATATATATCATATATATATATATATATATGTCTCATGTCTCCTCCTCCATAATTTAAATTAACTCTGACATCTACCAATGTTTCCCCCAAACCCTCGACAGTTACTGTTATGTATCCCACCAACTAGATGAGCCCATAACTTATCTTTTGACCCACATAACAATAGCTCACTCTCCCTCACTAATGATCTTATAACTCCAACCGCCATCATTACCCCATACATTCTCTACTGTAAACTCAATGTTTTTAAAGTCTACTCCTGCTACCACATTTGTTTCAAACGATTTGTACTTGTGTGTTATTTTCTTCAGACAATCGTCCTGAGGAAGCCTTGAAATAAAGACGAAACGTTGATGAATACATAAATCATATATTTTTTTCAATTTCCATTACGTCGGTATACTATTTCCATTCTTAATAATATATATATATATATATATATATATATATATATATATATATATATATACAGGGTGTTTCAAAAGTCTTGGGAACATAACGATTTTTAATAACTCAAAAACTATTAGGAGTTGAAAAATGAAATTGGTACCGTTAGAAAGGTTAAAGATTCAAGTTTTGTGGGGAATCTTCAAAGTTGCTCAATATGAGCACCATTCGTCACACGGCAGACATCTAGTCGATAGTCCATTTCCTGCCAAACGCGTTCCAGCATCTTGACGTCAACGGTTCCCACAACTGCCGTTACTCGAGCCTTAGTTCGTCAATATCTCTTGGAAGGGGCGGCACATAGACTTGTTGCTTGACAAAGCCCCAAAGGAAAAAGTCACACGGGGTAAGATCTGGAGACCTAGGAGGCCAGGGCATGAGAACGTCATCACCTCGCCCAGATCTCCCAATCCATCTACCAGGCAGCCTTGTGTTAAGAAACTGCTTACTCTAAGACTCCAGTGTGGTGGTGCACCATCTTGTTGAAAAATGAAGTCATCAGATTCTGCTTGTTCCAACTGAGCCATTAACCAGTCTTCCAGCATGTTGAGATAGGATTCACCAGTGATAGTTGCCTCTTCAAAGAAGAACGGTCCATAGACACCTTTCTTGGAAATTGCACAAAACACGTTCACTTTTGGTGAATCTCGCTCGTGCTCAAGAAGTTCATGAGGATTCTCAGTACCCCATATGCGAGTGTTATGCTTGTTAACTTTGCCATTCAGATGGAAGGTCGCCTCATCGCTAAAAACAAGCCGGTCATCAAAGCCGTTATCTTCCAACTTCTCTTGCATTCCAATGCAAAAGTCACGGCGAAGTGGCTTATCAGTGTCCTTCAACTTTTGGACCAACTTTAGCTTGTAAGGTACCATTTGCAGTCGTTTCCTTAAGACACGCCAGACAGTTGCTGGAGCAAGCTGAAGTTCCCTGCTGGCTCTTCTCACTGATTTACGGGGGCTCCACTGAAAGGCTGTCCGAACTTGCTCAACTGCATCTTCTGAAGTTGAAGGGCGACCTGTTCGCTTACTTGGGCACAAACACCCATCTTTCACAAATTTAGCATGCCATCTGACAATGGATTTCCTTTCAGGGGCTTCTTTTTTAAATTTCCTGCGAAATGCACGCTGAACACATGTGCACGATTCAGTCTTTGCAAATTGGAGGACGCAAAATGCCTTGTCTTGTTTAGAGATCGCCATTACTGCACCTGGAAAGATAACACGAAAATCATTATTATGACCAAAAACTTGATTAAGCAAGCTTTAAAATGGCACCAGTTTCATTTTTCTACCTGGAATAGTTCATGAGATATACGCATTTGTAATGTTCCCAAAGCTTTTGAAACACCCTGTGTGTGTATATATATATATATATATATATATATTGATATATATATATATTGCTATAAAAAAAAAAAAATATATATATATTTTTTATAGCAATATATATATATATATATATTTTATAGCAATATATATATATATATATATATTTTATAGCAATATGTATATATATATTTTTTTATAGCAATATATATATATATATATTTTTTATAGCAATATATATATATATATATATTTTTTTTATAGCAATATATATATATATATATATATTT
>OY744521.1:84505884-84513384 GCA_963556195.1 Sepiola atlantica | reverse complement strand
ATATTAAGACAGATAGATGACTCGACGACCTTACTGGGAATCTTGCTTGGAAGTGAATGTTTATTTTTAAACATCTCTCAACAGTGTTCAACTTTAATTTTACTTAAAGTAGCTTAATAATAACATTTATAAACAGATATTAAATTATATTTACCTACAGATGACGTCATTTCGAGCTTATTGCTCTCTTCAGTGTAGCGAAGTGATATTATATGTATGTACTAGAATACCTATCCCAGGACTCGTAAAAGTAATTAGCCGAACAGAACAGTTGTGCCCCCTTACGAAAATTTAAATCAAGATATAAGTAAACCTTATGTCTAGAATCTGTATTCCGATTTAGATCAATATCCATTTCATGATTTTAATTCTGGAAAATGTTAAAGGGTTAATTTTAATGGGTATAATAATAAATTAAAATTCAAAGAATCTTGCTTAATTGGTGTCTAATGACTATGAATCCAGTTAAATACAAATTTGAAATATTTTATTTTTTAAATGGGAGTTATGTTATGGCCCTTGAATACCTTAAAAATACTCCAAAGAAGTTGAAATTTAGTGAATATTTATTTGATATTTATTACATTTTCACAAAGATCTGAATTTTAACGAAAGGAATTTAATACCCTCGTTTTATCTTTTGCATGAAACTAAATTAAACTGATAATAGACCACTTTGCTCATCAGTTCGCCTAACAGCTTTGTTCCAAAATTGATTATGATCAATTAATTAGTTAGGAGTTAATCTTCTACATACGAATATATAAACATATATGTAAAGGTACCCCACTCTCTTCTACTCCGTGGGTATCTTGTCGGCCACTCACGCACATGGGTTTGATATCCTGGTCGCGGTACCAAGTATAACAGATACCCCACTCTATTCCGCGTCACGGAGTCTGCCATAAACATGTACCCCGCTCGTCGTCTGTGTATCTGTGCTCACGCTTCTGGTTCTCTATACAGAGATCTTGCCAGACCGTGAACACTCTTTTTACCCGTTGATCGTCGTAGTGGCAATAAAAAAAGATGTCGACATTAATCTACGTTAAGAAAACGATGGCGGAGTTTTTTCTGGCTTTCTTGTTCATAGTCGCACGGCACGCGTCCGCGACTGTCTCTGGGGAACTCTCCCTGTCTCGACTCTCTCTACTCTTTTATTGAGAATGCGTCAACCTCTACGGGGAGGGAGGGGGCGAATTCTTGTCAGCATCCAATAAGATCACGCCACGAGAACAACAATAAGAGAGCAACGTGTCATAAGCGAAAAAATCTGATAATAATTTTTAACAGAAAGTGTATATTCATTTGGGCCGAAAAACGGTATGACCTAAATTGCAATTAACATTCGAGGGCAGAAAGGTCAATACGAAAACAATCAAAACCAAAATATGATTTCGAATCGATGAAATTAAGATGGGGAGTTCATTTACCAGGGCGGTCAAACTATGTTTTTTTTTTAACCCTGTTCTTTGTTTATACTGGAAGCCTAATATGATGCTTGACTTTGAATAAGCTCGTGGCTAATTCACACTAGCGCTGTATTCTAGGACCGGCCTTTCGCAGGGTCGCTTAATATTGTCGCACCCGCTTAATATTGTCACATATACACATATTTAACTTTATGAGAAAAGAAGGATGAGAGTAATCCGACGTGATGGGAAATTAAAAAGGAAAACACCAAGAGATAGTTTTTATATATTCATCAACGTTTTGTCTTTATTGTAAGACTTCCTCAGGATGATAACTTGCATTATATTCTTCTTCAAATTATCATTCCGAAGAAGTCTAACAATAATGACGAAACGTTGATGAATATATAAAAACTATATTTTGGTTTTTCCTTTTAAATTTCCCATCAAACTTATATATATATATATATATATTATATATATCTATATTGATGAGTGGATAGTGGGTGATGTATACAACGATGTCATTGTTGTTTTAATATATTTTGTTATCATGATTCAATATTTAATAAGCCTTGCGTTTTTATTTGGATTGAATTAGTGTGGTGGAGAAAAAAGCAAATAAAGCCGATTATTTGCGGGGTATTAATATGCTAAAAATGTGACGATCATATTTTTGCGGGGGGGGGGGATGTCAGTTAAGTGTTTTTTTAATGTGTCTAGAGGCTGTTATTTTCAGGAATGCTTATTTATTTTGTTAGTATTTAAATATTTACGTCTAAATGTTCGATATAAGGTGTCTGCGAGACTGTTAGCGGCCACTTTCGCTTGTTGTTTTGAATCGTGTTGTCCTGCAAATAAAAATAATGACGTTATCGAGATCTTATGTTTTGCCATGTTAGAGTAAGGGTTTTGAATGTGTGTATTCTAACGTGGTGTCGCTATTTATTTATTTTTTGGTTTATATTCGTACATATAATTGGCGGATTGGCAATGTGTGCGCATCTGTAATCGTTTACTTCCGGCTGCGATTTCCTAACCTGTTATTTTATCTTGTTCAGTAAATAAGTATCAACTAAATCGATAACCACTTTAAAGAAAACAGCTTCTAAACACATTCTCACATTGCGTAGCCGAGAATTCTCCACCACCCTCTCTCCCTCAAAAACATATAAGCGTCTAATTTTTAGCATAGTAATACCCCGCATATGTGCGGCTTTATTTCCGGTTGTTTTTCTCTCCACCACACTAATTCATTCTCGATGAAGAACACAGGGCATTTGAAATATTAAATTATCAAAATAATAAAAATAAATATTTTAAAGAAAGACATCGTTTTATGCTTCAAACACAATAAACTAATCATCACAATATCTCTAGGAGCATGCGTTGAATATCAAACTAAACTCTCTCATATATATATATATATATATATATATATATATATATATATATATATATATATATATATATATATATAACGTTCTCGTTATTTTGGCGTCCATTTTCCGCTACATTTTATATTTCCCCTTCTGTATGTTTCCTCTTAATTCTCTCTCTCTCTCTCTCTCTCTCTCTCTCTCTCTCTCTCTCTCTCTCTTTTGTACGAAATGTTTGAAAGCAAAGTAAAATTGTGTTCTGAGTGGGAGCAGCCTGATTTTAGTGACTGTTCAATCGTTGATGAAACTCATGCTGACCTGCTGTGACATATTTCTGTCGTGGGCGAACACGCGCTGCTCCTTTGTCCACATCGTCATGTTTTGAACGGCAAAAAAGCCAGGACACCCCGGACCGAATGCTCTCGGTCAGACATACGTTCCTAACTCTGGGGCCGAGGAATAGCTATTCGAAAACATTCTGTCCACTCTGCTTCATCCTGTATTTGCGTTCGGCTGATTTATGTTTGCTTATACATTCTCATTCTTTCCTTCCATTCTCTCATTCGTTCCTTCCATTCTCTCATTCGTTCCTTCCATTCTCTCATATTTCCTTCCATTCTCTCATTCTTTCATTCCATTCTCTCATTCTTTCCTTCCATTCTCTCATATTTCCTTCCATTCTCTCATTCTTTCATTCCATTCTCTCATTCGTTCCTTCCATTCTCTCATATTTTCCTTCCATTCTCTCATATTTTCCTTTCATTCTCTCATTCTTTCATTCCATTTTCTTATTCGTTCCTTCCGTTCTCTCATTCTTTATTTCCTCTTCTTTTACTTTCTCTCTTTCTCCACTGTATTTTCTGTGTTCTATTTTTTCATCTTTAGCTTTTTTTATTCTTTCTATTTCCCTTTTTTTCTTTCCGTCTTTCTCTCCTCCTTTCACTTTATTTCTGTATGCGCCCCATTTAGTTGCCTCTCCACGAAAACAAAGTTTTAATGTTGACATATCTATTCCGGAAAAAAAGAACACTTGGAATATGACAAAAATAATAATTGCCCCAGTTGAGAATGATTTCTCCTCCTCTGACCGAAGGTAGAGCATATACTACACTCTTAATTCTTCCTCGAGGATGGTCTTATTGATCAACAGTTGGTCCTTGGTGCCTAAACACTTCCTCCTACACCCTTCTTGTGCTTTTCTCAGGTATGCACCAGAAGAGAGGTGTTCGTAAATGCTGTCTGCAACCAGACCAGTGAAGAGTTTGTAGGTTGTAGTGAGGCAGTAGGGGTTTGTGTCTCCCTCGTTTTGGGTATGAGGGTTATCACTTTTTACTAGCCTTGCTGGTGTTGCCTCCTCACCCCTCAACAGTCTGGTGAAGCAGCTACTATAATGGCTATTAAATGCTGTTAGTTTCTTCAGCCAGAAATTGGGTATATTGTCTATGTCAGGTTTTTTTGTGATTCTGCAATTGATCTAGATTTCGTTTTATCATTCCAGACGTTATCTCTGGCTCTGGCATTTTTGACTTACTTTTATTACTTCGAGCTATATCTAAGATCCACTTGGCCTCTTGGTTGCATGGTCCCTCATTCTCAAACATAGGCATCCAGTAGTTGTCTAGCTCCTTTTCTTCCGATTACTTTTCAACCGTTATATTCTCTCCAACGAAATTTCGGTAGAATAGGATTGTATCCTTTTTGAACTGTCTGTTCGCGACTTTCGCCCTGTGCTTGTTATCCTTTTCTTGAATTAGTTTGGCAGATGCTGGGATTCTGCCTTCAAGTTCCCTCGCAACTTTTTCAATTTCTTCTACATTTTTTTTTGTATTTAAAACGAGTCGAAGATAGTGTTCCTTAGCCGTCCCCGCACTGTAGGGGCAGCAAGGAATTGTTTAATTTGAGACTTTCTTTATTGCAAAGGTGAGGTTGTTTCTGGAGCTTCAGTTGCCACGGTGGTGTTGTGGCTCGTGCTCTGGACACCCATTGCTTTTTGAATTGAGGAAGTGTTTTCCTAACAATGTAAAGTCCTGCAGCGAATGTTACTTGATTCAGCTCCGTAAGGAATATGCTGGATGGAACAAGTCTTTGTAGAGTGATGTTTACGTTTTGTATTACTGCCTTGGTAGCTCTTGACGCTTGGGTTTTGGGCAGTTGAGGTCTTTCCTTCAGCCTCATCATCTGGACTCCCCCAATTGTATTCCCAGGTTCTTCTGCCAAGACCAATAGGTCATCATCTGGTTCCAGTACTTTCTGAGGTAATAATGGGGATTCAGGTGTTACCAGTAGTCTCAGTAATAGTGCTGAGGAAGAACTTAGGTTCAATGAGGGGGCTATCTTCTGATTTTAAATAGACCACTGATGGTGGTGGTATACTTGTCGGGGAGCCCCTTGCTTAAGGGGATTCTGTGTTGATGTGGCTGTATGGTGGGTTGTATTGGACACAGACTGTTTGACGGCTTAATTCATGGGTGAATGGTAACATGGTGTCTGCTGTACCTGTAGTGTGATGTTTTGAACGGTGATGGGAATTGTTGGAATTTTGATGAGGCTTTCAAGGGGACACCTTTTAGTTATAAGCAGCTATCTCTGATGCCATATAGCTCAGCTCAGCTTCATTGAACAGGCTCATGCTGTTATATCTATGGCAAGTTATTTTTTGTGGTGGAGCATTTTTCTTGCCTGGACAGAAGTTGAAGAATATTTCCCTCCAGGTCTCTGCTCTCTTTTTTTGTTTGGTATATTTTGCTTGAGCATATTTCATAGCCCATAACAGTGTCCAATTTTCTTCCCTCTCCCATCTAGACTCTTGTTTCTTCTTCCCTTATAGGAAGATAGTCTTCTTCAGACTCTCTTATGGCTGCATTTTTAAAAAGGGTGCTCTCTTCTTCTGTTATATAAGTTGCCATCTGGGAAACAAGCGATCGTAGGCGGGCAATCGGTGTATTTTTTCTTCTTCGGGGAGGGTAGATTCTTGAATCTTATCAGCTAGGATTTCATTGGATGTTTCGCTCCACTTTTCAAACTTTGAGTAGTGGTAGCAAAACAATAGCACCTCAGTTCATGTTTGGGCGTTTAAGCCTCTTATGTTTCTTTTTTGGTTGCTGAATTTGATGGAGATAGGGGGCCACAACTGTTTGTCTCAAGGCCTGATGTCTGACTCTGGTTGGCCTCTGTCATGGATGGAGCACCATTTCCAGAGGCAGGAAAGTTAACACCATTGCTTAGATCTTCCCGAACAGGTTGATAGACCCTTAGATAGGGGGCCACAACTGTTTGTCTCAAGGCCTGATGTCTGACTCTGGTTGGCCTCTGTCATGGATGGAGCACCATTTCCAGAGGCAGGAAAGTTAACACCATTGCTTAGATCTTCCCGAACAGGTTGATAGACCCTTATCTTCGGTCCCGGCCTGCCAGTATTTATTTTTGTTTTTATTCATATTTTTATCATTCATTTCTTGTCAACGGCTTCTAATTCTTTATCTGAAGCTGCCCTCTATTTATAGAGGGGGTGCTCCCGTCTGCAATTCGGTAGACGTGCTAGATGGCTTGAGGAGACAACACACCATTTATTTAAATATTTGGCCAGGGTTTACTTCAATTAAAATATATCCTCTTGCCAGTCTCTGACAAACCCCTGTACAGAGAGACCGAAGGCACCCAAGGGTGGCGTCTAGTAGGCATTCAGGTTCTCCCCTGTCTATTAGGCATTCAAGTCCTCCCTCTGTCTGTATGCGAACAGGTGTGTGTGTGCAGAAGTATTATCCGCGATGACCGTCTGCTCTTTTTGAACCAATTATGTTAGTCTCTTCTTGTTGATCCGTCTTGTTAAATAAACAATTTCAGCCAAGATCCAACCATAGTCTGTAATCTTTAAGGTGCGTTTCTAACCACTCATCTGATACAAATAATTATCCCATATCCTCAAGTGGCCTTTGGGTATTGATGAGCGGTGACTCGTTAGCAAGAACAAATTTAGGTATAAAGGATTGAAGATTATTTTCTTCCAACTGGAATTCATCTAAAGAATGTCGTCAATAGCAATATTAACTAAATATATTTTGACAATAAGGAATAGTATGAAATGAATGAAAAATGTTTGTATTCTTATGAATCGATTCAAACATATGTCTGATATATGTATTACATTATTTTATTAATACGAATACATTTTGCTACACCGATGCATTCATGACACTTGATGAAATAATTGAATATGATCATAAGCTACGCTATTAAAATAAATAACACATGCGTCTATATTTGTTATGAAGTGCTATTATACAAACACTGTAAATTTAACTGGATTTATTTTACAGTTTCTTTAAACAACGAACTACATAGGGAATATATATGTATATATATATATATATATGAGAAAAAAGAAACAATGTTTCAGACAATATGTAAAAATAAAAATGGAATAAAGGATAATAATTCAATAACTAACAAAAATAAACTCAAAAACTCATGTTGTAAAGTTCTGCCGAGATATTTCGGTCGTTAAGATACGGCCATTTTCATTCGGTTGGTAAACTATGTTAGTTGTTGAATTGCTTATCCTTTATTCCATTTTTATTTTTACATACATACATATATATATATATTAGAAAATGAATGATGAAAAAATTCGAAAAAATACAATATTTATTAATTCATCAAGTATGAAAACAAGGAAAATAAAAAAGTGTATTCATATTCCTTGTTTGAAT
>OY744521.1:84493384-84498384 GCA_963556195.1 Sepiola atlantica | reverse complement strand
TACGTAAATTATTTCCACGGCTTATTCCAAAGATGATTTCCACGGCTAATTACCCAAATTATTTCCACGGTTTATTACCTTGATTATTTCCACGGCTTATTACCTAGATAATTTCCACGGCTTATTACCTAGATACTTGTCACGGCTAATTACCTATACAATTTCCACGGCTAATTACCTAGATAATTTCCACGGCTTATTACCTAGATAATTTCCACGGCTTATTACCTAGATAATGTCAACGGCTTATTACCTAGATAATTTCCACGGCTTATTACCTAGATAATTTCCACGGTTTATTACCTAGATAATTTCTACGGCTTATTACCTAGATACGTTGCACGGCTTATTACCTTGATACTTTCCACGGCTTATTGCCTAGATACGTTCCACGGCTTATTGCCTAGATACGTTCCACGGCTTATTGCCTAGATAAGTTCCACGGCTTATTACGTAGATTAGTCCAATGCCAATCACTTCGTACCCAGTAGCCACTAGACCTAATTACCATAAGTTCGAGGGATTTCCTAGCGATCTATCTTCGACAATCCGTAGTACATGATCAAATATGGACCTCTGTAACCTCAACACCCGTGCTGATAGCAGAATACTGACGCACATTTTGTACAGAGTTTTGTTAGTGATTGCTCTGTTTGAGCATAGGCGTTCGGTGATGGTTCTGAGATGTTTTCGGTAAGAGGTCTTAGGTTTATCGATACCTCCCTTTGTGTCTGTGCATCTATCATTAGATATACAAATATGGCATCGTATTGGCGCAGCTTCTATACTAGCACACTCGTGTATGCAATACTACCTACTAAATAATGTGTCGCTATACAGGTTCGCTGACGAGCACCAATGTACGTATATGACTTATCCTCCAATAATAATCTCCTTAAATGGTGTTTCGTTAATATCTATGGGTTCTATGTTCGCGATATATACATTGATTCTCTCTATATCCTCTTCCATGAATAGGTTTATTTTATGGTAATTTTCACACGTACGCATGAACTCTCCCAGCTATGAATAGCAACAACTACTGCATTCAGGGGAAGCCAATATTCTAGCAGACAGCCCTGAGAGTCGGACTGAACAGTCTTGCTGGTAACAATCCCCTTTATATTTGTTTTGTACTACTGTTCTTTGTTAATATATTTGTTTACTTAATTCCTCTCTTACGTTTTTATTTCTGTCCCCTAACAAGACTGTTTTACTTATTTCAGTGTTTTTGTGGCTATAAAGTAAATTCTGTAAATCGCCTACTAGTTTTACTTGACGAAGTCCACGCCATCTATATATATTCCATCTTATACATAGAGGTGGGATAGGGCGATTAGGACGGGTAGAATACCCAGCATAGATAACAAGGCAACAAGAAGGTAATATTGTTGCCCTCGAGTCAGCAGATAAGAACAACTGATTATACAAGAAATAATATTGAATCGTACAGATTACGATCCTAAAAATTGATCCATGCTTTTAGTAAAATATATAGCCCTATAAAATGGCGAAATGTCTGAGGCAAATGGTCAGATATGTTTAACGACTTTGCGAAAAAAACAGTTGAATGGAGATGCCATTGTTGTCTGCCATATACAAAACGGTTAACAGATCTTGTATTTCGTTCTCATTTTTTCCTCTGACTTTTCCGCTTAAGAGAATTTACAATTACATCTTAGCGTGATTGTTTTTTTTTTTTCTGGTGTTGTTTCTTTATTTGTCCGAAGAGATCGGCAACCATTTCTTAATTACTATTACTGTTGATTTTCTGCTAAACAAAAAAGAACATGATACAATCGTCTTGTCTCTATACATTTCTCTATATACGCGTAAACATGTTTTCTGAATTAGTTTAGATTACATCAGCCTGATTGTATGCTATGATAAATATGAAATTTAGGGTATACTCATACACAAATACTCATACACAAATAAACACACACACAAATACACACACACATATATATATATATATATATATATATATATATATAAGTTTTTTACTCACACCGCTAAGTCGAGGTTACGCTCTATATTCGACCTTCTCAGAGCCGCTATCCTATCAACTGATTAAAATATCTTCTATTTCGATGAATGTGTGTATGTGGGGTTGATGACTGGTGGCTGATCTTATATATATATATATATATATATATATATATATATATATATATATATACATACATACATATATATATATATATATACATACATACATATATATATATATATACATACATACATATATATATACATATTCATTATTTTTATATTCGGTTTAACGGACATTTAACATGTGACATATATTGGGCGGTTTCAGAAATTAACTCCCACACTTACTTTCTACTTACTAAGTCCTTATTTATCCCTTTTTTCTCAAGTCCATCATTATCACTTACTTCCATCTTTTCTTTGGCCGTCCCTGTGAACCGAATCTGCTACCGCAACTCTTATACAACTACTAACACTAAACATGTCATTCAGTCTTTCAAAGAAGTCTCCTGTTCTGCACAAATATTCTTATATATATATATATATATATATTTATATATATATATTTATACAGGGTGGGCAAAAATAAGGGTCCTATTTTTAAATATTCATAACTTTTTTATTTATTGATTTCTTTTTATTTATTTTTTTAGAATAAGTAAAGGACCCCTTCCGAAGCAAGCATGAGCCGTATTAGCCCTAAGGAACGTACCCTCATTTAGAAAACATTGTTTTTGCTTAAAAAACTCCAAACAATGTAAAAAACAATACTTTAGTTTTTGTAAGTTTTAAGAAGTGTTTTTCGGCTAAAATTTGTTTTGTTTATTTCAAAAAATCTCGGAAGGGTCAGTCTACACACACATAAAGTTTGGTGAGTTTAACTTTTATTTTGTGGAAGTTATTCAAATTCAAGTTATTCAAATTTAAAGATAGGACCCTTATTTTGGCCCACCCTGTATATATATATATATATATATATATATATATATATATATATATATATATATATATGTATGTGTGTGTTTGTGAAAAATTTCACACATCTTTTTTTTAACAGGATTTCAATTTATGATATATCGTGCATTTTTTTCTCATATATATACATATATATATATATATATATATATATATATATATATATATATATATATATATATATATATATATATGTGTATATATATATCCAAAGTGATCAAAAGTTTTATTTTTCCCGAAAAATCTTCTTGGTTATTTTTTATATATAACTTATGTACATTCATGTGTGTACACACACACATCAGATTCAGGTGCTAAATTATATTTAATCAAGTTCAAGTATCAGAATAAGTTGAGTTAAGAAACAATAATGTTGTCATTCCAAAGAGAGCACATAAACTATCACTCTTAAAAGTTAGTAACAGCAGCATTTCCATTATTTCACTCTGGGTAAAGAATTAAATGAAACATTTAAGAATTACCAAAACTTTTGGAAGGATAAATGGTGTTAACAGTGCACACGCTAACCAAATAAACCTTTTCTCAAAAATGTTGATGATGGGGATATCAGTGCAAATAACAATACCAACAATAATAAAAGGACGAGAATCTCGCTATCCAGAGACATTATTTCTGCAAACATGTTGATTTTTTTTTTAATAAAAAATAGTTGATTTATTTAATTATATGTTATTATATTAACAGAACTGTATTTAATTGTAATAGATAAATGTTATGTAACTATTAATAGAAGGCCAAACAAAATACTGAAATCAAACAAATTCGAGAGGAACGATATCGTCAGTACAAAAAGACTTGGCGACAACACCAATACCATCAATGGCAACAACACCAATACCATCAATAGCGACAACACCAATACCATCAATGGCGACAACACCAATACCATCAATGGCAACAACACCAATACCATCAATAGCGACAACACCAATACCATCAATGGCGACAACACCAATACCATCAATGGCAACAACACCAATACCATCAATAGCGACAACACCAATACCATCAATGGCGACAACACCCATATCATCAATGGCGACAACATCAATACCATCAATAGCGACAACACCAATACCATCAATGGCGACAACACCAATACCATCAATGGCAACAACACCAATACCATCAATAGCGACAACACCAATACCATCAATGGCGACAACACCAATACCATCAATGGCAACAACACCAATACCATCAATAGCGACAACACCAATACCATCAATGGCGACAACACCAATACCATCAATGGCAACAACACCAATACCATCAATAGCGACAACACCAATACCATCAATAGCGACAACACCAATACCATCAATGGCGACAACACCAATACCATCAATGGCAACAACACCAATACCATCAATAGCGACAACACCAATACCATCAATGGCAACAACACCAATACCATCAATAGCGACAACACCAATACCATCAATGGCAACAACACCAATACCATCAATAGCGACAACACCAATACCATCAATGGCGACAACACCAATACCATCAATGGCGACCACACCAATACAATCAATGGCGACAACACCAATACCATCAATGGCGACAACACCAATACCATCAATGGCAACAACACCAATACCATCAATAGCGACAACACCAATACCATCAATGGCGACAACACCAATATCATCAATGGCGACAACATCAATGGCGACAACACCAATACCATCAATGGCGACAACACCAATACCATCAATGGCAACAACACCAATACCATCAATGGCAACAACACCAATACCATCAATGGCGACAACACCAATACTATCAATGGCGACAACATCAATGGCGACAACACCAATACCATACATGGCTACAACACCAATACCATCAATGGCAACAACACCAATACCATCAATGGCGACAACACAAATACCATACATGGCAGCAACACCAATACCATCCATGGCGACAAAACCAATACCATCAATGGCGACACCACCAATACTATCAATGGCGACAACATCAATGGCAACAACACCAAT
>OY744521.1:84463384-84485884 GCA_963556195.1 Sepiola atlantica | reverse complement strand
TGTATATATATATGTATATGTATATAAATATATATGTATATATATATGTATATGTATATAAATATATATGTATATATATATGTAATAATATAATATATATGTATTAATATATGTATATGTATATAAATATATATGTATATATATGTATATAAATATATATGTATATATATATGTATATGTATATATATATATCTGTATATAAATATATATGTATATATATATGTATATGTATATAAATATATATGTATATATATATGTATATAAATATATATGTATATATATATGTATATGTATATAAATATATATGTATATAAATATATATGTATATATATATGTATATGTATATAAATATATATGTATATATATATGTATATGTATATAAATATATATGTGTATATATATATGTATATGTATATAAATATATATATATATATATATGTATATGTATATAAATATATATGTATATATATATATGTATATGTATATAAATATATATGTATATATATATATGTATATGTATATAAATATATATGTATATATATATGTATATATATACATATATATATATAAATATATATGTATATATATATATAAATATGGAAAGTTCATTTTAAAAAGCATCTTTTGTAAGTTAATATAAATATAGAGGCAAAAATGCCTTCAAAAACCATGTATTAGATGCGAGTAATTAAATCAAAAGAAAAATAAAAATATTTCGAAACATTTAATAAAATATTTCAAAATACCTTCCGTTTTTTTTTCTTCATCTTGATTTTTTTTTTTAGCTAATATTTCGCTTGACAAAAACAAGCTTCGACAGAGCCAAGACAAATAAAGGTATAACCTTTTTTTTTCCATAATTTACTTCCTGGTGTTGGTGAAGTGTCACGTCCGGTGTTTTGGACTATTGTTGAAAATGTCTGTTTTAAATAGAATATAACTTGATTGCGCATGGTCGCTGCGAGTTATAAATTAGGAAAGTTCATTTTATAAAGCATTTTTTGTAAGTTAATATAAATATAGAGGCAAAAATGCCTTCAAAAACCATGTATTAGATGCGAGTAATTAAATCAAAATGAACTTTCCTAATTTATAACTCGCAGCGACCATGCGCAATCAAGTTCTATTCTATTTAAAACAGACATTTTAAACAATAGTCCACAACACCGGACGTGACACTTCACCAACACCAGGAAGTAAATTATGGAAAAAAAAAAGGTTATACCTTTATTTGTCTTGGCTCTGTCGAAGCTTGTTTTTGTCAAGCGAAATATTAGCTAAAAAAAAAATCAAGATGAAGAAAAGAAAAAAACGGAAGGTATTTTGAAATATTTTATTAAATGTTTCGAAATATTATTATTTTTCTTTTGATTTAATTACTCGCATCTAATACATGGTTTTTGAAGGCATTTTTGCCTCTATATTTATATTAACTTACAAAAGATGCTTTATAAAATGAACTTTCCTAATTTATAACTCACAGCGACCATGCGCAATCAAGTTCTATTCTATTTAAAACAGACATTTTCAACAATAGTCCGCAACACCGGACGTGACACTTCACCAACACCAGGAAGTTAATTATGGAAAAAAAAAGGTTATACCTTTATTTGTCTTGGCTCTGTCGAAGCTTGTTTTTGTCAAGCGAAATATTAGCTAAAAAAAAAATCAAGATGAAGAAAAAAAAAACGGAAGGTATTTTGAAATATTTTATTAAATGTTTTGAAATATTTTTATTTTTCTTTTGATTTAATTACTCGCATCTAATATATGGTTTTTGAAGGCATTTTTGCCTCTATATTTATATTAATATATAAATATATATGTATATATATATATAAATATATATATATATGTATATGTGTATATAAATGTATATGTATATATATATAAATTTATATGTTTGTATGTGTGTATATGTATATTAGCCGGGTATATCATCAAATCAATGATCCTGAGAAAGTCTTGAAATCAAGACGAAACTTTGATGTATACATAAGTAATATTTTACGTTTTTATTTCTTCGTTATATATATATATATGTATATGTATATATATATATATATATATATATATATATATATATATATATATATATATAATGGACTAAGGCATCTCATTTACGTACGTACGTATTTTATGAACTGCTATCTTGTTCAAGATTGGATTGTCCGCTCGTAGAAAATATATTTATTTTAAGAATATTAAGCTGTCAATTATTTTACGGTAAATAAGAGATTTTTTTTTGAAACAATTTAAATTCAATCAAACAAACATTTTAAGCTTTTGTTTTATTCATTTACAGGAAAATCCTTCGCTGACAATTATTTTTATGGCAAGAAGATAATAAATAAATTGTTGTAATCTTCAATAAATAGACATATTCTTTTCTTTTTTTAACGAATATGTAACTTACAATGGCAATTCTTTTTACGGGGCAGGAATGAGACAATTGTTTCGTAATATTATTCAAGTTTGTGAAAATGTATTATTTCTAGCCAAATATTATTAACAGTAAATGATGCAGATAGTAGAAGACGCAAGCGTGGAAATTCCACGGCGTCCCGCTATTATACATTATACTAAAATTTAGGAAACGGCTTTTTACCTAATGTACTGCAATACAACAAAATAAGTATACCTTCATTCTTGTATTGGATCATGTTTAAAAACATCCGTTTTAATTGTACTACTTAATCATAATTTATTAACTGAACAAGTCGACAATATCTGTTTTAGCAATCTATATATTTCTCTCGACACTTCTTGTTCTATGTTTATTCAACCACTCTAATATTTCGTTATGTATTCGTGAGTATTTATAGAAAGAGTGTTTTTTTTCAGCGCATAATTAACACACTCGTGTCTGTAAAAAACAGAAACACGTATGTAAATTAGATGACAAAATAAGTCTCTTTACTTCTATATTAGAATAACAAAGAATAATAAAACTTTAATATAATAATTATCATGATACTATAGAAATTAGCCTACTTATTGTTTGTACTTATGCAATAAGTATGTATTAAAAGAAATGCCATACTATACTAATTTGTTTAATACCATTGGTTTCTAGAACGAAGTCTGCAGTTTTGTAAGAGTGCCAAACATATCAGTACTGTCTTTCGCATGGTCTAATCTGCGAGTGGAAAACGCTCAAATAAAATTGCGGTCTCCGCTCTGAGGAATAGTGGTATTGAAACGATAATTATTGTATGGTATATCCAAGAACACGCCAGTGAGCTCTCTGTGTCCATTTCTCCTAAACGATAAACGTATGTATATATTATAAATTTGAAAATCAAGCAAAAAGCCGTTGACAGCCACTGATAAGATGCACATAGGGTTTGTCTTAAATTTCTAGGTATGAAACCTGTCTTCATAGACGATTAGAGTGTCATGTCGGTAAATAAAACGTTACATTTTTTATAGTAAAGTCCGTTAATACACTTGATGTTGCCGTGTTCCCTTGTTATAATTAAACCGTGTGTGTAAACACCCTTAATCACAACTTGGGAACGTGGCTTGCTGGGAAGTATTATTAGCAGTTGGAAAGTCCTTTGAAACTCCTTTTTTTAATTTTTAATGTTAACATATATATATATATGATTCGCGAGTATGCACCTCTCCGCAGAGGTGTTATGTCATGGTACGTTAGTGATTAAATAGCGTATTTCTCAATATTATCACATCTCAACCATTTGATACTATATATTCCAGTATTTTCGGTGTAATTACAAACCAATATGTAACATAGTTGCGATATACCCAGTATTAATATGACTTAATATTAATATATTTTCATATTTATACAGAAGAGTACACAGTATCGGTGATAAGACTGATGTAGATCTACAATGTAAACTATTTCTGCTAACCCCATTTTCTGACTAAATAATTTATATTTACTGCGATTTTAATTAAAATATTTTTTTCTATATCCGACTGGCTCAGTCTTTCTGAATTGAAATAAATTGAAAGCGGCAGAAAACCCCACGTCGCAGCTAATAATATTTCCGTTTCTTTAACTCATAAATATAAACATAGTAACACAAAAGCGGAGAGTTTGTAGTCTTCCATACATTACAGACGGACACATTTCGAATAAATCACGTTACTTAATTTTGCATGCTTTATTGTTGTCAGTTTCTGCCCCTCTTTCCTCTCCCCTTTCTCTCCCTCTCGTAATTCATATCTTATCTCTCTATTTTAGTCTATGTATGTCAATGTATCTGCCTTTGACCGCCAGTCTGTCTATAGTCTGTTCGCCCATCTCTTTTCACGTCTCTTCGCCATTTTCCAACTTAAATTAAAATGTTAATCTTTAATCCTTTGCACATACGTATGTCTATTTAAATATTGGGGTTCGTGCTTAAAATAATAGATTCCGCCGAGTTCAAATCATATCGACTCCATTGCGTTAAATAATGCACTAATACTATTCAGAAACTTAGCTTCCATTAATTACGGGTAAAAGTAAATTATGTTACACTAATCGTAAAACAATGAATCATTTAGAATAGGTATTGGTTCGTCATTAAATAACCTAAATTCGTTGATATGGCGCAATAATAAACAAATATTTCAGAAAGTTAATTAAACTATGACCTTTACATGAGTTCCTTAAATCTATAAATCTAAAAGTAAATTCTACTTACTATATAACACAATTAACGTAATAAAAAAGTCAATAATATATGTTTTTTTATATAAATTATTTGAAGTGCAAAAAGTATTATAATCCCCTTTTCCTTAAATCCTCATAACTCTTTATTTTTGTAGTCAATTGATATCAGGAAAGGATATTTAAATAAACAAAAACACCGGAGCCCATATAAAGCATACATAAACATAATTCTTTCGATCTTATTTTGGAATTACGCCCTGTAGTGTGAAGTAGTCTATTATATAAAGTCTATTAAGATATATCCGGTGGGGGGGCAGATATGAATAGTAGTTGGATATTATAGTTGGATACCATTTCTTATGCATTGGTTGTGTGCTAAATTTGTTTTTCGACTGAATAATTATAGTGTTCATTTGCAAAGCTTATGTGACATGTAGACGAAGATTTTAGCTTTGTTGCCTTCTATATATAACAGAGACGAAAAATGTCTGTCAGGTTATAAGACATTACTTCGAATTTTATAACAATGCTACTCTGCCTATTTAGATCGTCTTAAAATAGTGGTTCCCAACGTGGGCCGTATTGTTCACAAGAGTATTTGTACACAATATTTCAACATTCTAATATACATATGTTCTCTTTAATACCTTATTTATCCTTATGTTTATAGCACTTAGTGTTATTTTTAGCAAGTTCTTTTAGAAATAATTTTGTTCAGAACTTTAAATTTAACAGTATTTTTACTTCATTTATCTTTTTCGTGAATGACATGTACCTGAAAGACTTGCTTAAACTAAGTTGTTTGAGTTGTAGCTGAAACGGTATTCACTGTCTAAATAATGAGTATATGTAATGGCAGTAGGTAATATAATAGTTTTAGAGGTTATTAGGTAAGATATAACCAAAGAGAACAGTTGTAAAATAATGTCCTAAGGAATTCTACTATTTGTTTGACAGTAACAACAGGCAGCAATGTAAATGTAATGTGAACAAACATCTTGATGCCCACTTACTTACTTGATACCACAGTAGCCCTTTATGATTTATTGACAAAATGTCTTGTTTGGGGCGAAGAAGATTTTAATAATTAGTTTAATCTTTTAAAGTTAAGCATGACATCCTCCTCGCTTAAACTGTTTTAGCTCTTATTTTAATGAGATTCCAATGAGAATTAAATGACACAAAATTAAATAGAATGTCAAATGTGTTTAAGAATTCTTTGAAGTAATTAGAGGTCTACTCTTTTGCACTTGAAAAAAGGCTTCAAACATGTCTCATTATAAACCTCTCCTAGATCGGATATTCCAGACAGCAGTTTCAAAATAGTTGTAGATGTGTGCTAAATTTCCAGCGATGACCAGAAGTTCATGACCCAAACACATCATACGTAAAGAAAATAATTGTAATTAACAAGAAAAAGTTCACAAAAAATAATGCTCACATGTCTTTGGATACTGCAGATTAATTATATTTCAGAATCGTTAGATAACTTCCGACCTGCATGCGTTTGATAAAATAAGCTAATAAGATAGCTTTGGTGTTTCTCCTTTTTATTTTGCAGTATCATTTTACGTAATTTTCCAGCCCCACTTTGACATTTTGCTAACACAGAATCTTTGTCGTACTAGCTGTAGTATCAAAGGTAATTGATACCCATCTCACCCCTTTGTTTATAATAGGATATGCTACATTCGTGTAGTATATTAGGAGAGGATATTTTATCCTATGTGTAACTGTATACCACGAAACGTTAAATAAAGCTTATCAGTAAGTTATTCCGGCAGCCAGTTTTTTATTATACTAGCAAACTCTCTCTGCCAGATTGCGCGTACAGAAGTAAATTGTTTAAACTAATGACTCATCAAGGCTTAAATAATCACTCAAATATAGAGGTATTGATGTGGATAGATTGGCAGTAGACTGATCATGAATACTATTAGAGAAGTTATCTCCACATACCCATTAACTCAAACAACAGAAATTATTCCCCCTTTTGTCAGAACTGTGGCTCATGGTAATTTAGGATTAAATGACATAATCAGGAAGAAGTAAGTTACAAAACCGCGGAAATCAATCCCAATGTTCTCTTTCTACTCTCTAAAGGACTATAAAGAACATAGGGGTCGGAGCAAATAATGGGGAGAACCGATAGGGTACCTAGTTGGGTAAGACTTGATATAGAAAAGAGAGAAGCAAACCGATCCTGTAAATTTCGAACACTATAAAGTGTCTCCTTGGTTGAACACATGTTAACTACAACACTGGTATAAGGGATGCACACATTAACACAAAAGATTATACTGCATGAGGTTTGATGTAGAGATTTCTTGTCATAAATTCCGAAGATCCACCTGCATCCTCATCTTTCATCTCACAGTAACAATCGCCCAAAACACCGGGTATAAAGTTTATTCGCAAAAATATTAATTCGTTTTTTGAAGAATTTCGCATAGAAAAAAAGACACCAAAATAAAGTACTTAACAGTTCTTTTTCATTTTCCAAAGAAAATCAAACAATTATTCAAATTTTGTCGTTTAATACGTTCATGTCTCTTTAATCATTTCTTGTAAACTACGCCTACTTACGTTCTGAGACTTCTAAATAAAAAGTATATATCTAACTGAAAACCAAACCGACGTCAAATCTAGTATCAAATATTGAATAATGTTGTGTCAAACTAGATTGGTTCTGAATGTTAAAGGAAATCGAAGATTTGATCTCAGGCTCGTTGAAGAACGTGCAGCTGATGTTAAGATGTTAATAATAAAATCAAGGAATGAAGACATGCAAGAACGACAAATAAAGATATCACGAATTCAGTGTGATTCACAAACCAGCTTGTGACATCAACTTCTTCAGGGCTCTCGTTACACAGCTTTAACTCGAATACATCTGGTGACGAAGTTGTTAATATATACGTATTCAGCGAACGAAGAAATTTATTTTATTTTTATGAAGATGTGCTGTGTTCTTTTCATTACAGAACATTTGATATTGAACAATAACTGTTACTTGGCAATGAACCATTTATAATCTGGACGTTCATGTTTGGACCAGTGGAATAGCGTACACCGAGTTCAAATCTCTTGTATAAAACCAGGCACTAATATTGTTGAGCAAGTTACTTTCTTTCAGCTATGAGTAATATTTCAACATACGTTCAGCTAATCGTACCCAATAATTCATTTACAATAGGCGTTTTGTTGACATTACAAACTGTTTGATATGACCTACAAATAAATAGATAAAAAATCTAATTAAACTATTATATTTACGTGGGTTTCTTAAATCTTAAAGTAAATTCTATTTGTTATATTGAATAATTGGCTTAGTAAAAAAATCGATAATATATAGTCTTCTTATTTAAATCATTTTTAGTACAACAAGTATTATAACCCTCACCCCAATACTATTTATGTGTAGGCATCGTATTTAGAAAGTGGACAATTTTATGACAGAATTTGTATTTAAAAAGAAAACATCAATACATTTAAACAGTCTTCTTCTTTCATGACGTTATTTTAGGAACTGTTTATATTAAGCTGCTGCAGTGATCGCAATACACAGTAATCAGAGCGAGCAATGTCTGGGCTATGACGTGGATGCAACACAACTTCCATCTCGTCTAATGTTTCAATTTTGTTGCATGTTTCTCTGGCGCTATGTGTCTTTGAATTAACGGTCGTCGATTGTTCGATAAAGCTGGAGAAGCACGTCAAGACTATTTTCTATTCAAAGCCAAAGGATTGATACATTGACCAAATCTGAACACTTGCATTCCGTCGGCAGAATTTTTCGGACGTTTATAAATTTTAGTTTGAAGGACAGTTTTTTATTTTTGAATCAATGCTTGCTTACAAATTATTGTAAACGGAGCGTGCGAACATTTTCCTCCACCTAGTATTTGTTTCGGTATTACATAACCCACAAAAGAGTTTGAATTCTGTAAAGTTAGAAAAACCAACTGCCTTCTCGTTAGAAGAGAAACACGTTTTAACTTGAAATGTGACAAGTTGCAGTGGTCATTCAAAAAAAAGGTTAATTTTTCGCGTTCAAGAAAATAAAAAAGTGCACTTGCTTGTTGCTCAGATAACGGATCCTATCGTGCTGAGAAGAAACAAAAACTAACCACAAAAACGACATTTAATTTGGAATGCGTTTCCTTGTTACTCGGTGCAATAAAACACTATTTATTTGTAGGATCGAATCGAGCGCTAGTCTTAACTGATACTTACATGGCACTTTGAATTACCATTGTACCGAGGGCGAGGAGTACTTGCCATTCATAGAAGATAGTTGCAATTAATTGATATTAGACTCAGTTTTAGTAGAATGGTTATTTTCGTAGAGTTCTTCATTCATAGAAGAAAAACGCCGAGTTTCATCTAGTAATAGTTAACTATCTCCCCCTTCCGGACAATTTATTTTGACTTCTAAGTGGCCTAACTGTATGATTTATTATATCCTGTGTCCTACATAAACAGGTAGGTGGAATGCTTACATCTAAGAGAAAGTAAAAATCCTGATTTCAAGCCTCCGCTGCCTTGTACCATGCTCACCTTTGAGAAAGTCTTCAGGAGTAAACCTCGATGAGAAATCCGGAGTAGAGCTTCATAAGACTGTTCGACGTTTCCTACAACTTTGTTCTGGTAGTTCCTGCGACTGCGTTGGTGCCAACTGTAACGGCCTTTCTGTTCCTTTGGTTCCATCAGCGACTTGGAAAGGGGGTGTGCTGCTGTCCTCCATATCACACCGCTCAGGCTAGCATCCAACAACGCTAAACCAACAAACCCTACAGTCTACCACCTGGAGAGGACACCCCAGAGAGCCATGGAAACAAGGATAAGGATGCATCACTCATGACCGACCCTGACCAAGGAGGCTTACTCTGCTATATCATATATGGTTTTACAAAAGATTAAACTACGGGAAAAACGTAATCTATCAAGTTTGCAAATATCTCAAAAGCGTCTCTCTATTTCTGAGTTATTAGTTTGGAAATTTTGTTATATGCTTTTTATATTGGCTTAAATCTGAATATATTAATGTCAAACGTTTCACAATGTTAATTCATTTTGACATTTACCTATCCTAATATTACTTATTAGACCTGATTATATTCAGTTCAAGCATTTCTAATATCTTCAGCTGAATCTAGTATAAATATTATAATCTACTTTCTAGTATAATAATACGCATTGTGTTTATTTAAATATAGATATGTATAAATACCAATTATTTTAGGTGTAACAGTAAGGAAGGTAATTCACTATATATTAAACCGATTGTAATCAAAGTCAGCAGCTGACTGAAGTATTCGTATTTCTATAACCTAAACAAGACTATTGTTTTTCAAATGAATTTAATGATAACCATTGTAGGTTTTAAAAAAAAGGTTGATTTTGTTTTGTGTTTCGATAAAATATATTTTGTTGTGAATAGAAAAACATTTTTATTTAAATATGTATGTGTGATTTGTAGTGTCGGCATTAGTTTATTGCAAAATACACAGATTGAATAAAGGCATCTAAAGAATTACCGTTCTTCAATTTAACGTATGGATATTTTTGGAGAGACATCACTTCAGATTGGCATATGTCTGCATAGTTCTGATTGAAAACCACCGACGTGTGTTCGGCTGTTGCAATAAACGATAAAATGATTGCTTTTTCATGTCAATGTTAACCTGACTTCATTGCCGCTCACGAAATAAGTATCTCCTTGTCAAATCTTGTAAAACATGATACATAGCATAGACAGTCTAATCATTTTTTAGATCCCTCTTCTTTGTTCCTCCTCTTTTTTCTTCTCTTTCTGCCTCTTCTCTTTCTCCTTCCGCCCTTCCTCCTTCCGCCCTTTCTCCTTCCGCCCTTTCTCCTTCCATTATTTCTTATATTTCTTATTATTATTCGTCACTTTCTCTTTCTTCTGTTTTCGATTCTCGTAAATATAGTGGTTTACCACGTACAAGGAGTATCCCCCCCTTGAGTTGTCTGATTAACTTGAATCAACTCTGGTGTTTTAAACACCAGCGTTGATTCAAGTTCGACCTGAACCAACAAATAATCAATTTGAGATTTGAAATATCATGAGAGAGTGCGTGCGGCGTGCGTGCGGCGTGCGTGCGGCGTGCGTGCGGCGTGCGTACGTGCGAGAGAGAGAGTTTGGCATTGCAAATCCTGGCTTGTTTAGAGCCGATAAGAATTTGTCTGGCAGGATGTTTCTTGTCTCAGAAATGATTCGTTTGGCATATTCAGATCGCGGATGCGCGTGTCTCATGGTTTTGTGGAAGCGAATCCTGTAGAAGTAGTTTTATGTATGGCTTCATTTTTTATACCTATATCTATTCAGATTTTATAAATAATTACCGAGAGTAAATTAGAATAAAATCGTATGCCGCCAGCCAGGTTATTCCATCAATGTTTACTTTAAAAACGATTTAACAGGTCAATGCAAGATTTAATAAAATCCGTATATAAAGTAAATTATTCATAAAAAAACACGTTTTCTATGTAAAATTATCCGTATATATAACAATGAATAGACATGTACTAGCTGGTACTATTTTAATTCCACAGTTGTTATGTTCTCTGGAAATGGGATAGGAGTCTATCTTCAAAACCTTTCTATGAGCTGTTGACATATTTCCATTCTATGAACACACGGCGCAAAGGCAGCCCTTCTGCTATTATTGTACGACCTTTGTTCAAACTGGAACATTATCTAAGTACTCTTGTTTCATAATATATCTGATTATGAAGGGATTTGACATATTTCTATTTTATATACGCCCGGTGCGAACGAAGGCCACACAATATAATTGTACTATCTTTGGAAAGAACATATATTGTACATTATCCTAGCCTGAAGGCCAGTAAATAATATTTTTGTTAGAGTTCGATGTTCGACACAACAACGAAATTAGATGAAATTAAAATATACTTTTGAATCTTCAGAGATCGGACGATCACACCTTTTCTTAAAAATAAATAAGTGAAAGGTGATAACGTGTGTACGAACAGGAAATTGCCTGAAGGCATTATTATGTAGATAAACTTGACACTATGTTTCTGAATATTTGAGATGAGGATTGATAATTTATATAATTTGGATTATTCGGACTACTGTTGTTCTCATCTTGAATATTATTCTCACAACGTTTTGACCGCTGTAACCTCCGGCCTTCTTCAGGTGTATCTTGTCGAACTCGGGAATCTAGACGGAATTTCGAACGGAACCCTTTATTTTATCCACGGGGGTAGCATGCTCTCATTCCGTCAGCCATGACTGCGAGAAGTATTCAGTAATTCGCAATTCTTCTTATCGCCCTCACCGAAAATTGAACATTCAGATGACTATGACTAGAACTTAATTTTATTGTATCCATTGCGCACGGGTCCTTGTGGCCGAAAGGTTGTGTTAATTAACCTTACGATGAGAACAGTAGTCTGAATTATTCAAATTATAGAAACTTGACATTGTTCTTGAAAACATGACAAACGCAACTTTCTCTATATTTCTCTCTATCTCTATATATCTCTATCTCTCTCTTGCTCTATCTTTTCTCCTTCTCTCTCTCTTCTCCTTCTCCCTCTTTTCTCCTTCTCTCTCTTTTCTCCTTCTCTCTCTTTTCTCCTTCTCTCTCTCTTTTCTCCTTCTCTCTCTCTTTTCTTCTTCTCTCTCTTCTTCTCTATCTCTTTTCTCCCTCTATCTCTCTCTTTTCTCCCTCTATCTCTCTCTCTTCTCCTTCAATCTCTCTTTCTTCTCCTTCTATCTCTTTCTTCTCCTTCTATCTCTTTTTCTTCTCCTTCTCTCTTCTCTTCTTTCTCTCTATCTTCTTTCTCTCTCTCTCTCTCTCTTCTTTCTCTCTATCTTTTTTCTCCTTCTCTTTCTATTCTCCTCTTTCTATTCTCCTTCCTTCTCCCTTTTCTCATTCCTTCTCCCTCTTCTCATTCTCTCTCTCTCTCTCTCTTCTCATTCCCTTCGCTTAGTTCTCATATCTCTCTCTTTTCTCCTTCTATATTTCTCTCTTTTCTTCTTATATATCTCTTTCTATCTTTTTCTCTCTATCTCTCTTTTTCTCTTTCTCTTTTTCTCTTTTTCTTTTTCTCTTTCTCTTTTTCTCTTACACTTTTCTCTCTCTCTCTCTTTATCTCTCTCTCTTTATCTCTCTCTCTTTTTCTCTCTCTCTTTTTCTCTCTCTCTTTCTCTCTCTGTTGTCTCTCTCTCTTTCTCTCTCTTTCTCTCTCTGTTGTCTCTCTCTTTCTCTCCTTCTCTCTTTCTCCTTCTCCTCTCTTTCTGTCTCTCCTTCTCTCTTTCTCTCTCCTTCTCTCTTTCTCTCTCTCTCTCCTTCTATCTCTCTTCTTATCTTTCTCCTTTACTCTCTCTCCATCTCTTTACTTCTCCTTCTCTCTCTCTTATTCTCTCCTAATAATTTTGCTCTTCTTTTCCTATCTTTCTCTTTATCTCTCTTTCACTCTCTCTCTCTCTCTAAGCACAATAATGTTAACGCACCGTTTCTTGTTAGATCAATTTAGCGATGTTCAACCAAATCGGTACCAAATAAGTAGCCGTTTGGAAAACCAAATGCTGTCTGCTTATCCCGACATTATCCTTCCACTGGACGCAAGCAATGTTGTAAAGGGCAGGTGTATGCATCCCTATACATTTCACTTTTCTACCATTTTTTTACCGCTTACTTCCGATCTACGTCATCTGGGATGCATAATCAGGTTGACACAAGTTTTCATTAGGTCACCGAAGTTAAACGACGTTGAACTAGGTCTGTATTATATGAGTGACCATTTGAGAATACCAGGTGCTGCATGTGGGACGACGACAACAACTTTCCTACAAATGGTGAATGTCGTATCAACTACCAGGCAGATTTTTAACAAAGTGTAGCCGATTCCATATTCTAGGTGGGTATCTATTTGGCAAAGCAACTCCTTTAAGGAAATTGAAATTACTGCTCTACTAAAATGTTAAGTTTCTTTAATATATATTTTTTCAGTCTACAGAAGCGTGTATTCTACTTAAATGCTTCATGACAAAATGATCAGAACATTGAGAAAAAAAACGAAACCCAATTAATCAGATTATCCCGTCATAAAAAGAGTAAATAAAACAGTATTACATCGAAGTAAACGATACGTGTTGCCATTTCAGTGTTGAATAAACTGGAACTTCTTTTCGATTACTAAATCTAATTAAAACACGCTAATAATGTTAGTTATTAGATCGACAAAAAAGCTGAGCTGCAAACAATGTAAAGCAATGACATTCCGTGCGTTTCAGATATTTTAATACCATTTTTTCATAAGATACAACTGACACATTAATCAAAAGGTATTCATGTTTATTAATTTACAAATATTGTTCTTTTAACAGGATATGTACTCCTTTGAAAATCCATTATTTTTAACTAATATATATATATATATATATATATATATATATATATATATATATATACATATACATATATATAAATCTTTTTTTTTACTGAAAAACATCAAATCTGCTCGATTATTTGATCATAGGAGCATAAATATTTATTTATTAATAATGTTACAGATGATCAGATCTAATCAATATGGTTCCATAGGTTTATAACCGGGAGCGGATACAGATCGGAAAAAAGTGATATTTTGAGTTTATTTATATTTATAAACAAATCGCTGCACGGTCATCTTTGGCCATAGAGTTTGAATGACACGATCTTTTTGTACTTCGCAGCTGACAGTTCCGCTATCGGATCCAGCACAACACTATTATCAGGGGGAACCACTTAGCAGTTTCAGCCCCTATTCCTCGACTATTCCTCTGAAGTGGCGGAGACCCTCTGTCATGAGTTGGTTATGTAACACTGGTGTCTCTGTGAGTAGTTGCTTATGTAACACTGGTGTCATCTGCCCATAAGGACTATCAACCCACATACACCTCTCAGCCATGATCAACATAGACAACTTATTTTGATTGCATTGTGACGTCATAAATTCCCCTGCATGTAGCGTCAGCACTATCTCTTGTATCTCTTTTCGTTCACCATCCAAAATTACCCTCTCCTAATTTGTATCATTCCTCTTAAGTTATATCCAATAAGATGCTTTATGTGCTGTTTCCTGTGGATCTTTAATCAGCTTTCTCAATTCTGAGTTGTTGCAGTAAAAACGATGTCGAAATAGGTTTACAACCGTTCGTTCCGTATTTCCTCTTGCCCCGATGGCCAAATGATGGAATTCGACTTTCCATCCTTTATCTTGACACTACTGTACCAACTCTTCATATCTAATATTCTTCCTATTTCTTGCAAGAGCAAAGTTTTCTTCCATTGATACTGTTAATTTCAGTATTATTCCTTCTTTATTTTTTCACTCTACACGACAATATCTGATCGTTGTCCAGATGATACCAACGGGAACACCAAAAAGTTTTCTAGATCTACACTTAACTTGCAGTTTCTATTCCATCTGCCATTTATTTTTGTAGTCGTTGGATGATTACTCAGATGACTTTTTGTGCTTGCTTTGTGGAATTCCATCTTCTTTATTAGTTTAATCCTACATCATGAAATTGCCTTATTGTTTTGCTTGATTTGATCTTCAATTATTGCAGGCACCTGATTGTGACGCCACGTATTTCTCTGTTAGCAGCTCACAGTTTAGGAGCATATGCCTTAGCGTCCCTTTCTTCCCGCATTGACATTTATCATTATCACATATCCTTCAACGAACAAGATAGGCAGATGATGGCATTGCATCATATGTTGATCTAACCAAGAACGATGTCCTTGCCCGGTCCCAGACCCATATTTCTTTCTATCCAATTTGTCGCTCTACAACACACTACTCCCAACGTAAACACTGTCGCTCTGGATCACATTCTTACAAGATGTAAATATCGGTTCTCTTGAAATTATTTCCTAATTTATTTCACTTCAGCATCCCTCTTTTCTTTTACTTTACCCCTGGAAAATGGTTTAAAGATTCCAAATACATTTGTACCATCATGCACTACTCCAACAATATGTGCGTGTTCCTACTTAGCAATTTCATGATCGACTGCAGTTTCTGCTCTCCATTTCGAAGAAGCGAAGTATCATCCCTGTACACACTTTATCAGCCTTACATTTTTTCTACAATAGACGAGACAGAACGTTGCAGTTGATTATTTCTGCCAAATTGTTCAGTATCATTCAGCGACTATGGCAATCTCAACCATTTAATATAATATATATATACATATATATATAAATATATATATATATATATATATATATATATATATAAATTCTGCATTGTTTTTCTATTCTTTTAACTCGACTTAATGATATCTCATAATCTGTAAAGGAAGGCCACATTCACCTTCGGTGCAACGCATATTGTAAGCATAAACATTAGAATTCCCCATGCAGATCAGTCTTTTCTATAGTTCGTAGTCCCTATTCATCTTGCTTGCATTTAATACAGCTTTATACCATGTTCTTAAACGCTTCACTGGCTTTTCTTTAACAGTTAGTACCACATCATCTCTTATCTTATTCCGAACTCTATTCTGTTTGCGTTTCACATTTGCAATACTTTGATTTTTTAGCTTTACATTTCATTTTTGATCACATAACCAATTCATCCAAATAAAGAACTTCCTTCATTCCTTAAACATTTCCCAATTTAACTGTCACATCAAGTTGTATATGCACTAGTGTATTTCTGCCATATGTTTCTATTAATACTATTTTTATAACAAGAACAAATAAGATGACATAAATTTTGCAACATGCAGCAATTCTCATTTTTAAACTTTGTCAATTTGTTGTACAACTTCCGGTTGTAAATCTCATTTTGAATTGGTCATAGTATTTCATTATCATCCTTTGCACTGTTTCAGGAATCTAAAAGAAATCCATAACTTTCTGTATTATCCTGTGTGGTACTTAGCCGTATGCATTGGCAAGATCTAACTATACCATAACCACATCTCCGTTCTCCTTTTTGTATTCTGTATACTTTCCTATATTGCATAAGCATGTTCAATTCACCCTGGTATTCCTGATATTTCAGCATTCTGTGCTGATTTATTGATAAATCCGTTTTTCCGGACATAGGTAATTATCCGATTTTCTATGATACCAAACATTATCTTGCTATAAATATTCAGCAACGCTATCAGACGGAATTATCCCAGTTTAATATATCTTTCTTTTTTTCTGTAGATAGATGCCTTCTGCAATACACCATATGTATCTTATCAATAAAAAGAGTCGCAAGCGGAATCGGGGACAATAGTTATATACTTTGTAGCTAATCCCATTATTTTCAGGGGGACTCTTTGCTCTAGCCTTCTTCACAAAATCATCTAATTCCTTATTTATATCATCGATATCAAATGGTACTCCTGACCGTGTTTGTCTTTTAAACCCTTCTATATACGGTGATTCTCTATCTTTATTTTGATCGCTGTGTGGAGTTTTTGGATGCCTTTCCAGTTCTTATCTTGAGCATTCAAGTTTTCGATTCTTATTCTCTGTAAAGAGTGAATTTGCAAACTTATCTGGCTTTTTCAGAAGATTATTCCGGCAACTTTCCCTCTTCCTCCGGTGTAATCTTCTTTCTTTCCCTATCTGGTAACCTTCTCTTACTATATTTATATAGCTGTTTTAATCCATCTTTATATGTTGCTTCTGCACGTAACCGTCTTATACGCAGATTCTTTTTCCTCCTCTTCAGATCGGCAATTTGTCCTTTTCTTCTAAATTGTGTTGGATTCTAATATCTTTACATTCGTTCTTTTCTAACCCAACTCTCTTTTCCTTTCTTGTAGATCGTTTCTGCTAACTTTCCAATTTCTCTTATGTACTTCCTTTATATCGTAATACTATATTAGTTACATCGCTATCAAACTTTTCATAAGTAGTGCTATCATTGGCCTTTGGTCATTTTATCCTGAACTTTTTATTATTATATTCTTTTGCTGGCTCACTTTCCTCAACAGTAGTGTTACCCACTGTGGTTTTCGTCCTGGGGGGTATATGCTGCACGTCTTATGATCCATGGACCCGCGCTGTTGAGAACTTCTCTCCTTACAAACTTTTCCTTGATCTGTAAACAAGCATGACATTGTGGGAAAGATTCGCTGTTATTTTTATTTCGGTTTTTAATTAATCGTGTATTTTCGCAAAAGATCTAAAAAAGGTTGGACAAAATTATATACAAAACGAAAATGGCGACCAAAAAAAGAAAAATAATAGTTCCATCCTAGATTAAATATTCCTGATGCATTCTTGGAGTTGATCTCGAAATATCGTTTTTTTCCTGTCTACTTTTCTACCAATTCTGCCAATTTGAGTTTTTCATATTCTCCAGTAAAGAACATCAGTGTAGGTTTTCCCAGAAAATCACAAGTATTTAAATCTATACTGTGTGCGTCTGTCTAAAAGATTAGATGTTGTCCTGAAACCGAATGTATATCCGTGTATTGTTCAAAGGGGAAAAAGGATAAACAAATTAATATATGCTTATCTCTTTTGTATAAAGATCTGACCTTACCAAAAACGACTATTTTTCACTTTAAATATAAGTTTTTGTGTTTATGATAAGCTATTAGCCACTTTATCATCCAACATTTTTAAATGACTTAATTGATTTGTGTATAAATATCCCAGTATATTGAAAAATATATATCAAATTTGATTGCGGGTTTCTCCCTACATAAACTCCTAAGATTTTCACGGCGGGTCTCGCAAAAAAGGATATTACAATTCAATTTATGTATTCCATTTCATCCTAATAGTTTATGTTTGGACACGTGACACATGTATAAAAACTCTAAAATCTCTTAAATGTATACTTTAAAACTATAAACCTCAATGAAACGTCTATACTCAAATCTCCCAAGGAAACTTTAAAAAATATCTCTTCAATCTCATCTAAATTCATATTTAAATAAGAATCAGAATCTAAGGATATAAATTATAAAAAATCACAAAATTTATAAAAACAATAAAAACCATTCAAAAAGGGGAAGTCTGAAAAGGAAAATCTCCCAAGAATGGACGAGCTCCAAAAATATAAAGTGAAACCCTAAAAAAAAAAAAGTCCAAATAATATAAGTACAGTCTAAAAAAAAACATCTTTAGATAAGTCTTCTTGAGGATATCCCTACACATGTGTTCCCTAAATAGCAATTTTAAAAAATGTATGGTAGGACTTACTTATCCGGTGATCCTGGCTACTACATCTCTTATGGGGGACTGTCTAAAAATGATGGTGGTTTGTGCAACTAGTTTATTAAGAGTGTCTTTTTCCTATGGATGGATCTTTAAATTAACACATGAGAAAACGTGATAGCAAATGCAGACAAAATAGGATAGAATACATAGAAACACGTAGTGAAAGAGAATTATGAAAATAAAACAAAATGTGGACTAAAAATATTTTCTTCAATTTGCTTATAACCAAATCTCAACATTTCTTTTATTTGAAGTTGGAATTTACTCTATTCATTCTTTGCGCACAATTTAATCCCATTAAAATGTAATCCTATTACAATGTTATCCCATTAAAATTATACTCCATTAAAATATATACATTTTTAAAATCAGTTTTATATTAGTGTATTTCCTATTGTAAGATATTAAGTTTACAGAATGTGAGCCAGCAATTTAAGAGTGAGATTGGATCCCGATGTATTAGAGCAGATATACCCGGCATAGTGAGGGTGTAACTATTACAATTCATTTTTCAACAAATATGCAGGTTCAATAATTATTATCATACTGTTTTGCTACAGAACTAAATACAATTCCTTTAAATCCCACCGGCAGCGAGCAGAAACTGCGGAACAATACTGCACTCAATATGCCGTAACTAATAAAATTGAAAAAACTATTAAAAAAATGTGGACTAAAAATATTTGTCTTTCAATGTGCCACCACTTTTTCTAATCCTGCTACTACAATGCTTTTAAGCTCCTCTCTCTAAACCCACCACTTTTCAAACTCCTATCTTTTCGCCTCGTCTCACACATGTACTACGCTTCCTATTCATCTATCTGCCTCCTTTTCACACATTTTCTACACTCAGGTTATTCTTCCCTCACTGCATAAAATGTTGAGTTTTGTTTTTAGTAAAAGCATATCAACAAATGATTATGGTCGGAATCCTTCAACCGAAATATCTTGGTCCAACTTCTATGATGCGTCTGTGTCCTTATTATCACTAGAATGTGACTTTGTTAGTCTACGTTTTCTTAACAATTATATATATATATATAATTATTTATATATCTTATCTATTATGTTATTATCTTATCTATTATTTGTATATCTTATATACCAGTCAGTGTCTCATAAGGACATTATAGCTCTTACTTAAATTTCGCATTTCCATTTTATTGAGTCAAGACGGAGTTTTCCCCACCCATAATCGCACGTTCCAAACTAGATTCATGATCAATTTCAGATACAAGGGCATTTCAGGTGATTGATTGATGTATCCGAATCGTTCTTTACAACGCTCTAAAACCAATCACAGTTGTATAGAGATCTCCCTTTCTCTTTAAATCGTCCATGTACTTACATGAAGATTAGTTCCGTGATAAAACATTTATCAATATTGTTTTCTTATTCTATATACTATAATTGTCCGTATGTCTCAAGAAAGGAAAGGGTACCCGTTTTAAAGGGTGCATGTTAGATGAAGATATACTGAACCGTGTTGCGAAGTCATCAACTGCAATTCTTCTGGTAAACACCGCTTTAGTTAAGTGGCAAGGAAAAATATTAAACGTCCGTTTACAATGCTGGAATTAACGAAGGATTCATGTTGTTTCAGGGGGTTCCTTCTCTCAGACTATTCACTGTACTAGGAGTAGAGGGTCTATTTAACCAATAGCTAGGAGTAGGGGTGATTTAGAGGAGATGGATTCCATCTACGTACGTAGCAGGATTAAAGTTGCCTGAGTGTCGTCGTTTAACAATGGGATCCTGAACATTGTGAGTGTAATTCGGATTCATACATGCTCTGGTAAGGAAAATGTATTGTTTACATTAGTCTGTCGAATGGATCCAGGCAGTTAAATTGTCTACCGCCATAAAACGTTTTAGCCGGGTTAAATTCCAGATCGTAATAATCTGATTTATATATTCTCCATCTTCTCCAATAAACATCCTTTTAACTTATATCTACAGGACGTCTGATTTGGTCTTTTGGCTAAGATCAAAGTGTAGTAAATGTTCTGATGGATACTGCACCCCATAGACTGGTATTGTCTTAGCTTTCGGGGCTTGATTTACGCCGGTCTATGGGTCTGTCTTGTGCCGTTCTAGGAGGTCCACCCTCTCAGGCTTCGCCTCCCCTCTTTGGGGGAGTAAGTTTTTTGCTTACTGCCTGAGGCGCCCCTACCAGGGAATGCCGACGGGGAAGCCCAGACAATTTTTAAACCCCACTTTCCCGACCTGACCTTGGGTCACATCTTACTTGTGGGAGTAAGATAAAAACTGGCCTTGTGCCTTACTCATGGAGAGGAGTAAATCAATACAGGACGTCATTCCAACTTTCGAGAGTATTACTTTACCCTTCCGAAGTGTCATCTCATTTTGCAGAGAGTCTTATTCATTTATGTCATACTTTGTGTGATGACACGTGCAATACCATGTCGTCATCAACTGTCAATCAAAGCTGGTAGCAGTTTCCGTGGCTCAGTATTAAAAAACGAGGTATGTTAATTTTTACTGTTTCGTATTGTCTAATTGAAACGTGTTTAGTTTCGCCGGTTGCTGGCATTACGCGTTATCAATAACCAGCGGTTGATGTTACGTAAACACATGATATAGTATTCCGTCGCACACGTTTTACCTTGAAGTTAATGAATTATTTCAGGAAGGACTTGTAACGAAAGCCGTCTTTGTTGATCTGTCTGCCGCGTATGACACTGTAAACTACTGCCTCTTCCCGAAAAATATGTTGGAGCTAACAAAAGACCTGACACTTAGACCTAATCGATGCAGGCAATTTTATGTTACCTTAAACAGTCGTTGGTGCCAACAAAAAAAGGGCTTACCTCAAGGTAGTGTACTGGCTCCATTACTATGCAACGTCTACACTAATAACCAACCAGTGAACCAGAACACTGGGTGGTTCATCTATGCTGCCGATCTTTGCGTAACATCCCAAGAGAGTACGTTTTAATCAGTAGAAACCAACCCTAACTCAGCTTTAGATTAGCTACTTATCTACTACGAGAGTGACGACCTGCATTAAAACATTGCAAAAACTCAAGTCTGCTCGTTTCATCTCGGAAACCGAGAGGCCAACCGACCCCTAAACATCACGTGGTTTGGAATGTAACTTAGGAATCGCGCCAACCCTGTTTACCTTGGCGTAACCCTGAACCGCATCCTCTCATTCTAGGAACATGTAAAGGAGACAAAATGTAAAGGAGACAAAAATGAAGGTCAGCTCCCGGAAAAAACATCCTACGGAAACGGATCAACTCCAAGTGGGGAGCCAGAGCACACACACTAAGATGTACTGCCTTAGCCGTGTGTAATTCCTCTGCGGAGTATGCTCGCCCTGTTTGGGAGAGATCAAGGCATGCCAAAAACCTAAACAACACCCGCCGCTTGATTACTGGCTACCTGGAGCCTACCAACCTGAACAGTCTGCATCTCCTCACTGGCCTTGACCCTTCAGATGTGAGGCGAGAAGTTGCCAGGCTATCAGTGATGGACGCTATCTCTTTCATGGACGTGAACCAACGGTCCAACGACAGTTCAAGGAGAAGCTTCTTCAGAACCCCTAACTACATCTCAGGAAGAAACCAGACTACAGCTGTGGACCAGACAGCTTGAGAATGGCTCCACTGCTACTGG
>OY744521.1:84395884-84455884 GCA_963556195.1 Sepiola atlantica | reverse complement strand
AATAATAATAGCGCCAAATCTTCCGATTCTAAAAACCATAGATGTTTAATGTTTACATAAGGTGTCATGTTAAATAAGACCTGCTTCGCTATGTTAATTTCATGGTTTGTACATGGCAATAAAAAGAGTCATTGTAGACTCATTAAATTTTCCCTGAAGTTCTTCTTTAAATGACACGAAAAAGGAAAATAAAAATTAAAATATAAAAAGTGAAGGCATTATTAAATAAAAATGAACGTTAGAAAATGTAATCATTATATAATCTCTAATATCTTTTAAGAGAACAAATTATCTGCACAGTAACATCGACAAAAAAAGGAATTAAAACATCAGTAATCAATTTTGTAGCCCCTCTAACATCTTATTACTGTTTTTTTTTTAATTTAAAATTAAAACGGATCTGTAAATACAATATTGTTATACATTATTTATTGTATTAGTAAAACTACTTACTATGCAGAGTAAATAATACAAATAGTATACAGAGTGCAGTTTAAAATATTTTATGCAAATGAGATTACAATCAAGAGCTGTATAAGCCTTATCTAAATCTTATTTAAATCTATTTTTGTTAATCTAGTGTGATTGTGATTTAGGAATGATACTGTCCGTTTTGAGGTAAACAAAACTAAGTATTCGTACAGTTTTGCATGTATGCATATATATATGTATATATATATATATATGTATGTATAACACACTCTTTCTTCACGCCTGACAGTCTTTAAAACCAGTTTCCGATCCTAAGTGAACAGCCTTGTTTTAACTGAAGAATAAACTCGATATTCACACAACACAACTTGCCACGTACGTGAATTTGATATCAGTCTTGTCAGAAGAAAATCCCAAAGGTCCGCCTTGCCAGTGAAGAACTTAGTATCGACAAACCACGCCTGGTGGATAGACAGATTGTCAATTCTAACATCCATTCAACCACAAAGAAATAAGTGATATTTGTTCTTTTTTTTCTTATATTAACAATGTTTGTTAAGCGTGAATAAATAATCCGAACGGATAATTTTCTGATATGTTCAGTAAACTTGCGCATTTAATGATAAAAATGCCTTTTATAACTAAGGATAATCAATTTTATATAATAACTTCATAATTCAATAAAAAAGTTCACTCTATATTTTAGGGACGTATTTAGGGCTCTTTTTCAAAATTGACACATCAACTTTCTATAAAATTTGACTGTGCTATTTTTTTTAAATATTAAGATTCCTAGAAAAAAACAATTTTTGAACTAATATGTCACAAGAGCAAAAGTCACTCGAGGATAAGGGTTTATGAGATTGGTTGTCATTTGAAAAAAAAGACTATGGAAGTATAGATAATGATTAATGGAATCAACTAGGTTTGATTACTTGTGGGGATGGTTTATAACAAGTATTTGTTGACATGTGATTTGAAGACTGTTATAATATGAAGGGAAGCAGTCTCGTGGTAATGTTTCTACAGACCGTAAGTTCTTACGAAGAAGTTGTGTTCATGGAAATCTCGCCTGACGTTAGCTTCATTTGATGTGGAGGTAAAAGAAGTGCTAGCTGCGAAAATAGGCACAATGGAGGAACCAGATATTGGAACTCAGTCAAGCACCTTCCATCGAAATAACGATAGAGTAGAGAGAGACTAGCAACATCTCTTCTGTGGGAAACTGAATGTGAAAAATGGAAGAGATCATCCCACACTGGATTTACAAGTCAATTTTGAGGGGTTTTGTTTGTCAACGCAGGAAGGAGTACTCTGAGCGATACGTCTCCCAGAAGAATCAGCAGTGTTCAATCTTAGGAGCTATCTGACTCTTATATAAGTGAAGGATTTCATTTGGAGTTAGGTACTTTCTGGAGCAGTTGAATCACTCAACCTTTTTCCAGTAAACGTAATAACAGATTCGATGTAAGTTTTCCTATTGTAGATGTAGAGTGAAAGCCAGTCTTCGGAGCCTATCAAAACAAGGGGCTTCCTCAAGGAGAAAAACATCCATATTGACTGAGGCAAAACAAGGATCCAAACTTTGGTGGTGTAAGGAGGGGGGCTTGGTTTTAGAAGTGTTAAAAGTGATAAACCAAAGAGTCAAATACGTCCTAAGATGGAGTACTGCTATCACATATGGGGAGGAGCAGCTAAGAGCACCCATTCCTGCCTTGACAGTCAAAAACCGCCTTCAAAATCTATTGGGGGATGTTCTCTTCTCTTCTCTACAGCCACTCTCTAACAGAAGAGATGTTGCTAGTCTTTCTTTGCCCCCCCCCCTCCGTTATGTTCATGGTTGGTGCTCGACTGAGCTCAAATCTATAGTCTCTCCTTGTAAAATATTAACAATAAGAACCCACCTAGATACTACCACTGTCAATGATTCCATTTCTCTCTATGCGTGTCCGAGACGGAACGAAACTTCCATGGGCAGGGTTTCTTTCAAGTTCGTCTTGCAGTCCAATGTAAATAAGTACTTGTTGAACCATCGCCGTAAATAATTAATGTCTACCCTGCTACATCATCCACCAGTCAAACTCTTTAAACCTTATCCTCGAGTGGCCTCTGGGTCTTGATAAACGGTGACCTTTAATGTAAAAAAAACATGACCGACAGATGGAAAATACTCATCCAACAGAGACGTGAAGACGCAGCTAAAATATATGTACATGTCACTTCTTATTTTATCTTTTTTTACCAAAAGGAAAAAGTACAAAACAGATTAAATATTTTCGCTCGGAGGCAGTCTTATAAGTTAACATGTTGTTGAACGTCTTTTAAGTTAACATGTTGAATGTCTTATATAACACGTCAACACGCAACTTTAAAAGACGGAATAGTTTTATTCATCTCGAAGTTTTAGAATTCTGAAATGCACCCATTTTGCCTCGAGAGACTTTTTTTCAGTTTTCAAATTCGATAGAATGTGTACCGGTTAACTTACTGCACTCGTTTACCTTAAACGAAAATAGCCCCGACCCAACCAACTAGCTGCCAAATCCGACCCCCATACTGTAGAGTTCCTTCGTTGCCGGAATAGTTTCTACTCTGAAAGAATATATTCTCGGATCGCTTGAATCTGGAAGTCCCTTCCTGTTCTTTTCTTCTGTGACACTACAACTCTGCAGAGCTTTAAATGTAATGTGAACAAATGTCTTGCTGCTTAACTCTCCACCAGCCTTCCGTCTATAAATCTGGTTAAATCACAGTAGCCCCTTAAGCTTCAGTGGCAATATGCCTAGTTTGAGGTGATTGAAAGTAAAATAAATAAATTCAAAAGTGTATCTCATCAAATATAACACGATATATTTGTAAAGGTTACAAGTTCAATAAATATTTATAATCACCGATTGGTTCCCTTTTATAAAGGGAAAAATCGGTGACAATTTACTAATAGATTTCCATTACATTATTCCCATGTTTCCCTCATCTTGGGTGTTGCTGCCGTTTTCACATTTTCGACCTTTGTATTCTTCGACCTTCGCCAAAGTCTGTTTGTCGTAGCCACAAGAGATATTGAGCTGGATCCAGTATTAATTCAATAAGGTAGAGTGTTCTCATTCTAAGTCCCATATCCTTTTAGATGTCGAACATAAGTTAATTATTTTATCTGAGGGTTGTCTTTGGATCAGGCGATGAGTACGAACGGCGTATAAGTGTTACCAAATACTTTTTCTATTCTGCAAACCATCACTGTCGGCCGGATTGATTGCATCATATATTCCTAAAACCTTTAAATTACCATTTTATTTTCAAGGCAGCTATGAGATAGAGGCTTCTTGTTATTGTCTTTAACCAGCCTGACACTGAAGATGTCCGGTTAAAATAATAGAAAAAGGGTATACGAAAGAAGTTTACTTCGTAAACGTGCAATAAACAATTGATAAAGAATGACTTATTATGCCGTGTCTTTTTGTGTTTTTCTTACCAATAACTTAAGTATAAGATACATCACGGCAAAAGATAGATAAGAGAATCAACGTGTTATAAATGGTGACTCCCTAAAAATGCCACCCAGGCTTTCACATCATTTCATCGATTCACCTCAGAAATCCGCACCATACAGAATGATCCAAAGATGAATCCCAGTGAATCGTTTATAAAAGTTACAATCTTTGCTACAATCCAATTCTACTTGGTACAAATAAACGTCATTCTGTTTCTTATTTGACCAAGTTTGTCATGAATGTTCAGCAGGTTTTATAGACTTTCAATAATATACTCCAAATGTTAACCTCTGCATTGCAAAGAACACCTGCATACGACGCGCAACATTTTCAAAAACTCTGACGCACTCTTCTCTTGGCTCTTCCGTGATTGTTGTTGTAATGTTTCTCTCCAGTTCAGGAATAATCTGGCGATTATTTTGATTGACATTATCTTTGAGATAACACCACGGATAAAAATCCTGGGGATAATGTATGGTGTGTTAAACCCATTCTAGATCACACATCGTACAGATGAGACGATAATAATAGACTACTATTCTAACTATCATCAATGGTCTAGAAGTGATTTCCTCAGCACCCGATGAAGCGAAACTTTTGACATATGACTTTGCGATCAGGGCCGCCTACATTCTGAATTTCCCCCTATCACTGTAAACACTCTTAGCGACATCTCTATATAGGTCCGGGATGTTGCCACACTTATCAAGAACCTAGATGCCAGCAAGGCAACTGGTCTTGAGAACATTCCAGTCATAGTGCGTAAGAATCTGCAACCAGAACTAGATCTTATTCTTACAAAGCTGTTCAAAGGGGTATGCTTCCCAACACCTTGGAATGCTTCGTCGGTCTGTCCAGTATTTAAAAATATTGGAGATCGGTCTTCTGCATCTCAGTGCTAACCAATTGGTCTCCTGTTCTTCCTGGCTAAGTTGCTTAAATCTGTGATAAATCAAGAAGTTGTCAACCACCCCAACAAAAACAGTGACAAGTAATATATATTTCGTCCTTTAAAATAAACAGCTGATGTTCTGATATGAATATCACACAGAATAAGTGAATCTGTTGACGGAAGCTTCGTTTTAGAGCAATATCTCTTGACATATCAAAAGTCTTTGATAGGGTTTGGCACTATGTCTGCTTGCTTCACAAGATTGTTAGCTATGGAATATCTGGACACGTTTTCTAAACCATCAAATCTTTTCTCTCTGATAGGTTTATGAAAGTAGTTGTTGATGGTCAGAAGTTTGAAGCACATAGTGGCAATGCCGGCGTGCCTCAAAAATTCATTATGGGCAAACACCATCTTCCATTGATAGTCATCAAATCCCGAATCTCATTCTAAGATCATTTGATGACATTTATGCAGATGACACAACAAGCTATGGCAACACTTCGAAAAGCATCAATAATCAAGTTTATTCTGATTCTCTCTCTTCCGATGTCAAGCACGTCGTGCAATAGTAATAAAGATGCATTTTTACTTTCAATACATATAAAACCAAGCTTCCCATCTTTCACTACCAACGGTCGAATCCTCACCTTTGCTCAATTAAAACGAATGTCTCTTTCCTTAAATAAACCCCTTGCTTTGATAAACTATAAGGACTGACCTTCACTCCAGACCTGGAATTGAAAACTTTCATAAAAGCTGTTAAGGTCTCTCCAGAAAGGATCTCACTCCTGACGCAATCCTCTACCTACATAAAAGTTGAATACGTCCTCAGATGTAGTACCGTTGCGACACGTTAGGAGTTCCCGCTCAGAGTACCCTTTCCCTCCTTTACAGAGTACAACCGACTTGAAAATCTAGTGGAGGATGTACTCTTCTCTTTCCTACACTCTCTTGCTCACAGAACAGACGTTGCTAGTTTTTCCTTACTCAATCGTTATTTTCAGGGTAGGTACTCGATTGAGCTCCAATCTAAAGTTCCTCTTGTAAAATATTCACAATATAAACTTGTTTAACTACAACATCTGTAAATCATTTTCATTTCTTCATCTGTGTGCTTTAAACTAAGCGGAATTTCGATGAACAAAGTTATTTTTCCAAGAACAACCCGTCTTTGGAATACAATACCACGGAGTTGCTTCTCAGCTGACTACAACATGGTCTTTCACAAGCTTAATGCGAACAAATTCTTGTTGATCCGTCCTCTTAAATAATCAAATTCTGCTCAGTTTCAATCATCGTTACCAATTCTCAAGATGTTGTCTTACCATCAACGTGATACACTCATTAAGCTTTGCCCTCGAGTGGCCTTTAGGCTTTGATTAGTGATGACTGATTAGTACATAAAAGGTATTGAACAGCGTAGAGACAAACACCTAAGCATAACATTTAAAATAAGTTCGATATCAAACATTTCATAGAAAAAAAATTGCTCTACATAAAATTTTGAGTTATATTAAGTAATACATTTTAAAGGGATCGTCAATAGTATATATGTGTTTTATAAAATCCATAACTATTGAACTTATGAATTATGGAATATGTATTACAGACAACATGGTATGTAACGTAGGCATATATTTTAAAAGTATACCATTTAGAGGGATGTCACCAGAACTGTACTATACGACCCCAAAGAAAGTAAAAAAACCCATCTGAAACTAATACTATATTTATTGTTTACACCTGTTCTAGGGCGGGTATTCTACTAGTATATATATTTTGTCTTCGACTTTTAGAATCTACATATTATTCCGGAACAGTTGTCGGTTTCCCATGACTGCCTGTGACTCGCCGAGTTCTTAAAGCAAACCTATATATATAGTGAATTTATAAAATAAGTTCATTTACTAGAGATCTCAATGTTGATCTTTAATTTCTGTGGGCGTCACATCCAACCTCGGAAGTCTGGTTACCAAATTTGTCTGGTTCAAGGAGCCTTCACAATTCAACATACCTCCTTATGTTTACTTTAAATATACCTGAATATATTTCCCATCGTAATGTCTACATCTATTTCTTTTCATAATAGAAAAGAGAATAAAATGTTTATTTAGTCAACCCACGCATTTTTTTGTAACTCCTTATATTTGTATTTTTCGCTGGTCAACCTATACGATAGAACTTTAGAACGTTCATCCACCCTTTGCTTCCCGATGTAACATAAAACAGCTCGATTTATTTTACGGCATATCACCCTCATTGGGTCATTTAATGCCGTCTCAAAGTAAAAGTAGAAAAATCATTCGTTCTGATCTTTGCTTTAGTGAACGGCCTGATTTTGTTAGCATTCGAAACTTTCAATAATCAAAATATATTTAATCAAACCCTAAATCTTAAATTATGTGGACAAAAATAATTACTTGCTGACCATCGAAATCTCATGATTTACCAACTACCTTAATTATAAATAATCAATTTAATGAATGTTGGGTTGTTTTTTTTTTGTACTACTCCAGATGAAGCGCCTAATTTCCGTGACTGCTCGGTGGCAACGATCGGGCAGGTCGCGGAAGCGCCCGAGAGCTGCCGAAACGAAAATGAGGCTGAAGCAGAGCTGAAAGTCGTAAAATGGAAGTATGGCAGACGAACGAATACAAAAGAAAAAAATACATATATTTAAAAAAAAAAATGGAGAAAAAAATGAACGGACAATAGCTGAAGAACTATGAATAAACTTCTTTTTTTTTTTTTTTTTTCGTGGGCCAAATGAACCATTTTAATTTTTCTTTGTCTTTTTTTACATAAATCAAAGAAGTAAATGCGTTTTCTTTTACGATATTAAGGCAACTTTTTGAAATCTTTTTTTACATCAAACAAAGAAGTATGTTATTTTTCTGAGGATATTTAGGCAAGTTTTTTTTTGTATATTTTTGGGGGTCGGAGGGAATTTCATATATTTTCTCGTCGAGGGTCAGGGTTTACGGATACGTTTGCGGCCGGTTCGAAAGGTCTTCCTACCGCTTGTTTTGTTGTGCTGAGCGCAGATGAATTGGCAGCAACGTGATCGGTCAAGCTGCTTCAGCTTCGTTTTATTTGCGGGCGCTTCCGCGACCTGCCCGATTGTAGACACCGAGCAGTCACGGAAATTAGGCGCTTCATCTGGAGTAGTACCGTTTTTTTATACACCATTTGACTTCTCTTTAGTTTCTGCTGCTCTCTTCTGCAGAATAGATTCTTCACATGAATGTATTAATAAAAAAGGCACATTTCACTTTCACAGTAATATTACATATAAAACTAAAAAGAAAATTATCGCTGACGATACGCACCTCTTTGAATGCGTATGTGTCTCCATCGTCTCTTTTCACCATTATATTTGTATCTATCCATCTATCATCAGAGGTTTGAATCTGTCAAAATGGCAATCCCTACCTTTTTTTATTATTTTCTTACTGATTTATCCTTCATTGCATACATCTGTCCATCACCACATTCCACCATTATGATTATGCATGTCTTCATTTTGCAAGCCGTTTCAAACTGATCAAATGTTTATTAATTCCGTTCCTTATTCTGTGTCTTTATTTTCATCCTTATAAATAAGCCTAGAAATGTTCACTTTTGACTTTAATAATCCATCCCAGTAATACACTTATGATTTAATAACTAGTGCAGTTAATTGATTTACTAAATAACTTCGCAATTTAATGCTTATCCACTACTTGAAATCACTGAACCTAAACTAACTGATAAGGAAAAGACAAAACTAATCGATAAGACCAAGAAGACAAGACAAAGCTAATACAATTGCTACCTTAAACCTAAGCGCCGCATCTTTCCATTCTCTCTCCTTATACCGTGAAGTGTACAGATCCCACATACATTCACTTCTATTATATAGACTTTCTTTTAAACACCACACCATGCTCTTTTTTTTCAATTACATTACTATTTTATACGTATTTTCAAATCTTTAACACAAATATAATTGTCCCAAGTTTTCTACATTCACTGGTCACTTCACCGTCTTCATAATATAGTTCTCAAATGGAAATATACATCTTATTAACCAGTTGCATCAAATTTATAACATTATTAATATTTGAAATATATATAACATAATTATTTTAAAATTATTACTCTTTCAGAAAAAAGCTTATTTTACTTACAACTGATTAGTCAACTCAGAATTCGTTCGATTCCATGGCATCATGCCATCAAAACATTTCCACGTGGCTCACTACATAATGGTAAATAGTGGTGAATTCAACTCCATCATTTAACCATCGATTTACTTCTACGCTGTTTATGGCACGGTAAGATTTGATGTTTCAGCAACAATTACGTCATATTCCACATCTTTGATGTTTCAGTATGCAATAACCTTTCCGAGATATCTCTGAAACAAGTGGGCCTTTATAGAACGGTTTTTGAATCTACGACTCTTAAACAACACCTAGGGCAATTATTCGTGTGAACATTAACAATATTGGGAGCCGCTAGTTTCCAAGTAATATTTAAACTCCCGAAATGCATTTTACGAAAACATTTTTTTCTTACAATATAAAGATCCCCCAGCTTTCTGAACCTATACCACCAGAAAAAGATTCTATACAGCCTTGCATGTCCTCCAACTAAAATATACCATGACATAAATCTTCAGAAACATCGACTTTCGGTCCCAAGAGTCCGTTATTAAAACAACATTTGACTCCGATACATCGGCCTTTTCTGGGAACAAGGATTTCTTACTCCATATATCTTAAGCTTAACATTTGCTTCCCAAATCCGATCAACCAATAGACCAATTCTCATTCGGTGCCAGGAAAGCACCCTATGCCTTTCTCAACTCCTGATTCCAATCGATAAGCTATGTGCAGGGTGCGCGTGAATCTCTCGAAAACGCAGAGAAACAAACAGACATAGAGAAAATTAATCGATCATTAAACCACAAAATGATATCGTAACAAATAATTGTAACCGGTAAATCGGTCTTTTCTGAAATATACATTTATATATCTTATATTTAAGTGAACGATTGAGATGGTTTTAATCTTGCGTTTTTATTTCCTCTGTGTGATGAACCTTAAAAAACAAACAGAACAAGTATCTAAGGCTTCTGAAAAGAAGAGTTAACTTTGATTTTTTTTTGTTTCGTGTACAAGTATTTTTCAAGCATTGCAAATACGTTGAGTTGTTTTCGGTACGATGATATAATAATGAAACCATAGAAATAAAAAGAGACAAAGAAAATGCTTTATGTTAATACTATTTCGCTCAGTATATATTTGTTTCCTTGCTAGAAACAAAAATCAAAGTTATAAGCCTCCCGTACAACACTGGGGGGTTAAAATCAGCTAGACAAATATAAAGTAGAATGGCGCTCAATATGACCGAAACATTATTATTTATCATTATTTATCATTATTAATTTATTTTTAATTTATTTTTAATTTATTATTTTTTAGTAATAGTTCATAGTTTTTGTTTATTCTTTTTCTTTTTATAATACAAAAACAATAAGTCTAGCAACTAGCGGGAGCCCGTGGAAATTCTGCATAATTTACTCTTTTTAAAAACTTTTATTGAATCCAAACAAGGCACATAGCTACGGAGACGTAAGGGGCTACTTTGACCTATGGCCATCCTAAGTGGGGAGTTGTGCAGCGAGATGTTTGTTGACACTGCATTAAAATTATTCATGTTTATACAGTCAGTAAAACAATGAGCAGGGAGAGCCTTCCAAAGACTAGCAGATTGAGTAAATAAGCTATCATAGTAGAAAGCCTTGTGTATCCGGGTATCTCTACAGTGAAAAGTGGGATTTAGCTAATTATCGAGATGGTCAGGTGTATCTACGTCGAGGGGGCACCTGAGCAGCAACCTTGCAAGGACACATTCCATTGAAGTATTTGCAAAACAAGCATAGAGATGCGATCGTACGGCAATGGTTCAGGTATTGGAGCTTGGTAGACAGTGTGAGACCTATTGAATTAGAGTCTTCTTTGAACCCTTTCTAAGAGGGAGAGACTAGTGGTAGGTGCACCAGCCCAGATGTGACAACAATACTCCATGCATCGACGGATATTGGCTTTGTAAACATATAGGATACTGACAAGTGTGATAAGTTTTCTAGCATGGAAGAGGGAGCCAACTTTCCTTACAGCATATTTGACAGTTTCCTCTATGTATTTTTTCCAACACATGTTACCTGTGAATGTTAAGCAGATGAGATTTAATGTTGGACTTTCGGTTACGGTGCTATCAGACATGGCAATCAGTGGTTGAAAAGGTTTCTTATAATTGTTAAAAGAAATGAGCTTTGTCTTAGTATCATTAAATGTTAGCATCCATCTATGTCACCGTCAACTACAGATTCTGCGTAATTAATAAGGATTCAGCTATTGCCTCGGATACGTGCCCATTTGCTTTAACCGCATGTTGAGAATAGCGTGGTGTCATCAGCAAATATAATCATCTTGGACACTATTTCATCAGCGAGATCGTTTATAAAAATCAGGAACAATAAGAGACGAAGTGTCGACCCTTGAGAACACCCGCATTAATGTCATGTTGTTTGGATGTACGGCCACCGAGGACAACTTGAATCTTTCTTTTAGCTAGGAAAGATTTGATCACGTTAAATATTCATCCAGTAATACCATACACATTAATTTCCATGAGAAGACTTTCATACCAAACCTTGTCAAATAATGTAGATATATCAAGCGCTTTCGCCATAGCTTCATCTGCCTTATCCAGTGTATGCTATGTGCGTTCAGAGATAGCCGTTAGGATATTCGCGGTGGAATGTGCTTGACTGTTAATGATATTTCGTTTGAAATAATGTAGTATTATGCAGGGCTTAATAAAAATGACAACACATGTATCTTATGAAAATATAAGATGTATCTTTATTTGTTGGTTGGTGGTTGGAGAGGATTTGTGCACATGGAATCAGACGGTTGATTCTTCTCCGAGGCTCGACCCTCAACTGACTTCTTTCAATGTTTGGTTGTTATTATATAACAATTTCGTGGCCACCTCGACGACCTCATCGAGGCGAGGTTGCACTCGGTGACGGCTTGAACTCATTTGACAATTCAACAAATCTGTCTATCTTTTTTTGGCATGATACAATTGCATCCGGTAAAATGGCCTTTAACCCTTCCGACATATCTCTTTCTTTTGACATTGGGTTCTTATCGTTTAAGTGATTCAACTGCAGGTGCATATCTTTTTGTCAACATGATTTTACATTATGACAATTGATCAGACTATATCGCTTCTTCCGTTGCAGCTGTTTGATGTTTTGGTACAGTGTTTCTCACCAAAACTGACCTTCATGTCATCCGATAGTTTTCTTATCTTTTGACAATCGATCATATGTTGCCTCTTCCTGTGCAGGTGTTTGTCTAGTTGTGAGTTTTATTTTATTTTCAAATAACTGTTTGGTCATCCGATAATTATCTCATCTTTTGACAATCGCCAGGTGCATCAATTTTATCAACAACTTTTCCGTACACCGACTCGGATATGTAACAATAACACATTCATGTAAGGTTTAATAATAAGCCAAAAACTGTATCCATCTTCTCTCGTAAAAATAATTACAAGTGTTTAAAATCGTAACAATTTATCTCTTTTTAAGACAATACATATTCCCTTTCTTCTGACTGTGAAAATAATTGTCAGCTAAATATTTTCTTTTAAATAAAGTGAAAATTGTAATCGTTATATTTAATGTATTTATTGTAACAATTTAAATCGTTTCTAAATAAGTATTTTCTTTCTTACTGTAAAAATAATTGGCAGTTAAACATTCTTTAAATAAATCTTCAACGGTCGTGCGATCCCTACTTATAAAAAATGGGCATGGGTGATAACGTATGTACGAACATGAAACTGCCCTAATAATAGTATATAGATACTGTGACTGATGTTCCCAACCCTACGAAGAGGAAACGTGAATTTAATTACCTCCATTTTAATTTCTAGAATAAATATGGAAACAATCAAATTGATTTAATAAAAAAAAACGGAAATTATTTAGATGCATTCATTTAATCTGCGTATCTAACGTCGAAAAACCTATTTTAAACTTAACCGGAACAGACCGACAAAGATTGTATTTCTAACTTAAGCGTGACAGACCGACGAAAATGATATTTCAAAGGTAATCGTGACCAATAGACTGACAGAGCCTATCGAGGATATACTTGGACGCATCTAAAACAAGATGCATTTATTTAATCTGCATCTTTAGAAACGTTACAGACGGACCGAGTCTCTCAAAGAGACGCGAACACACAACTAACAACGGATGAATAGCGAGAGATCTGACATGTAAGTTATGAATAAAAAAATAAGAGATATTTAATTTATTAGCGATGGGAAATCCTAGAAATGTCACGCTTAACAGTTTCCATTATGGTTATAAAAGGTTTCAGATTATAGAAACGACAGCTTAATGCTGTTTAAAACGATGTTAAATTATCGCGCGCAATATTCTACAATTACACAGTTCTGCTTTTTTTTCCAATAATTAACAGTGATTTTTGTTGTGTGTTGCTATTCATTTGGAAAAAGTTCGAAAGCGGCCATAATTTTTTTTAATGAGTGGCCATATTGACAAGCTTCTCATTTCTTTTCTGGGCATGCAAAAACTAGTAATGGCGTCCAATTGATAGTGTCAATTGCAAACTAGTAATGGCGTCCAATTGATAGTTTCAATTGCGAACTAGTAATGGCGTCCAATTGATTGTTTCAATTGCGTGAGAGAAATAATGTTACCATAAACAAAATCTCATTTAGTATTCCGGAGAGTTTTAAGATGGAAATAAATCAAAATGGCATTTATTAAGAATTAATTCGGCTCAACCATTTGCTTGAAAAGCATACCTTTTCTTTCTGAATAAATTCGTTGATGGTATTTAGTGATGCCAATGTTTCGTTTAATAATATGATGTATGAAGTCGCATATATTTCAATTTCTTTGTTTCATTCAATTATGTCTTGCGGTTTCATTCTAGTATAATAAATTATAGATGATTATCTTTCTTCGTTATAATTAGTTTTGTTTTAATAGAAGGTCCATTTGACTCCACATACAAAATGATTAGAAATAATGTCCGTCCGTCGCATAGATGAAATAATTAGACAACAGACGACAGGATATACTTGTTGTATTGATAGTGCTGAATAGGGATTAAAAACAGCTAAGAGTCAATCTTTACAAAAAATGGCACCGCGCATCTTTTTAGATGTCATCCTGGCGCTGGCGAGTTGAAACTATAGAAGCTATATTAGTACGCTCTCGAACTCCAACTGATTAAAAGCGGAAAAACGCTAGACAACGTGGGTTCCGTAAAAAGTCCAACAAATGTATTCTGACACAAAAACCTCCGATTAACCAGTTGTTATTATCTATTTACTTCAAGAGAAAATAGAGTCGATGCTTAAAACTCAACTGTACGACCAGTTGAGCAGCAAGATAAGTCAGACTGTTGAGCAGCAAGATAAGTCAGACTGTTGAGCACATAAAAATGCCTGTTTATAACAAGGCTAGAATGTTCCATTATGCTCAGAAGGGAAAGTCCAATCTCTGTGTTCTGATTGGCTGAGATTCACAAGTGGTCATTTTAGTGTATAAATGTTCATTCATTCGAACAAGCACTCCTCCATGAGATGGATGCCAGTTGAGGCCCTTATGCCGGTAAGTGTTAGTTTAATTCTATATCTCCCCCCCCCTACGAACGCAATGGTCTTTGGGGGAGAATGAGTTCCTTCTTGCCTGGTTAATTGTGAGAGAGTAACCTGGACAATGCTCGGGCAGATTTCACTAGCATTGGTTTAGCAGTGCCGGGTTATGTTGGGTGCCTCGGCGATGTAATTACATCTCCTCTGTTATGCGGCAATGGTGTACCAGGTGTATGGGAATTACAAGGCGTTGGATTGGGAGATTCAGTCGAAGCACTGGGAATAGAGACTGGAATTACAGGTGTTGCAAGTTTTCTGAGGAATCTGCGGTTTCGCAAAGTGATTCTGCCTGACCCATCAATCCTGATCCGATACTGATGGTTAGGGAGAGTTTCGACAACACGACCTGTTGTGTCCCATCGACGATTGTTTGCACGTGGTATTGATACTCTTTCTCCTTCTTGGAGTGGGCATAAAGTATGCGCTGTGCGATTGTACCGCTCGGTGAGGTGAGCATTACACTGAGATAAGCTTATCTCACGGTTCCTAGCTGCAGCTATCCATTTTGCATGTGGTTTATATAGTGCGGGTTGGGATGGTAGGAAGTCACGAAGTCGGCGGTGGAGCAAGAGTTGTGCTGGGGATAGACCAATGCCTTGGATAGGGGTGTTGCGATATGGCAGGATGGCTCTGGCAACACTGTCATTATTCAATGAGCACTGGGGACCTGTATTTCCATGAATTATCCTCTTCGCTGTTTTTACAGCTAACTCTGCCCAGCCATTAGATTGAGGATATGCCACTGAGAACTGTCTGTGCTTCACACACCATGTCTTGAGGAACTGCTGAAACATGTTGGAATTAAAAGGTGGGCCACCATCGCTACTAAGTTCTTTTGGAGTGACATATGTGTGGAATAGTTTCCGACAAATAGATATTAGTGTTTAGGTGATGGCATGACCTGGTTTAAGATGATACAAAATAATCCAGCCAGTGAGTCTGTCTGCACAGACAAGGTATACAATGTGTCCCACGTAAAAAGGTCCATCACTAACTGCTGGAAGGGCCAATCTGGAGCTTGGGTTAATACGAGTGGTTCAGGTAGCTGACTTAAGGCAATGCTTGTGCAGATGAGGCAATTGGCTCGAAAGTTGCATATTGATGCATTCATACCGGGCCAATACACCGATTCATTGGCACGGGCTTTCATGCCAACCACGCCCTAGTGGTCTGAGTGTAGATAACGTAGTACTTTTCCTCTGAGAGATTTGGGTACCACGATTCTCACATCCATCAGTGCTAAGCTCCTGTCAGTACTTAGTCGATGGCGTACATCCCAGAAGTTATGGATTTCCGGTTCAGTAAGTGAACGTTTGGATGGAAAACCTAGCTGTATTGTGTTGATCAGAGTCGTCTAAGATGGATCATTTCGGCCTGATGCACGTACGTGATCAGCTGACAGGATTGTATCGTTGTCTTTAAAATCGTTCATGGCCTGCTAGGTTTCTACCTCCACCATAGCATCTATTTTATCCGAGATATGGGTATCTTCAGAGGAAGGTGTGTGGAAGATAGGGATGTAAGGGCAGTTATTGTAGGGACTGGGTTGCGAGAGACGGCATCGGAACCCTGATGCAACTTTCCTGGGCAGTGTTGGATGGTAAAAAAATACCTGAGTGATTTCTCTTTAAGCTTAAAGAGGCGCGGGTTATGTATCTTGCTCAGGTCCCTGTCGCCAAATACTCCTAGTAAGGGCTGGTGGTCTGTTACTACTATTACGTTAGGGCAGCCCATAATGAATATACGGCATTTGTCTAATGCCCAGGCGATTGCTGCTGCTTCGCCTTCAATGGGTGCATATCGGCGCTCCGCATCTGTGCAAAATCTGCTGCCTGCAAATACGATGTGCCAGCCCTCAGGACAACATACCGGTGCTTTCTCAGTAAAACATATACAGTGTTTTTGTAATAGCAGGAAACCCATACCTTCTTTACTCCAGTCTGGAGCAAGGCAGGTTGCTCTGTTAATATCAAAGGTCGTTACACCCTTTTTTACCAAATTCACAATGATTTGCCTGGATGTGAAAAATGCATTCTCGAGATCCTGATTCCAAATGAAGCGTGAATTTTGTTTGACAAGGTCTCGAAAGGGAGACATTATGGTGCTTAGGGAATGTGCCCATGCTACTTGTTTAACTAATCCAAACCAAGACCTTGCATCAGTTATATTCTTTGGGATAGGAAAGTTGGCAATTGCATTAAGTAAATTCTCGGAAAGGGCTACTCCTGATGTTATTTGAAGGCCTCCAAACTGAACCACATCTTTGCAAAATTGGAATTTATTTTTGTTAAGGACAATTCCGTTTTTTGCGCAAAGCGATAGGTAGTCAAATGTATGATAGAAGGCATCTTCTATACTGTTGTCAAAAGGTAGCGTATCATCAACGACCTTCACTTTGCGAGGAATGTTCTTAATGATCTCATCATATCTACGCGTATAGGCATCATCGGAGGCTAAGTATCCCTGAGGCATGCGGAGATACATGAAACGACCCCACTCCGTGATGAAAGTTGTAAGTTGCTGAGATTCATCATCTAGAGGGATTGAATGATAACCATCCATTGTATCTAAGACGGGTTTTTATTTGTTGGGTGGCACCTGTAATGCCAATTGGAATGGCGATCTAGTGTGATCTGTTTTTCGTTTGCACTGCGAGTTTAAATGCTGATAGTCCACCGTTCTTCTTGGTTTTCCATCTTTTTTTCTAGTGATTACCATAGTGCTGCACCAATCGGTAGGGGTACCAACGGGCACTGGAGTAAGAATGCCTCTTTTAACATCATCCCAAAGTGCGAGTCGTACTTGCTCCTTGAAATGATAAGGCACAGGAATTGGGTTGTGTTTGGCTTTTGGGACCGCTCCCTCTTTAAGGTGAATATGGGCGGCGGGGCCGGACATAGATGGGAACACCCCATTGTTTTTGAACGTTGTCTTGGCAAAATGCTCTAGGAGCAATCCTTAAGTCTACTAATGTTTTTTTCCGTTGGGGTGAAGGGAAGACTTTTGGGGCGACTTGGCAATTGATTCACATACTCAATGTGTTGTATTGCGATATTTGCCTCGGTTGAAAATGTTGCCGCAGGGTTTGGGAAATCTTCAGGCAGCATTCCCACATCAATGCATGCTGCCTTGCTGAAATAAAGTCGCTTGATCCCATCACATATGTAAAGGGCTTGCTTGGTTGTTCTTCCACACACTTCGAATTTCACAGGTAACCATCCCTGACACACAAGTGTGAAATCTCCCACAGTCCGAACGATTTTTCTTGATGCTACTAAGTTATTCATTGTGGGCCCCATGTTAAACAGATGCTTTGATCCCCCTAGACATATAGTGGCCCCACTATCAGGGAAAATCTTCAGCTTTGTTCGGTAGTCACCAGGGATGTTCTTCGCTTGTCTGGGATCTGGATTTGGTGAAAATGGGATAACATTCGCATCTATTTGATTTTCACTTACGGTTGTATATGTATCCCTTGTCTGGTTAAATGTGATGTGAGCGATAAGAGAATCCATGGGAGCCTCGTCAATTCCAATACAGGGTTTCTTTGCTCGGCACACTCTTGAAAGGTGGTTATGTTTCCCACAAGTGCTGCATGTTTGACCCCATGCTGAACATTTTAACTGGCGAGAGCTTGTTCCTGGGATACCATGATAATGGCTACCACAACCCATGCAAGCTTGAAAGTTATCACGTTTAGCGGAGTTGCTGATACTAACATGACCTTTATTAGCTTGAGCACTGGTTTTCTGCTTGCGGTACGTAGATATCCGTGCAATAGCCATGTCAGAGGTGTCAGTCATTGCAGTTTGGTCTTTCAATGCCGATTCGAACGCCTCAGAATGACGAACATTTTGTTCGAGAGTTGTAAGTGTTCCAACTTTGGCCAGCAGGTCTGCTTGGAGGGTATTGTTTGCTATTCCCCTGATGAGCTGGTCCTTGATGTACATGTTAGACAGGTCATGCTCACAATGGGGATATAAAAAGTTGCAGTCCAGGGCTGTGGCCCGGAAGCGGACGAGATAGTTCTGTATTGTCTCAGTCTCACCCTGTGACATGGAGGCAAAAGTAAGGCGATGAACGATGGGATTCAACCTTTGAGTGACCAATGCCTCTAACATTCCTAGTAGCTTGTCTGGGTCAGTGGTGAAGAATTTAGGGTGAGTGTTGACTATAGCATTCTGGACGAACTCATCAGCAGAACTGTATAGCTATATATTGGCCTGAGATGTTGGCATACCCGTCATCTTGGTGAATACTTCCCAAACAATCCTGAATTTTCGGAATTGTTGGGGGGTCATTTCAAGATTGAGCTGCGGCAGTTTCGCGGCTGGTGCTTTAGCGTATGTTACCTCAGCAGAGAGTTCCTTAGCTTATTTAAGGATTGAGAGAGTTTCTCCCATTGTCGCGATCCCTAGGTCTTTTAACATGGCCCGATCCATCATTTGCAGGGTCCTTTTTGTCAGCTTTTCACTTGCAAATGTGGCAGCATAAGTTCGAGCTGAGCTAGCAGAGATCCCTGCTTTGAGGAGGTACTGCTCCCAATCTTCAGGATCTATATATCCTGTTCGTAGCGCCATATAGAGTCGATGCTTAAGGTTCAACTGTACGACCAGTTGAGCAGCAAGATAAGTCAGACTGTTGAGCAGCAAGATAAGTCAGACTGTTGAGCACATCAAAATGCCTGTCTATAACAAGGCTAGAATGTTCCATTATTCTCAGAAGGGAAAGTCCATTCTCTGTGTTCTGATTGGCTGAGATTCACAAGTGGTCATTTTAGTGTATAAATGTTCATTCATTCAAACAAACACTCCTCCATGAGATGGATGCCAGTCGAGGCCCTTATGCCGGTAAGTGTTAGTTTAATTCTATAAAGTATGTGACTGTTTTACTTAGTTTTATTTGAATTTTCCGGGTGCCTTTCTATTTTCTCTTATCCCTCCCCCTTCTCTCCCTATTCTATTGTGATTTTGTTTTGCTGTCTCGCCTTTTTCATCTGCTTGTGCGGCTGCCTCTGGGGTTTTCTGTCTTTTGATTTATCTTACCGGTTCTAGGTAAATGCATCCGACTGAACGGAGAGGAGGTTAAATGGAGTATTTATATTGGTTAAATCCCATTGGATTATTTATATTTAAAGTGTCGAATTTTTATTTGCCAAATTATGATTTGTACTGCAATGTCAAAATGCGTAGCACAAATCCAGTAACATGCTGACTTGGACAATTCGGCTTCAGGTCGAGGTAAATGCTCGAGCCGATACGATGCGAATGTAACCGAAAATCGGCATTCATAAATTAAAGGAATGTAAACTCGATTGAATATTTTTCGGAAACATTCATTAACCTACAGCACTTTCAGCATACACTACACGAATGTTATTATTTCGATTATTCAGACTACTATTCTCATTTTGGTTGAGATTTCTTGACAACGTTTCAGCCGATATATCTTTTGACCTTCTTCGGGTGCCTCTTTTCGAATTAGGGAATCTGTCTTGCCCTCGTGGTGATGCAAGTAAATAGGACGTATATAACACATGAATATAGACGTGGCTACTTCAATAGTTATAAACTCATAGAATATCGGTGTATTTCGATAACAAATTTTTATGGTTTCAAACTCATAAAACAAACAGTGACGTTACGATATTCGTATACTATTTGTCATCCAACAATAACGCTCACTAAATAATATCACTCGCCAGAGCAAGGACTAGTTCTTATATTTTAAACATTACCATTTTTAGCTGTAGTCACTTCAGTAGTGATTAAGTTATAAAATATTGGTGTATTTTGATACAAACTGAAAGGTTTATATGTATATATATATATATATATATATATATATAAAGTTAAGACGATGTTTCCCCTGTACCTTCTGGAATGATAGGAAAATAACCACATGCATCACAGGCTACTAAACTCATCACTATATTACGTTTATTCACTCGAGCGTGTTTTAGTAAATGTGTTATTATTTTTCTCCAGCTAACACTAAATATTACTTTTGTCCCGCTATCTTCGACTCTCCTCAAAACATACATCATATAGGTGGTAGCAAAAACTTTTCCCGCTAATACTTTAGTACTAACACTCTTCTCATCGACACCGGGAACTAATAAACAACGTCTACTTTTCAAAAAAGTGTCCGTTATTATTTAATATTTGTCTGCTATTAATTTACTACATAATACAAACAATTAGGCACACATTTACTGGAAACTCCCGCTGAATTTCGAGAATATCATATTTCGTTATTTCTCCGTAATATGTATACATTTATAGTCATTCCAGTTATTCGAGAATGCAATTAATGAACATAGTATTTAATTTTTAAACATGGCGGCTACAATTTCTTCAACGACTCGAATTCTGAATTAAGTAACTATACGTCAAGATACTCAACAGGTCCACACAGTTGACATTTTCTGATTCCAACACCTTTCATGTGCATAATATCCAAAAATTGGAATAAAACATTGATTTATTTGTATAGAAATGACCCAAAACGTGTGACTGGTAGACCCTACATTCGGTCGCTTTAAGGCGAATCGTATGATAACACACATGGCAGCTACTGGCTGGCTTTGTTTCAATTACCTATTTTTCAATACATTTTCTACTAATTTTCGTAGGCTAGTTGTTACGAACATAGATCCAGGACCGAGAAGTTCATGGTTCGATCCCAGTCGGCTAATACAATTTATTTTTCTTTTTTTACATTGTTAAGATTCTGCCTACGAGGTAGAGGGGTACAACTGACTATGGGCATTTTTTTTTAAATCAACGTTATTATGTAGTCATTAAAAAAATCAATGTAATATGTAGTGATTTAACTATTGTGAATATCATTCTGATGTGACCTATTTGCGTTCGGTCGGTTGCTGACAAATTTTAATTCATTCTTTTCAATTTCTCCCGTGCAACGCCGGGGCACGGGTACAGCTAGTATATATATATATATATATATATATATATATATATATATATATATATATAATGGGGTGGATGTTTTCTATTTACTTGTATTTAAGTTATAGTTAATTTATTTTGTAACCCGGACCCCACACGCTCCTTCCTTGCGACGGCATCAAATGTAATGAGAACCGTCCTCGGCGCAGGAATCCTTCCTGACTGTGAACACCCTCTCTGGCTATGATCGTCTTAGTGGCCAAATAAAAAAAAGATGTGTCGAACTCCTCCGGTCGGATGAATGACGATTTCGCTGTGAAGGCAAGGTTACTCAAACAACAACTGCAACAGAAATAAGTCAACAAACTCAGCGGTTTCCTTTTGTATCCAATTAATTATTAAAAACAATCAAAGGAAGGATTAATTTTACACTTGAATTTTAGAGTCTCTTATTTTGGTAAATTGTCTTGGTTTACTAAACTGGTCGTCGTCTCTCTGTGTATCCTCTATTTACGATTTCCCAGTTGTCAATTAAGTTGTAACTTGTCTACTGAAAACGGTGTGTGTGTGGGGGGGGGGGGGCTCCCATGGCCCTGCCGAACGAGAGCGTGTTCGCGCACGCTGTCATTTGGTCGACACGTCTGTCTTGGTCGGATTCTAATTTCTAACTGACTCGTGACGTCTTCTCGTTTCAACAACAAAGGTCCTCTCGCTTCCCAGAAAAGGCATATCATTACACTCTTTCTCTCTCTTGAGGTCAGGGTGGGGCATACTGACTTGCTCTCCCTCTCTCTCTCCCCCCTCTCTCTCTCTCTCTCGTCGGGTGGTACGACAATCGAAATTCATCGCTTACGTTTTTTTTTTAGATCTTATCTACACTAAAGAAAGCCATTATCCTCTCTCTCGGGGCCAGGGTTGGGCATACTGACCTACTCTCTTTCTCTATTGGACCCCACCTCTTATCATGACAAAGCCCCTATTCGCTTTCTTATCTTGTCGATGTCCACACCATTAGTCATTAAGACCCCAGCAACATTCCGATCTCGTGTATGGTAAACAACTGGCCCTGTGCGTGGTTAATTGCTTCTGATACGCAACACGCTTTTTCCCAGACTTTCGGCGCCGTTTCTCGGCTAATGTTTGGACAGTCGAAATATGTACTAGTTCCTAGATCTTCACTTGTTTCTACGTAGGGCATGATTTCCCTGATGCATATTGGTGCGCCCTAAAAGGGCAGATTGCGTCGGCTGCGATCACTGTTTCACAATTTAAACTATTAATATATTATTTAGTTAATTATAGAGGGTATTCATATTAGTTTAAAATGGATTATTATAAACTTATTTTAATTTTTTATCTCACCGGTGTCGGTGGGCTACTTTGTGTTTGCGTAGTTAACCACCGGTAAAATAAACGATGAAGTCCTTAAGTGATTACAATTATAGGAAATGGCTATTTTATGTTAATATAAGTGGTTGGTTTGGAAATTGAGTAACTATTATTAAACAAAAAATAAAGAAATTATAAAAATAATTATACACGATGAACCGGAAATGAGTTATCTTTATGTTAATCTAGGTAAGTAGTTAGGGTATTTTGTGTAAATCCAGGTAATTAAGTCGGGAATAGGTATCTTATATATTAAAGGAGGAATCTAAATGTAAACGCTGATGGCTAGTTGAGAGGTGGTTCATATCGGGTAGGAAATTAGGGAGGTGTGGTTTGAGCGGGGGAATTCTGTATGGTTTTCGTCTAATCGTTTTTTTTCCTAAGTGAATGATTTGGGGGTAAATTTAATTTTTCGGCTTTGGTTCAGGTTGAATTTATACTTGGGATCTTGTCTTTTTAGTTTTGTATAGGATTTTCTTTGAGATCATGTAAGGTAAACTTTTATTTTATTCTGTTTAATCATTTTACATATATGTTTTAATTATATATCTATATTGGTTACATTTAATTTTTATAATGTATTCATTACATATATATATATATATATATATATATATATATATATATATCTTGTATGTAGGTTATATATATATTTTAAATATATTCTTAGTTATGTATATTTTCATTATATATATTTGCCTTTTTTAATACCATATATTTGTGTATATGTGTTTGATTTGGAGTTGATTGGTGTGTAAAAGTTATTGCAGTTTGTGAGTGGAAACGTGTGGTTTCATAATGGTTGTGTATATAATAATGGATTTAAGGGTGAGGGGGAGATATCATACTTTATATTTTGCTGTTTATTTTAATTATTAAAGAGATAAATTATTTAGATAGTTAGTTCTGTACCTTGTATTTCTTGAGTGTATTATGATTCTATTTATGGTTATTTTAGAGGGAAAACTATCTGATTGTTATGTTTTTGTTATTGGACAATTTGTCAGGAGAAAGATTTCCTGTAGGGGCATATTCTGAAAGATTTCTTTGTCCCCGCGCCGCAAGACATGAAAGTAAGTATCGCCTCTACTTAAATACGTTGCTTCAAGTATGTTTAATCTTAATTATGAAATGATACGAATGTTCAGATATTTAATAATTATAAATGTTATATTTACAGAAGACTTTACTCAATGCTTATAGTGTTTAAAGAATCGAATAACACTACTAATATGTGGTTCAGAGTTTGGTACATGAGTTTCTTAGGTTCAGCAATTTTCTCGGGCTATGCCCGTACACGGGCCCACCGTATATACTATATTTGTGTTCCTATATTTTTTAGCTTTAATTTAGTATATACGTATTATATATGTAGCGATCTGTCATTGTGTGTAGATCTCAACACGAATTGAATTTTAATTTCAATTTTAAGACCCCTTAAGCTTAAGTATTGAGTTTTAAACATTTATTAGAATCAAAATCATGTTATGGATTTTGATAAAATCAGCATAAGGTTTCTAGACATAAAGCTAAGTATCATTATATATTGATTTTAATCTTCGTAAGGAGACATAAAAATGGTGCAAAACTGTTCTATGACAAGTATTCTTCTAGTATATATACCACATATTTTTATTATTAATGTGTTTGTCTTTTTTGGTTTATTTATCTCCCATGCTGCTCATGTTTGATCGGTTAGAGAATGTGAGAACAACAAAATATGAACAAATAGTAGAGCAGATATGTTCTTTATATAAATTGCCATAAAGAGGTTATTCTTCGAGGTTATTCTCATTTACAACCCACATTTTAGCAGCGACATTTTGCGAATTGTTTGTTTTTAAGATTGCCCAATTTGCAGCCTGAATGTCATCAAATGCACTAAAATATAACAGTTAATTTATTTTTGTGAGTTTAACCTCATAACTTATCCACACTTTTGTACTTAATGATATAATTAAAATAATGAAAGTTTGTATTTTAGTTTTACATGTAGAATAGTTGAGATATCTAATTCAAGACGGGTACATAATACTTAGACACACTTGTACTTTAATTCAACAAAGTAGACAAGGTTTGCTTTTTTAATTCGTCTGATCATGTACAAGCTTTCAAACCTAAATAACGATCGCTCCCTTCCGCGGAATAAAGGAATGCCGGAATTTATTCGTTCAGCCGGTCTGAATGACTGTTTTCTTATACGCTCTGTAAGCGGGATGAGAATTAACGAACACATGGCTGTTTGCAAATGCCGACATCCGTGTGAAGCTTCCACAATTAAGTGTGATATTTGATTTAATACGAATGTTTAAATTATTAACGAACGAACCAAAATTGGTAAGACTTTTAGTGTAGCGATAGTAGACGTGGGTTAGGGAAAATAAAGTTAAAATCGGAGAATTTTCAATTAGAAGTTAATAATAAGAGTTATGGTTACGTGCCAATATATTGCGTTATAGACAAGAAGTTTTAAATGACACGTAGCAAATAAACAGTGAAATACGCGGAAGAAAGATCGGTCGTGCTTTGTGATAGCTGCACCGTACCCTATGAGTTAGGAGTATTAAGTATGCATAGTGGAGAAGAAAAATAAAGAAAAATATACATTGTTCAACTCATTGACTTTCTGCTGTCATTTTTAATAACTTTTATGACTACATTTTTTTAATAAATAACGATTGCAACAAGAGAAAACAAACAGAAATACGTCACTATACATGCTGTATCTGTATACAACAAGACACCAACCGGCGATATTATATCACGGTCGACAGTTAAAGAATTATTCCAGTGTAGTGTTACAATAAATGTTGCTAAATGTACTCAATTAAACTGAATAAGAAGTGTCAATAAAAAAAGTTAAAATACGTAAAATTTCAAATTCGAAACAGTTTAATTTACGTTTAGTAATTGTTAGAGATTTTACCAGAATAAAATAATCCATTTTATTATAATAAACTTTGTTATTGTATTCTCGTAAACTGTTCGTTAATTTGTTCCAAAAAAACTGTTCGTTAATTTGTTCCAAAAAACTGTTCGTTAATTTGTTCCAAAAAACTGTTCGTTAATTTGTTCCCAAAAAACTGTTCGTTAATTTCTTCTGAAAAACTGTCCGTTAGTTTATTCTCCTGAAACGGTTAGTTATTTACTTCCCATAAAACGGTTCGTTATTTACTTCCCATAAAACAGTTCGTTATTTTCATCCCATGAAACGTTTCGTTATTTTCATCCAATGAAACGTTTCGTTATTTTCATCCAATGAAACGTTTCGTTATTTTCATCCCATGAAACGTTCGTTATTTTCATCCAATAAAAATTTCGTTATTTTCATCCAATGAAACGTTTCGTTACTTTGCCTGAACATTGAATTGTAATTAAATTTGATTCGAACCTTATTTTATTTTCACTTTATATATATATATATATATATATATATATATATATATATATATATATATACTATTTCATGTATCCACATAAAGTTTTATAAGGAGATATACTTTTTTATGTACCAGTTTCCCGTGTTTACTTCAACAGTACTCGATACGTAAGTAGAGCTAGGTAGTAAGTTATGAAAATAAATTTATGGCAATTAAGCTACACTGAAGCTCCCGCGTTTCATCCCCGGGGGAGCATCTGTTGTAACAATATTGGTTTGCCGGGGGCGTTAGTTAATCTTGGTACGAATTGTTTGACGGGGCGGCAGACCTTTTCGGAACGTTTATCCTTTGGCAGCATCCATGTGGCAAGATCTTTTATCCTAGGGACGAATTGTGGCGAAATGTCGAACGGGGGACGTCTGACTGCATATGCACGTAATTTACTCGCAGTTCTTACCAGTGAGCAATCATCGTCTGACGATAGTCACTGTCGTTCGCCTCTGAGATTGGCTGGCTGACTGGCTAGGGACCATTGTGCTGCAAAAGAACCTTATGTAAATAATGGAACAAACCATTTTTAATTTTTGATATAAAATACAGGGTGATTTCCCCCCCCCCCAAAAAAAAACGGGCCCCAAATGTAATTAGGCCCCGTTTCTTAGTATTTCGTCCAAATGAAATGAATTTTGGGGCATAACTAGTTTATTATATTCACAACATCATATCAAAACACTAGGGTATTTGGCCTATTTTTCTCCGTTCTACAGCATGTATTCTAGATGGACTCCTTTTAGCTCCGTGAATTTCTTGAAGCGCAGAACGAAGTTGTCCATGACGTTCTTACAGACTGAATTGGGAATGGCTCTCATCTCCTCCCTGATTGTTTCCTTTAGTTCCGTGAGGGTTCTGGGTTTGCTTTCGTACATTTGTCTTGAGACTTATCACTCGGCCTCCGAAGTTCTCTTTCAGACAATCTAGGGACAGGTGTGAGCTGTGAGAACTTGCTCCGTCTTGCTGGAACCAAAACATGCTCATGAGCGACGGGTAAAGGGTCTGGAGCTCACTCTTGAAGGTTTTGAGGACCTCCACATACCGTTCCTTGGTGACTGTCACTGCTGCGCCAGATTCTTCGATGAAGATTGGTCCGATGATGCCTCTGACCGAGATTGCATCCCACACCGTGCAATTAGGAGAGTGCATGGGGCTTGGTGGCTACTTCATCGGGTCTGGATGACACCCAGACGACATTTGTCCTGGAGTTCGCCTTTCCGTCAAGATGGAAGTGGGCTTCATCTGAGGTCCAAAGGAGGTTAAGGAAACCTGGTGTCTCCTCGATCTTGTCGAGCATCTTGACTACCATAGCGCTCCTCTGCTTCTTGTCTGAGGATGTAAGGGTCTGCAGCGTCTGTATTCTGTATGGGTAAGCCCTGATATTGTTCACCAGCACTCTCCTGCAAGTCTCACGGGAGATACCGAGGGACTGACTTCGCTTACGCACAGAGCGTTTCGGACTCTCCTGGAGACACTCTCTCACACTTTCGACCAGCTCGGCTGTCCGCTTCTTGGGACGTGCCAAGTGGGTTGGACGGTTCTCACTGGCAGCGTTGAAGTTCTCCACGGTCCCATACTTCTCGAAGTTGTCCACCCAGTTCTGAATTCTGCTTTTGGGTGGAGCCTTTTCACATCCGAACTGATGCATAAAACTGTCCTGGGTCTTCTTAAACGAGCCTGTCTTGTAGTAACATTTAACACAGTGTATTCTTTGTCCCAGCTCCCACTGAAGTCTTGGTGTACTCACGGTCGTTGATTCTGCCATGTCCTGTAAAATAAGGGCAATCGGTGAATAAATGAAAGAAGTATCACATAAAGTGTACACGGGGCCCGTTTTTATTAGTCACCCTGTATATATTTATTTTCTTCCCAAGCACATTTTTATAACTTGGGGGAACGCGACAAAACGCGTGCGTCCATGTCCGAATTCAAAAACCCGTTTCTGCTTATGAGAGAAAGAAAGAGAAGGGGAAAGAGAGAGAGAAGGAGAGAGAGACAGAGTGAGAGAGAAAGAGAGAGAAAGAGAAAGGAAGGGAGAGAGAGAACCAGTCGAAGTTCACCTGCTTCTTTGCGTCTCTGGTATTATGTTTTGAGTTTAACTCAAATATATCTGATCTGTGACCCCATCAACTAAAACCTGTCACCGAATTGGTTTGACATTTATATTTCCTTGTCAGCTCTGGTGTCACGATCACACCGAGTACAGAATCTCTATTGTTGAACTTTCTTGCTTTCCCGAAATTTCAGCGCAAGTTTGGCGTAAGGCCCACGAATGCAGTGCGGAGCCCTCAGCTCCCCAAATTCTCACGCATTGTGCTTAATTGCCATAAACATATTTTCATAACTTATATATATATATATGACTAAGACCACTATTCCCTGTACGAAACCTTTTATTTTTCGAAAAACATCTCAATGTATGTATTTAATGTTTATCATAAAGTGGAGAATATATATATATATATATATATATATATATATATATATAAGGTCGGATTAAAGATAACGGATTTTTCTCTTTTCGGCATTTTCTTAATCGGTATCTTTATCTGGTGAGCTAGTTTCCGAGTATTTGGTGTTAACTTATAATACATGAATTATCACCGGAGACCCGTAAACTAGTTTGCCGAGTCGAAACAAAGATTAATTAAATAACAGAAAAAGAACATTCCGTCGGCTTGATCAAACATATCGATATATATTCTCCACTTTAAAATAAAAACCAATGTATATATATATATATATATATATATATATATAATTATTATTATTATTATTATTATTATTATTATTATTATTATTATTATTATTATTATTATTTCACGTATCCACATAAGATTTCATAAGGAGATATACTTTTTTATGTATCAGTTTCCAGTGTTTACTTCAACAGTACTCGATACATAAGTAGAGCTAGGTAGTAAGTTATGAAAATATATTTATGGTAATTAAGCTACACAGAGGCTCTCACGTATTATTCTCGGGGGGAATCTTCAGGCTAAAATATATATATATATATATATATATATATATATATATATATGTATATATATATATATATATATATATATATATATAAGGTTTACGAGTTCTAAGCAAATTATACAATCCAATTATAATATTCCAATTCCACACTAGTATGCAGAAAAGTAGATTCGTCTGTTTCGATTGAGAAAAGAATATAAGCTAATCCGTTCAATGTTCATTTTAATGAACCGTTTGATAAAATGTGTCGCCTCCGACCATAATTTCGTCATCTAAACAAAATTGCCCCCATTCTTTTCTGTGCGTAGGTGGAGAATACTAATTATCGACTTCGAATAGTCAGCATTCGTCAAAATGAAAGAGATACGCGGTGGAGTAGAACGCCGGCCATTTTAATCATCACAAGACACATGATCTTGCCTGAAAGAATGAATGATATTCCTGTTATCATAGGACAAATTATCACCTCTGTTGAGTGGAATTCTCTGGCCAGAAAGCCAATATTTATGCACCTGAACATATTCTATTTGTAAAATGACGTCAGACATATGCTATGTGTCTGATTATTAGAGTTTTTGTAGGAGTAGCATAGATAAATAATATTGGCAGTCTAATATATTTTATTTTTTAATAAAGGTAAATTTATATGAAAGTCAAGAAAGTTGCGCCAAATCAAATAATTATTAAATTTGTATTAGTTGGATTATTCGGACTACTTTTCTAATCTTGGATGTTATTCTCACAACGTTTCCGTCGATGTAACCTTTGACCTTCTTCAGGTGCGTGTTGTCAAATTCGGCACGAATCTTTCTAGATATAAGTGCTAAGTAATAAGTCTACAGTGACAGTTACCTGGGGGTTGCAGGTTCAATCCCCAGTACGGGCGATACTAAAAATAAAATTACGAATTAAGACTTCTATCCGGCCATCGCTTATGGAATGAGAGTAAGCTACCCCCGTGGCTTATATAAGTGGTTCCGTTCGAAATTTCGTACAGATTGCCGAGTTCGAAAAGACGGACATTAGGAAGGTTATATCGACCGAAACGTTGTGAGAAAAACATTCAAAATCAAAAGAGTAGTCCGAATAATCCATATACAAATTATAAATTCTCATCTTTTAAATTTTGAACACAATTATTGAATTTTTCTAAAATTATCGGTATATATCTGATAACATATGTTATTTTATGTAATTTTATTAAGTGAATTTTAAAAAATGTGAGTCGTTGTTTTAATATTGTAATAAAATATTACAAAATGTTATACGTAAAATTAATATTTTAAAGAATATTTTGTTTATTTTACATTTTATTCATTTCAGAAAGAAGTTAAACATTCGATTTAGAGTTCACTGAGATCTACGTCTAAATAAAATCAACAAATTAAAATAAGTGTGTTAGAAGTAGCAGCGACAGTGAATGTTGTTTTACGCATAGACACTCAATAAGACAACCTTTTCCATGATCAGTTTTTTTCAGCACGCCAGAAAAGCGAGAATATTCACTTCGAATTCCAGCGCGTACTATAAAACCCCAAACACGCTTTCATTCTCTATTGCCGTTTTTTCCTCCATAGACAACATACGTGCGCCCGTCACAATACAGCTTACCCTCTTTGGACGCGAACTACTAAACATAGCGACGACATATATACACTGAAAAACGAACGCATGTACGAAGCTCATACCCATATTTTCTCTAATAAAACCGACACTAATATACACGCTCATGTTAATGCCTATCCCATTTATACATACTTTAGCACGCAAACGCACACGCTGCTAGCCGAAATCAACATGTGGACTGAATTTCTGATTACAGCCCAAATAATTATTTCTTCACTTAGAACGCTCTTGGGCTGTTTGAACTCTCATTCATTAGCAACTTATTATTTTGCATCGTTTTAACAAGTTGTCAATGAATCAATTACTTTTGTATGGATAGATTTTGATCTTCTTTCTGTTGCTTATGTCCTATCTTCAGCAAGTTAGGAATGTTAAATAACATTATCTTTATATCTTTGTCCTTACTATACTTTTGCATTATAAATCCAGTGTTTTCATATATATTATAATCACTTGTTTTTATATATATTATAATACCTAGTTTTTATATATATTATAATCACTTGTTTTTATACATATTATAATCACTTGTTTTTATATATATTATAATCACTTGTTTTTATATATATTATAATCTCTTATTTTTATATATATTATAATCACCTCTTTTCATATATATTATAATATCTTGTTTTTATATATATTATAATCACTTGTTTTTATATATATTATAATCACTTGTTTTCTTATATATTATAATCACTTGTTTTCATATATATTATAATCACTTGTTTTCATATATATTATAATCACTTGTTTATATATATATATTATAATTCCCTTGTTTTTATATATATTATAATCACTAGTTTTTATATATATTATAATTACTTGTTTTTATATATATTATAATCACTTATTTTTTTATTTTATAATCACTTGTTTTCATCTATATTATAATCACTTGTTTTTATATATATTGTAATTACTTGCTTATATATATATTATAATCACTTGTTTTTTATATATATTATAATCACTTGTTTTTATATATATTATAATCACTTGTTTTTATATATATTATAATCACTTGTTTTCCTATATATTATAATCACTTGTTTTTATATATATTATAATCACTTGTTTTCCTATATATTATAATCACTTGTTTTTATATATATTATAATCACTTGTTTTCCTATATTATAATCACTTTTTTTCATATATATTATAATCACTTGTTTTCCTATATATTATAATCACTTGTTTATATATATATATATATATATATATATATATATATATATATTATAATCCCTTGTTTTCATATATATTATAATCCCTTGTTTTCATATATATTATAATCACTTGTTATCCCCCAAACATGGAAAATGCCGAGTGACCCTGCTAGTTTACTTATAAATTTGTGATTACGGAACATATTTGCTACCGTTTAGTCGAAAACAAACATCGAGTAATTTGAATCACTTTACCTACATAGACTTTCCCACGTTCCCTTTCTCATCTTACATGTCTACTGTAAAAACCCAAAATCTCTACTTAATATATTATGGTTCGGATTTTATTGGATGAGGATTAATCATTTAGATTATTTAGACTGCTGTTCTCATCTTGGACGTTATTCTCACAACGTGTTGGCTAAAGTAACCTCCGACCTTCTTCAGCCAACAATTTCCCAGATGTTGCAGGATCAATCCTCATTACCTCTCTTGTTCGTGTGCAGCATAAACTCTGGGCGAGTTGAGCCGGCTTCTTTCTTCAATGAGAAAGTTTCTAGGAAATATTAAATTCACAACCAATCTCCAGTCACATGTATATCCCGATTAGGGGAAGGGATTTTAATGACGTTAATTGTTTATTTTTTTTAAAAATTTCAGTTTCTGCAGGGAAGAGTCTCTGCCCTCTCACATACAGCGTCTAATATTATATTCTCAAATTATACCTCATCTCGTACTGACCTGTATCAACGTCGCTTAACTTCGTTAACTACAGGCGATACTGAGAATAAAATAAAAATTACTTAAGTATTTACCCGATCATGACCGACGGAACAAGAACAATCTACACATCCGTTGATTAAGTAAACAGTTCAGTTTGAATTTTCGTATAGATTATAGTGTTCAACAAGACACACTTGAAGAAGATCGGAGGTTACATCGGCCAAAACGTTGTGAGAATAATATCCAAGATGAGAATTGTGGTTTGAATAATGCTCAGTCTACTTCGATAATTCCAAGGAATACTCTCTCAATGAAGAGCTTCGAAAAGCTTTAATATCTCGACGATACGGTCGTCCTTTTGTCTGTTTTTCTTTTCTGTAAGGCGGAAGATTTCATAATCTGCGCAAGTTTTTTCTTTTATGACCTCAACAACATGACGTTCAAACTTATTTTAATATATATATATGATTATAATTATTCACGGACACGCGTTTCGTTGTCTTAAGACTTGTCAGCGTAGCTAGATTTAGCGAGATTCTAAACAGGGACCCGAAAGACCGGAGTGCGACGCTCTACCACTGAGCCAAAACTTCTGCTAGTATGAGTGGGAGAAATGTCTCTGGAATCCCGGCTTCGAATATCGCTAGGTATTAAGGCAACGAAACGAAATAAATAAATATATAGTCTCAGGAGTACTTTTATCCCCCGCGCCGGTAATCTCAATTGTAATAAGAATAGGTAATACAGACCAACAGATCTTACAGGTAATACAGATATACGTTAAATGTATGAACACGGATAATGGCGGACACGAAAAAAAGATAGTGAAAGAACAACATAACATTTTGAGAAACATACAGTTACATAGTACACAATGTTGAAAAATACACAATAAAACAGGTGTGTAATTTACATATTTACGTGTTAGAAATAAACATGTAAAGCAGTTATACATTTAATGTATAAAAACAGACTATGACAGAGACGAAAACAGCAACAAAACACACAGCACCAAGAAACAAACATATAATATGGATGAGATAACGCATCTTGAGTTAATGACGTACACCTGGATACATATATATTTATTTATTTTGCTACAGAAAAAATAGTGCAACGTTCGTACCGTCGGTTTCAACCGTCGGTTTGCCATCTCTATTAAGCTCTTAATTTCTTATTTTTAACTTTAATTCTACATTAATCGAGCACTCTGCTGGGATTTTTCCTCCTATATTACAAATCAATACACATATATATATATATATATATATATATATATATATATAGTATAAGTTTTTCTTCGTACAAATATTATTAGTTACATATGTGTTTTAGTTGTCCTCTCCAATAGAGTCAACTTCCTCAAACCTGAAGAGAAATTCGAATTCCTCTTCAGGTCTGATGAAATTGACTCTATTCCGAAGACAACTGAAATATGTATGCACATATGTAACTAATAATGTTTGTACGAATAAAAACTTATACTAAAAAAGCTCTACTTCTTATTGAGCACTTTTTATAAACACTAAAGTTTCAATGGATGTACATTTATTAAACAAATATAACATATGTATTATATATATATAGTTTTGAAGCGATCATTCTATGAGCTGATTTGTGTTCAGAGTGCTTTGGGGGGGATTTCCTTTTTGAATTTGTCAACATTCCTCATGTGAGTTTTTTTTTTACTTCAACTTACAAAACTTTTATCAGGACCTGATCTAGAAATTTACCGTATGTTTCTCGTGTTTTTGACGTAATATGGTTTTCAAAATTTCATCATATATACACCTACTCTCTGATGATTGACAAGGTTGGATAAAAAATACATCTGTACAGATATGCCATGAAATACGTGTAAGAACAATGAATATTAAATTTTAAAAGATTACTTTTGAGGGTAAGATACAAAAAGAGAAATAAGCTATCATGAAAATACGGAAATAAAATAATTGTAAGAGCTTATGAGAATTAAGGTTTGGGATTGATTTCCAAGTGGTAATTGGAATACAAAATAATTATATATATATATATATATATATATATATATATATATATATATATATCAAGGGAGGCGCGATAGCGCTCTATCCCTTAATAGACTTAAACGACCTATGCTAGAAATTTTATTTATTTGATCAGTCATAACTCAAAAACCAATAAACCAAATTAGTTAAAACTTTGCACAACATTTTCATTTGATAGCTTCTATAAGTGTGTAGAATTTCAGCATCATTAGTCAAGGCAACCCAGAGATCTAGAAAGGTCAGGAGTGATTTTGTGTTATTCGTGTGTACGTACGTACGTGTGTGCCACCCTGTATCTAATCAACTATTTGATGGATTCAGCTGATTTTTGGCAGAGATAGAGGGTATAGGGTCTAGTTGATGCCATTTTAATTTCAGTTTACCATATACCTTAGTTTTCCAGAAAATCTTTTTAAAAACCTTAAAAATTACCATTGTCTTGAGGCATAGCCTTTACAAAAGTAGTGACATTCCATGATAAATGCCAGTAGACTGAAATCATACTGAAATCATTAATAGGGTTAATAGGGTTAAGATAAAAATTCATATACACTAAATGTACAAAAGCAAGGAAATTCCAAAATTTTTACACTTTTATTGTCATTAAGAGTATGGCTACATATCAACCAACTCATTTCACTATCACATCACTACAGTATGAATCTCTATGCATGAGTGGATGATGTGTGTGAGGTGCGCTGAAAAAAAATTCCTACAAGTAAAATACATAGCCCTGTTGTGCTCGCATACCCTTATGTACCCTTGTGTATATAAATTTTCATCTTAACCCTATTAAGGGCATATGATTTCAGTATACTGGCATTTATCATGGAATATATATATCATGGAATATATATATATATATATATATATAGTAAGCAATGAAAATATATATGGCAATCAAGCTACACAGAGGCTCCCGTGTTTCATCCCCGGGGGGAATCGTCAGGCTAAATGCATTTAGCCTGACGATTCCCCCGGGGATGAAACACGGGAGCCTCTGTGTAGCTTGATTGCCGTATATATTTTCATTGCTTACTACCTAGCTCTACTTACGTATCGAGCACTGTTGAAGTATATACTGAAAACTGATACATACAAAATGATATCTTCTTATAATATTTTATGTGGATACATGAAGTACTATATATATATATATATATATATATATATATATATATATATATATATACACCAGCTATATTAACCCGTCATTTTCCAAGTAAAGACCTAGTACCAGGTGAGAGAAACATAATTAAAAACATATAAATTCACATCCTTGTTCAGAATAAAAGTACTTCTATTTCTTAATACATGTATCAAATGGAGCAGAGGTTGGATCCTGAAACGCATAAACATTATTTTGTTCGTTTAGGTTGTACTGCAAACCAAACCCGTTTGCCTGGAGATGCAGTAGAGAACCGCCAATTAAGTTTAATTGTATTACTTACAGTATCGTTCGGTCATGAAATAAATTAAATAAAATTATTAAAAATTATTACATAATTTAAAAAAATATTTTAAAATGTTACGTTTATACGTGAAGACGGACATTTTTAAGTGAATTTAATTGCGAAAAACACACCTGTAAAATAAAAGATTAGAAAATGGCAAATGAAAAAAAATAGAGAAATGGAATCAATATTAAACGAAAATGTAATAGAGCATATAACTTGAAGTCTAAGTGTATATATATATATATATATATATGTATATATATATATATATATATAATAAATGGCATGGCTACCCTACATTGCTCGGTGGCATCAACCACAAAATAGAAGTGTGTAACAGTTTTCTTTTAAAAATGTTAAATCTTTCTATCCCTCTCTGTCTCATTACCTTCCCTATCTCCTGCTCTATTAGTGGGGTCACGAATTCGCCAACTTCAACCCCATGAGGAGGTTAACCCCCGTCTCCGAATACATGACCAACTGTAGGCCGTAGGCGGCGACCCGGGATTCTAAAGACGGGATTATGGTGGCTGAGCCAAATCAGAGGCTGATCCGATCAATCGGCTGGAATAAATTTACCTTCAACTGCATTATTCAATTTGATGCTTCAAAAAATCAAAACCTCATTTCTCATTTGTATTTTCTTCCCAAATAGATACTAGAAGGCTGAGGGTCAATCATATTCAGAACAAAGAAGATTACCAATACCAATAAGTATTTGTTTTCTGATAGTAATGTTCTTACCCTCTGTGACATTTACTTCTACGAGTAATGTATTATGATAGCAATATATTCTGGGAATACTGTTTTTTTAAGTGATGATGATACCCTCCCTGTAAAATTTCCTTCTACGAGTAATATAATGTATTCTGGGACCAATCTTTTCCAGTAGTGTTTTCTGGGAGCAATGACGGCTCGCACTCATTAAAATTTTCATCTGAGAGAAATCATTTCTAAGAGTAATACAATAAATTCTTGGAACAATGTATTGTATGAGCAAATATTTTAGGAATATAAAATAAGTATCCTACGTATGGATTTATATTTGACACATTTATTCGGCATTAAATAACCCATATATTGTTGATAAGCCGAAAAATCAACGAAACCAAACCCTCTCTCCCCTCTATTTCCCCCTTTTCCCTCTCTCCCTTCTTTCCCCTCACTCTATATATCATAAGTACCATTTTACACAAATAGTCGATGGAAATTCACTCTCCATATCGAATCTTCTGACTAAATTTTTCCAGTTGATTCTGAAGAAAGCAATATTACAACAAGAGATGAGTCGATATTTTGTTCTAGGCAATTCTGAAAAATAATATATCAGCTTTGTGGGGTGTGTCTTGTGCAGTTTCTGACTTTGAGGTGGACACATAAACACACTGACAATTACCGTTTATGATTCCAATCGATTTTGCATGCTGGCCCTTATTTTCTATTTTATTCCGATTTTATGAAGTTTAATTGAATTACTTATTGTATTTTCCGTGTATTACATTAATTGAATGAATTGTTTAAAATTATAACATAATTTACTTTTAAAAGTTAGTTTTAAACGTGAATAAACACTTGAAACTGTACGGAATTTCGAACATACCCCTTTATGGGGGTTAAAGGTACAATCCCAAGTACGGGCGATACTAAGAATACAATAAAGAATTACGTAAGATGTCTACTCAGTCTTGGCTGATGGAACGTGAACAAGCTACTCCCGTGGATCAAATAAAGGGGCCTGTTGGAAATTCCGTACATATTCCTGTGTTTGATAAGACACGCCTAAAAAAGATCAGAGGTTACATCGGCGGAAACGTTTGTGAGAATTACATGCAACATGATAAGAATAATCCAAATAAGACATGTTATCATGGTCTATCGTTTGTGGGTATGCATGACACTGCTAAGACAACATCATTGACACATTCCCATTATTCCGAAAGGTTGTATTAAGTTGTATAGGAAATGTAGTTTCTTTTCTTTTTTAACGCATCAGATATTTTTCCACAAGTTGAAGTTGGATGTTCCTCACGGCTGTACGTACGTAAACACTTATTACAATCAATACACATTAAACTTGCTAACATCTATTTACTGTGATAAATTAAATATTGTTTTATTGTCTGTTGTTATTAGATGTGCTTGAATATATATATATATATATATATATATATATATATATATATATATATATATATATATATATGCAGCATTCTTTCTTTTAAGCATATTTCGTTGAACATAACGGAAAATATATGTCTACATATTTGGATTCTTTCTAATTTTCGTATGTGTTTTCTGGTTTTGAGCGGGAACTGGTCGATGTACTTGCCGTATTTGTTTAAATCCCTAGTACTTTCGGATATGTCTGGATCCATCTTCAAGGTGATTATCGAGAAACGAACATGGTGTTTAGTTATTTATAAGTAGTGTTTGCGGGGATAACATGATAGTTGTAATGTTAAGATAGTAGTGTTAATATTATAAGTATTTTAGTATGTTGTCGCTATTATTGAAATTAATTCTGCCGATGGATGGCTTATTGTTTTAATGTACAGGGTTTCCAATAGATGTATTTTTTGTTTGTTGTATATTCTAAAATGGAAGTGGTTTCTACAAGAAGTTATCGTAATTGAGGATAAAACATAGGATAAAAACAATAGTATCAAAACATAAGTTGTCCGTCATGCTTAATGACATATATATATATATGTATATGCTTAATGACATATATATATATATGCTTAATGACATATATATATATATGCTTAATGACATATATATATGCTTAATGAAATATATATATATATATGCTTAATGAAATATATATATATATATATGCTTAATGAAATATATATATATATATATGCTTAATGAAATATATATATATATATGCTTAATGAAATATATATATATATGCTTAATGAAATATATATATATATATATGCTTAATGAAATATATATATATATATATGCTTAATGAAATATATATATATATGCTTAATGAAATATATATATATATGCTTAATGAAATATATATATATATATATATGCTTAATGAAATATATATATATATATATATATATATATATATGCTTAATGAAATATATATATATATATATATGCTTAATGAAATATATATATATATATATATATATATATATATATATGCTTAATGAAATATATATATATATATATGCTTAATGAAATATATATATATATATACAGGGTGGGCAAAAATAAGGGTCCTATTTTTTTAAATTCATAACTATTTTATTTATTGATTTTTTTAAATTTTGTTTTTAGAATAAGTAAAGGACCCCTTCCGAAGCAAGCATGAACCGTATTAGCCCTAAGGAACGTACCCTCATTTAGAAAACATTATTTTTGCTTAAAAAACTCAAAACAGTGTAAAAAACAATACTTTAGTTTTTGTAAGTTTTAAGTGTTTTTCGGCTAAAATTTGTTTTGTTTATTTCAAAAAATTTCGGAAGGGTCAGTCTACACACACATAAAGTTTGGTGAGTTTAACTTTTATTTTGTGGAAGTTATTCAAATTCAAGTTATTCAAATTTAAAGATAGGACCCGTATTTTGGCCCACCCTGTATATATATATATATATGCTTAATGAAATATATATATATGTATATATATGCTTAATGAAATATATATATATGTATATATATGCTTAATGAAATATATATATATTATATATATATGCTTAATGAAATATATATATATATATATATATATATGTATATATATGATTAATGAAATATATATATATATATGTATATATATGATTAATGAAATATAAATATATATATATATATATATATATATATATATATATATGTATATATATGCTTAATGAAATATATATATATATATATAATATCTGTCCACGGACGAGTAAAACTAATTCCTGATCAGAACAGTCTTTCCTTATAGGTATGTCCCCTTACGAAGATTTAAATAAGCATATGATGTTACTAAGCCTTATGTCTGGAATCCTTATTCTAATGTTGATTTAAATGCGTAAATGATTTTGATTGCATAAAATGTAAGCCTTAACTTAAAGAAATTCAGATTCGGGAAATATTGCTTAATTGGTGTCTAATGTCTATGAACTAAATAAAATGCAAATCTGAAATATTTGAATATTCCAATTGGAAGTTGTGCTCATATTATTTCCGTCTAAAAGCTTTTCAAATATTTCAAATGAACTGAAATTTGAGGAATATTTTTAATTGATGTATTATACCTATTAATTCTTACAAAACTTTGAGGTATCTGAATTTTTACGAGAGACTTCGACCACCTCTTTGACCCCTTTTCATAAAATAAATTAAACTAAATATAGCCCACATTACTAAACTTTGTGTATGTCAGCTTGGTTATAAAATACATAATAATCCATTATATTGTTTAGGAGTGAATCATGTACATAAAACATAGATAAACGTATACACATACCTAACTTTATATAGATGGAGATAACGTTTAGGAAAAATAAAATGGAACAAAGAATAAAAGAAATCGCAGAAGACAAAAGGAAATCACAAGAATATTTCGACTCTGGTTGATTCGAAGCTTATTCATGATTGGAAGACGACCAAGAAACAGGATTGATTTATACATAAAATACCCGTGGAAAGCGAGTAGAACAATGAGAGGGGGAGGTCTCAACGAAGGTGCGAGTGTGTGGCAGGAATGTTCTTTTCTTTCATTTTTATCTCCACTTCAGTAATGTCTATATCTTCTTTTCTTTTAATCTTTCTCCTCGCCTTTGAGTTCATTCCAGCAATTAACCTTCCTTTAAAGTGTCACGTCTCCATTATCTCGGCCCATCTCTTTTTCACATTGCTCTTATTCCTGTACTTTGATTTTCTTCTTCTCCGTCTCTCGTCCTTCTTTTCCTCTCATCTTTATTCTCTCTCCTTTTCTCATCTTTCACCCACATTTTTCTCATCCCCTTCTTCTCTCATCCTACTTCTATTCTCATATTCTTTCTCATCATTCTTCTTTCTTACTCAACCTTGTTCTTATCTTTTTTCTCAACATTCTTTTTCTAATCATTCTTATCATCGTACCCTCTCTCTTGTCCTACCCCTCTCTTGTCCTACCCCTCTCTTGTCCTACCCCTCTCTTGTCCTACAACTCTCTTGTCCTACAACTCTCTCTTGCCCTCCCTCCTCTCTTGTCCTACCACTCTCTCTTGCCCTCCCTCCTCTCTTGCCCTCCTACTCTCTTGCCCTCCTACTCTCTTGCCCTCCTACTCTCTTGTCCTTCTACTCTTTTGTCCTCCTACTCTCTTGTCCTCCTACTCTCTTGTCCTCCTACTCTCTTGTCCTCTTACTCTCTTGTCCTCTTACTCTCTTGTCTTCCAACTCTCTTGTCTTCCAACTCTTATGTCCTTCCCCTCTCATGTCCTTCCCTACTATTGTCCTCCTCATCTATTGTGCTCCCCTTCTATTATCCTCCCCTTCTCTTATCCCCCTATTTTATTGTCCTCCCTCCTGTCTTGCCCTCCCTCCTCTCTTGCCCTCCCTCCTTTCTTGCCCTCCCTCTTACTCTTGTCCTCCTTCCTCTATTGTCCTCCCTCCTCTCTTGTCCCCCTCTCTTATCGTTTTCCTTCTTAACCTTCTTCAACCATTCTTATCCTTTTTCTCCCTCTCTCATTCTCTTCCCTCTCTCATTCTCTTTCCTCTCTCATTCTCTTCTCTCTCATTCTCTTCTCTCTCATTCTCTTCTCTCTCTCTCATTCTCTTCCCTCTCTCATTCTCTTCCCTTTCTCATTCTCTTCCCTCTCTCATTTTCCTCCCTCTTTCATTAAACTCCCTTTTTCATTCTCCTTCCTCTCTCATTTTCCCCATCTCTCATTTTCCCCTTTCTCATTCTTTCCCATCTCTCATTCTTACTCATCTCTCATTCGTACTCATCTCTCATTCGTACACATCTCTCATTCGTACTCATCTCACATTTTTCCTATATTTCATACTTCCACATCTTTCATACTTCCACATCTTTCATACTTCCACATCTTTCATACTTCCACATCTCTCATACTTCCTTATCTCTCATACTTCCACATTTGTCATTTATATTTATCTCTCATTCTTATTCATCCCTCATTCTTTCCCATCCCTCATTCTTATTCATCCATCATTCTTTCCCATCCCTCATTCTTTCCAATCTCTCATTCTTTCCCATCCCTCATTCTTTCCCATCCCTCATTCTTATTCATCCCTCATTCTTTCCCATCCCTCATTCTTTCCCATCCCTCATTCTTTCCCATCCCTCATTCTTTCCCATCCCTCATTCTTATTCATCCCTCATTCTTTCCCATCCCTCATTCTTTCCAATCTCTCATTCTTTCTCATCCCTCATTCTTATTCATCCGTCATTCTTTCCCATCCCTCATTCTTTCCCATCCCTCATTCTTTCCAATCTCTCATTCTTTCCCATCCCTCATTCTTTCCCATCCCTCATTCTTATTCATCCCTCATTCTTTCCCATCCCTCATTCTTTCCAATCTCTCATTCTTTCTCATCCCTCATTCTTATTCATCCATCATTCTTTCCCATCCCTCATATTTTCCAATCTCTCATTCTTTCCCATCCCTCATTCTTTCCCATCCCTCATTCTTATTCATCCCTCATTCTTTCCCATCCCTCATTCTTTCCCATCCCTCATTCTTATTCATCCCTCATTCTTTCCCATCCCTCATTCTTTCCAATCTCTCATTCTTTCTCATCCCTCATTCTTTCCAATCTCTCATTCTTTCCCATCCCTCATTCTTATTAATCCCTCATTCTTTCCCATCCCTCATTCTTTCCCAATCCCTTATTCTTTCCTATCTCTCTTTCTTCCTTCGTATATTTTATTTATTAAGTCGCTATATATTCTACTCATTTTACTATTACGTGTACAAGATTAAAAAACATGATGTTTCGAAATTTAAATAAAGTACGAGTGAAGAAATTTATACGAATTCTTCTAAGTTTATGAAAACCACCAGAAAATCAACGCTTCCAAATTATATCTACGCAGTACTTCCGGTTTATCTTAGAAACGGAATAATAAAAAACACATATTATCCGATAAAGTCAAGACGATTTCTACTAAACGTAAGAGACAAATCTCTAAGATAGCTTTTTTTTTCAGTTAAAACATACGCATAGAAGCCGTGGCGAGGAGAAGATAGTAATGTTCTATTGAAACCCGAGCAACCACATATACTGTTCATTCTGCTGATGCTCAAAAACTCAAAACTCTTTATACTCACCGAACTTGGTCTGCCTGTGCCCTGTCAAACATTAAAACATCGAAATGACAGTGCATTACGCCATACATTTTGGAGCCACTCAGTCAGTAAGGAACTATTTTCTTCTACATTCGCATTCTATACACATATTGACTGTCATATAAACATATATACAAGAACGTTTTCTCGTATATCACACACTCGATAAACGTCACATTAATACAGAAAGTTTACTCCTTGTAATTATTATATATACATAATTGTTTCAGTTCTGTATGTTTGTTGTTCTATTAACTGTTTGATGATTAATTATCACTAAATAGCTGAATGCATTCATTGTTTATGTACCGAACAAGCAACAGTGTTGAACCTGTAAATAGATTTTTTATTATATATATATATGTTTCTGAAGATGCTAATATGTATATTCATTAAATTTCCTCTAGTCATGAGCAATCAGTAATTCTGTTTATCGAATTTAGTTCTTAGGTTTCGTTAATACATTACCTTTAACTGAATAGGTAGGAAAAACATGTATAGATTATGAGATTAAGTGATTAAAATTTTGTACATGGTTTATTGAGTATCGATCATATTGTTATATAGCGTGACAATACCGATGCTACCCGTCGAATCGTTAATGAAATTCACAATCCTTTTTGAAATCCAATCATATTTGGTACGGATAAACTTCAGTCTATGCGTGACTGATCCATCAAGTTTCAGTCACGAATTTTCGACAGTCTTTGTTTTATGTCTGGTGCTACTTCCTGACTTAAAATCCACCAAACCATGTTGTTTATTCCTTTCCCCTTGCAAAACTCAATCATGTCCTTCAAAGCTGAAAACAAAACCAGTGTCCTCTACAAAACAATCAAACCAAACACCATGAAAAAATATTTGAAGATATAAAAAAAACTTTAAGCATAAAAACATTTACCAAAATTACCAAATTCGGCATTAAATAAACGGAAAAGGGTTTATATGCTGTTAAAAAAAACTAAACTTAGTTTTTTAACCGTTCAATGATATATATGATCGTTTCATCAGTAGGTGGTGTGATCCTGAATGGGATTCATACTCTCCGGGCCATAACCACATTTTATTTTGATCTGTTGGCTGATCAAAAGATAATATTCTATCAAAACAATTCCTAGACTATTCTTGAACTGAAGATAGTCATCACAGCCGAAATCAGAGCAGTGCCAATAAAAGAGTTCGTAAAAGTTATTGACAATTCTGCATGTCATATCCAGGTGCGCTTATCAGTGAACGGCAATAAAACATTTAAGACTTGTAACTTGGTTGATAATTCAAGCGTAGACTCAAGTTTATTTGAACCAAATATGGTTCGATTGATGAAAGGGTTGTAGGTTTTTATAAACGATTTCGATGGCTGTTGTTTATTCTGGTTACTCTGTATGATAGAACATACGATAAACTAAAGTATCCTCCCACGCTATATTCGCCATATGTCATGAGAGGATGTTTCTCAGCTATTTCCTGTGTTTGGTTGTTGATTGTTCTGCTCCGGACATTTGCTTGCCTCTCTCTGCACATTTTATTTGTCAAGTATTACTTGTCAGGAATATTCTTTTAACGAACGTGTGGAAATGGCTCGTAAAGCTAGACAGTTTAGTTTATAAAAGATGATTGGCAGAGATAATTCATTAATGTAAGCTGTAAGCCGATATTAGAGTAGATATGTAATTGGTTAGTTTGATCATGTAACATAGGGAAGATTTTGACTTGGAGTTTTATTGTTGAGTACAATACATTGAAGAAACGTATACTCTAGTATTATGATATATAAGGGTGTTTAAAACTTTGGATATGGCTAAATAAGAAGCCACTCGTAATTAAAGAAAAATAGATGTCCACAAGTTAAGCACATACAGATATATTTAAGATAAAATTGTTGTTTCATTTCTATAATAATATAAAGTCTAACAGAAAAGTACCTTCAATGAAATCGAAACGCATGTCCCATGAAAGAATAAAACAGAACCAATTGACAAGGGGCCATTCTTATTATGCTGCTATATGTTCTTGTGACGGATTTCTGTATGTCTCAGCCGTTACTTCCTTTATCATATTCCACTACATGCCCTTTCTATCCAGCGTGATAATTACTCATCCTAAAATCAACTGTTCATTCTTCACGGTCGTCCGATTGTTCACTTACCGTAAGAGAGCTAGCATTCTTACGAGTCTGGAATTTCATTTTAGTAAATAGTATACACCATATTCAATTATATGCTATGTGTATTTAGGAAATCATCTTCGCCTAATATATACGGCGTTTACTGTCAACTTTGTATAATTACTCCACATTTACATGGAATTAAATATCAATAATTATTCATCATGATGTATCTTATAGTAAAGCCTACTACTCAGATGAGATGTTTTCGGGGAGTTGAGCCGCTTTTAAATACTATCCTGGCTTCATATAAATAGCATGGTCACTTAACCTTTTAGATGAGCGTTCCATATATAGTAGGCAGGTAGCGATTCGGTTTCGGACAGTATCCTATAATTTGTATCCAGATTTCTATGAGCTGACGCCATTACCCTTGACACAAATTGAAAATTAAATTATTAATCTTCATCCTTAAACTTCCGAAATATAATTAAAGTTTTAGTAAGGTTTTGAATAGAAAATGACAGATTATTTCACATAAAGAAAATACATTTACAAATAATTTTGATTATTATGTTTGAATTATTTAAACATATGTTTGCGAGAGGCCTTAAAATCTTTCATGGTTGTCTTTCTGTTGAGGTTTAGACATCGTTTTCCTTTTCTGGACGGGGATATACGGCCCATCAACTCCTGTACAACGTTTATTATTCAAACGTTCAAATGTATTGTAAATACAAAGTTCGGATTATTATTGACCAAAGTTCCCCTGTTTGATACTTGGACCGTTTTTTTATTGTAAAATGGCATGTCTACCCGGCTTTTCCTGAGGGAGAGACAGCAAAATAGAAGTGCTAACAAGTGTGTGTAACATCATTATAATAAAGACTTACCTTTTTTCAGGAGAGTTGATTAATTTTCAATATGTAACTTAACTCGCATTTACAAATGAAACAGTACTTTTCAAAATATGTGTTTTATAATACAAACCCCTGGTGCTCAATTGATATAGTAATATAACGTTAAATAACAAACATTTAAGAGGGTGGTGACGAAATCCCCAATATATGAACTGCAGTAGAATCGTTTTCTGCTGTACATAACTAAGGAACCGAACGCTCACCTAATCTTAAACATAGTAGTTAAAAAAAGGTTCATTTTCCAAACAGGTTTCTGCTTAATAGAAAGAAATAGTAAGAATGTTTGCCAAGCTGTGACGTGTTACGTACGTCCACCCACTTTTCTGTTGACAGTTCGATTAAGCATCAACCAATATCTGTACTCATGGATATTTTTGTACAGTGTAACGAGATTAATTTCTTTTTTAAACGAAAATCGGCGTTTTATTTTTCATATTGTCTTCTCTCGACCGTATTTGACCGTTTCTGTTGCTATGTACGCCGACTCCGTTCGTTCTTTAAATCGATAACTCTGTTCCTTCGAAAGCGTGTCGAGCAGAATTAGCTCACAATGAAGAAACATTGCTTCGTAAATGATCTGACAGAAAAAAAAAACAGTTGGAATAATTTGATCACTAGCTGAAATACGCTGCGACGTTGGGTTAAATATTTAAATATTTAGCAAGTGAAATTAAAAAAACAATAGAAAGTAAGTGTAATAATATTACAATTTTATAAAAGAAAGATATACTTATAAATATATGATAATTTAAAGATTACTTTTGCCTGTCTGTCTATTTTTAGTAATATAAGCTCCAAAACTACGCGACAGAACTGCACTAAATTTGGCATAAAGCTTCATGTTATAAAGGGTGCACGATCACAATGTTATCCTAGTTATAGTTAAATGGCAACATGTGTCCAATTAAACATACCAATCATTAAAATGTGTATGTTTCGACATTAAACAAATAGAAAAGTGTTGATATGCCGTAAAATAAACAAAATCTATCCACTAATACTTTTAAATAAACTAGAGGGACCCCGTGGAATTTCCACGGTGCTATCTACATTAGTATGTATAATTTACTGTTAATAATAATATTTCTTTTGAAATTAAGAAAAATGTCTGTTAGGGTCAATATTATTACAAAAAAGTATTTTTCTTCTCCCGTAAAAGTTATTGTCATTTTAAACTATATATAAAGTAAAACGAATATGTCTCTTTATTTATTTAAAATTGAAACGATTTAATACTTAAAAATAACTTACTGTAAAAATAAGTGCCAACTAAAATATTCTTCAAATCAATAAAACGAATGTCACTTTTTGAAATGTATTCATTTTAAACTGTACTGCTTTAGTCGATACGACGATAGAATCCGATTTGGGAATAATTCATTTTAAAATGGGTAGCTAGAATTTTTTTTTACCATAGCTACATCACATTAATGATCAATCACTATTACGTTAATGTTCGTGAAAGATGATGGCGTACGTAGGAACACGAAATACCTTAGCATCTACTCATATATATGATAAAAGTAGACATAATTGATCCGGCCTGATTCGCAGTACGAGAAAAAGGATGTAAAAGAAGAGGAAAAAAAGAAGGTGAAAAAAAAGTAGTAGGAGAATAGCGGTTGCTCCTGTTACTTCTTTCAAAGCTTAGTATCGGTGAACAATTCTAAATTTGTTTTTTTCGCTTTCTAATGCTTTGAATACTCTATATTATCTCATTTCTTTTGTCAAGGCTTGATTGATTTGTTCGTAAAATATTTTTTTTCTGTTATTATTTTCATTGAAAGTTATTTACGTTCGAGCGGGGCAGCGCTTAAGATTAAAATTTCAATAGCATTTTTTAACAGAATTATATTTTATTCACCATTTTAAAAGTTGAATTAACATTTTATTTAGTTATTAGAATAATTTTTTCAATGCTCAAGAAATGTAACATTTTGTAAGAAGTGGGTGTTAGTGAATGAGAGAGAGATAGAGAACTTAAGTTTGAGGACGCAATAGCAGTAGTGTTGTATTTTTCTTATTGATCAGTTACGTTTCATTGATTTTAAGTCGTGAATAGGAATCAAATTGCGAAATGATAGTGAGCGGGCGCTAGTTTAAAATAAATGGTTTGTGTTTAATTAAATTACACAAAACTGGTTCATATTCCAACAGAAAAAAAACAAAACAATGAGAATCCACTTTCATTACGGTCGAAGGGTATTCAGAAAACCTAATCCAAACTTTGTCCTAAAGAAACTACTCTTCGCCTGATGTTTTCCCCCGCGGGTTAAATCCTTTGATCTGTTGCTTGCTCAGTTACGGTTTCTGTCGACTATTTCTTTCTGTGGGTGGCCTTTCTGCGTTATTACAGTAGGCGCTTTTGATTCTATGATTTATCGATCTGTTCGTGAGAATCAGAGGATTGCGAGCAGCTTCAAGCCGACGAATTGTTGTGGAGAGAACAGAAATGTCATGTCGTTAAATGTCTCAAGTGCCGCCATTTTATTATAAAGGATGACTCTTGTGACAATGGCGATAAATCGTAAGCTGATAAAGGAAATAGGAGAAATTAGAACGCAGAAAGGCGACAGAATTGTGTATGGATATCAATAGAACAGATTACATGCTTTAGAATATTAATGACATGTTAATTTCCATCTTATATGCATTAAGAGTTCGAATACAAAACGCGATATATCCAATTTGTTTAAATTGAGACATTAAACAGTAAAAGGACACATATATGAACTCTAAACTTTTACTATAAGCTTATTTAAATTGAAAGCAAAAGGAAATCATGTCGGTATCATATATAAAACATGATTTGGTGTGTGGTCGAGTATTTAAATGAAACCCTTCTTGTAATGATAGCTTTACAATTATGAAAATAAATAGCGTTCATCGTGTTTTGCATTCGAACTCTCGCATGGCCGGTAGTGAATAGTCATATATCTATGCTGATGAGTCCCGATTTAAAAAGGACGAAACGTATACGTACATAGATAAGAAACAATAACAAATATTTATTATTTGTCGCTCCTCAATAAAGTAGAGCACTGTAATGGTAGTATTGACACAGCATGACGTCACTTGCATTATAATGCATCGTTTCTTCCCTACAAAGCCCGCCGATAAAATGTTAAAATTATCATCGTTTATTCGCTATTTAAAATTGGCCGAGTGGTTAAAGACGTCTGATTTTAGTTGAAAAATACTTGTAGTCCGGGGTTTCGAATCGCATGACCGGTAGTGAATAGTCATATCCCTATGCTGATGAGTCCCGATTTAAAAAGGACGAAAGTATACGTACATAGATAATAAACAATAACAAATATTTATTATATATATATATATATATATATATATATATATATATATTTATATCTGAGAGAATCGGTTTTCCTGACCGATTCAGCGTTGTGGTTTTCACTTTTATACAGTGTTTAGTGCCTTCTCAGACAGAGCTTAATATTACATAAAAAAGATTAGCTGTGTTTAATGTCGTTACGATGGTTTCTCGTGCACCATCTAAAGACGGTATAATCTTCGAGTTTTGTGTCGAATTCCCTTTCCGTTATCTTTCCACTGTTTTTCAAGTGCCGAGTAGTAATTCTGCTGTACGTCCTCTTCTGAGATCCTATTATAGTATTGTATTGTCTTCTAAAAATATTATTTTTATGGTTTTATCTGTAAGCTCATTAGTTGATTCGTTACATATGTGTGTTCATATTTGTTATTTGTATTCGTTGTTTTTTTATTTACTATGCATTACGACTGTATTCATCCTAATTAAATATATATGCCTATTTCCATTTCCCTTTAATTTTTATTTTTAAATCTAAAGGAGATTACTCATCTTTTTATTTATATATCAGTATAATTCGTAACAATATATACACAGTTAAGTTCAAAGACGGTATATTCACCATTTACGTAGATATACTTTTCAACATACATAATAGGGGAAACATTTATTCCTAAATTTAACAAACGTGTATCTCTGCATTTTGCTGAATAAATCTCAACATCTTATGTGTGCATGCATACCCGGTATTACGCCCCACTTTTTAAAGATATAACATCATATTCTCAAAGTCTTTTCTATGTAACATTGAAAATAATGATTTCCTAAGTCACAAGGTCAAATTGCTAACATCCGAAAATATTCGATATTCGGATTAGTCTGATCTAATACAAAAGTCATTCAATATTATATAACGTTAGTGGTCATCGAGATTAACTGATACTCTCTTCGATGAAGCACACGTGCGTTCTCAATAGAACAGGTCTACAAATAAAAAGAACATTGCATTTAAGAAAAAAATGAAATAAACAAAAGTTGAATTCTGGACAAAAATTACGGAAATATCTAAAAAAAAGAAAGAATTTACTGGTATGAAAATCTGTTACTACTGGAGATTTGCGATCTGGTTTTCTGAAGCCGAAACTATACTATTTGTATATTTCAATGTCCAATTCAGGTTGGGTAGTGTAGTATCTGACCTGTTGTCATAATGGTATCCTTTAGGTCATTACTCCATCCTTTTGAAGGCAGTATAACCTCTTGTTTTTAAGGCAGTGTAGTATATGAACGTTCGTCATATATACGAGCAAAAATATGCGAACAGAAAGAGAATATTGTTGAAATGACATAAAAAGGGGTAGTCATAGTTAATATAGAGATTAAAACTTTATATAAGAATGAAGAAATAATTGAAAATTTTCTCAAACCGCAAAAAATGTTTGAAAATATAAGAGAACAGAAAGGTTATAAACCAAAACTAATTAGAAGTAATGCTTTTCTTCTCTAATACTTTGAGCATTTTAATTACTACCAAAAAAAAAGACCTTTTTACCCATGAAGGCAGATTTTTACAAAAATAACATCTGAATCAAAAGCTATATATATTTTCTTAATAGAAAAACCAAAAACTACAAATATGAAATTTGGTAGCAGACGATTTAAGTCGCACTCAATTGTCCTCCTTAAACAGAAAACTGACGATTGCTTTTGAAAATGCCTGACACGATTGCGTTTTAAAAATGCCTGACACAGTTGCGTTTTAAAAATGCCTAACACAATTGCGTTTTAAAAATGCCTGACATAGTTGCGTTTTAAAAATTCCTGACGCAGTTGCGTTTTAAAAATGTCTGACGCAGTTGCGTTTTAAAAGTGCTTGACACAGTTGCGTTTTAAAAATGCCTGACACAGTTGCGTTTTAAAAATGCCTAACACCCTTGCGTTTTGAAAATGCCTGACACCATTGCGTTTTAAAAATACCTGACACAGTTGCGTTTTAAAAATGCCTGACACAGTTGCGTTTTAAAAATGCCTAACACAGTTGCGTTTTAAAAAATGCCTGACACAATTGCGTAAAAAAATACTTGACACAGTTGCGTTTAAAAATGCCTGACACAGTTGCGTTTTAAAAATGCTTGACACAGTTGCGTTTTAAAAATGCTTGACACAGTTGCGTTTTAAAAATGCCTGACACAGTTGCGTTTTTAAAATGCCTGACACAGTTGCGTTTTAAAAATGCCTGACACAGTTGCGTTTTAAAAATACCTGACACAGTTGCATTTTAAAAATTCCTCTACACAGTTGCGTTTTAAAAATTCCTCTACACAGTTGCGTTTTAAAAATGCCTAACACGATTGCGTTTAAAACTGCCGAACACGATTGCGTTTTAAAACTGCCTAACAGTATTGCGTTTGAAAAATTCCTGACACAGTTGCGTTTTAAAAATTCCTGACACAGTTGCGTTTTAAAAATGCCTGACACAGTTGCGTTTTAAAAATGCCTGAAAACAGTTGCGTTTTGAAAATGCCTGACACAGTTGCGTTTAAAAATTGCTAACACAATTGCGTTTTAAAAATGTCTGACGTAGTTGCGTTTTAAAAATACCTGACACAGTTACGTTTTAAAAATGCCTGACACAGTTGCGTTTTAAAAATGCCTAACACGGTTGCGTTTTAAAAATGCCTGACACAGTTGCGTTTTAAAAATTCCTGACACAATTGCGTTTTAAAACTGCCTGACACAATTGTGTTTTAAAAATGCCTGACACAGTTGCGTTTTAAAAATGCCTGACACAGTTGCGTTTTAAAAATGCCTGACACAGTTGCGTTTTAAAAATGCCTGACACAGTTGCGTTTTAAAAATGCCTGACACAGTTGCGTTTTAAAAATGCCTGACACAGTTGCGTTTTAAAAATGCCTGACACAGTTGCGTTTTAAAAATGCCTGACACAGTTTCGTTTTAAAAATGCCTGACACGGTTGCGTTTTAAAAATGCCTGACACAGTTGCGTTTTAAAAATGCCTGACACAGTTGCGTTTCAAAAATACCTGACACAGTTGCGTTTTAAAAATTCCTCTACACAGTTGCGTTTTAAAAATGTCTAACACGATTGCATTTTAAAACTGCCGAACACGATTGCGTTTTAAATCTGCCTAACAGAATTGCGTTTTAAAAGTGCCTGACACAGTTGCGTTTTAAAAATACCTGACACAGTTGCGTTTTAAAAATGCCTAACACCCTTGCGTTTTGAAAATGCCTGACACCATTGCGTTTTAAAAATACCTGACACAGTTGCGTTTTAAAAATTCCTAACACAATTGTGTTTTGCTAAATTTTTCAACAAAAGGATTCGCTATTTTATTTTATTGCCTTCTTGTGTTCAGAATAGTTTGACAAAATCACGCCCTCTGTTCCATCGTGTTACATGATATTTACGACTCTCTTTTGTAGCCGGCTCACTGTTAAATACAGTCGGATGCAGATGTGGTTTTATATGGTCGTATTCCCGTGCAATTCATTAAGTGACAAACCTGTTGACTGATCGATAAACTAGAATCCTGCGTAGAGAGCAGACACATTTCTTCCAATACGCACGCGGAGCAAAATGTACAGGCGTTTGTAATGAATACGAAAATGTACATCAGTCCATTAAATATTTAATCAGTCATTGCGAATCTAATCAGAGACAAAGACAGCGTTAATGGACGCCAGATATTCGATATGTTGTCTGTGAAAGACGATATCAGTATATAGCCTCAGTGTTATCTTTACACGCATGAATATGCCGATTTGGACGTACACGTTTTCTTTTTCACTTTCCATGTCTGTCGGCCTGTCTACTCGTCTCCTTTTAGCTAAGATCAAAGTGTAGTATCTGTTCCGATGGATGCTGCACCCCATAGACTGGTATTGTCTTGGCCTTCGGGGCTTGATTTACGCCTGTCTATGGATCTGTCCTGTGCAGTTCTAGGAGGTCCACCCTCCCAGGCTTCACCTCCCCTCTTTGGGGAGGAGTAAGTTTATTGCTTACTGCCTGAGGCGCCCCTACCGGGGAATGCCGACGGGGTTGCCCAGGCAATATTAAATGGCCAGAGTGCTCACCTCTCGGGCGCTGACTTTTCAACCCCCATTTTCCCGACCCGACCTTGGGTCACATCTTACTTGTGGGAGTAAGATAAAACTGGCCTTGTGCCTAACTCCTGGAAAGGAGTAAATAAATACACGTCTATATCTTCTTATCAATTATAAATGTATTCAGTAAAGTGCGCGTAATTTGTTCAAGGAAAATGATTAATTTACCGAATTTAATGTCTCCATAGTAACTCTGGCTTCTCTTATTTTGTCATTTACCCATCAGATTCAATGAGCGATGTTTCTGACAAAAAGAGAAAAATTGCTGTTTTCTGTGTCGGTATCTATCTATCTATCTATCTATCTATCTAACATTTATCGTTGGTTCGTTTTTCACCTTGAAATAGTTTTTTTAGCTTCCTATATCAAATGGCTTCATGTCTTGTCTAGAGCGACTTCTATAAAAAAGGTATTCGGTTAAGTAAACTATAATCTCTTCCCCGATAAGTGTCAATAATTGCAAGGTCTATATATTGAGAAGTCAATGTTGTTTGTGTTCTGTAGACATCGATATGATAGCAGTTTTGAACAGTAAAATAAGTTCTAATAAGAGTTCAATTTTTTAAAAATCTAAGGACACCATTGAAACATCCCTTCGATATCATCTGGGGTCACTAGGGGCAGCTATAAGTTAGGTTTATCAAATAACTGAAATATATTAAAATGTACAGAAAGGAAATTCATTTTCAATAGATTTTCATCGTCTCTTAAAACCAAAACCAAAATAAACAAAGAATATCTCTCTAAAGAATGTATTAAAAAAAGGTTAAACATTTAAAGAATTATTTTTATTGATATTTTTTGATTTAGAATAAATGATGAATGTGTTCTGGTTAGTTGTAGCGATTTGCTGTTTTACAAAAACGCAGCATCAGCAAGTCGGTTAATTTTTTTTTTTCAAGAAAAGTTCGCCGTGCAATAGTTTTTTTTTTTTTACTTGACCCCGTATTTAAAATGTGTGGGTTTTTTTCACTTTTCTTTAAAGGTAAAAATTGTAAATGACTATATGTGAAATTATCTTAGACCTGCAATATATGTCCATACGTTGCCCGGCGGCTGAATACCGCGAGTTTGAGTAAATTTTAATTTGTTTTTCATATAATGTGCTTTTTTCCATGTCGACCTGATGAAATTATAAAGAAGATTTTTTTTTCGGAATATGGCGAGAGAGATCGTTTCTCGTAACTGTTGGCTCCAGCAGTGGCGTCTCGCCGGTTCAGTAACACGAATATCTTAGAACTTCATACCTCTGACGTCTCTCCACCACGACGAAGATGAAAACAAAATCTACCCACCAGAGCTGATTCATTTTTTAGCGATAGATCTGAGATCAATGGAAGAGGTGAAGATATTACTGACGGAAAAAATAATCGAAACCTGTGACGTCCCTGTAGTGGAAAATAAAATAAAAAAACTTAAAAACATAAGACTTACCTGTAATACCAGACCAGGCCATGTGGAACAACAGAGTTAAAGCAAATGGCTGGTTTTATAGAAAGGAAGTACCAAATGATCATGTGACCTATTTTGCATTGCATGATGGGAGTGACTGTGATGACTGTCTAAATTGAGGATGGTCGCAAGATTGCAGAAAATTGAGGATGTGGCAACCTTGATTCCATTATATTTGGAAGGAAATGCACTTTCGGTCTACCTGGAAATGAATGACGCTGAACAAGACGACGCAGATTTGATAGAGGCAAGACTAAGACCGCTTTCGCAGAAAGCGTTTTCGACGCCTATAGCAAAATGCGCAGGATCACATGGACAGGGGAGCCAGTATATGTCTTTGCGACGGAGATCCGGAGGCTAGCGGTACTGGCGGGTTATGCAGGGATGAACCTTGAAAAAACGGTGAAAATGACGTTTGTGACTGGTCTTCCTGATAGTGTGTCCACAGAGCTGCAGAGACTGACAATGATCGAGAGCATGAACATGGATGAAGTGCTGACCCATGCCAGGGTGCTGACAAAGAAGAGCCACCAGTTGGAGGCAACCGCGAGTGTAAGCCTGATGGGAAGGAAGTCCGCAGTTAAGGAGAATCTCTCGTGGGGGGGGGCGGTCAACTGGAAAAGCCCCAGTGAAATGTTTTCGATGCCAGGGGCCTCATTTTGTACGGGACTGCCGAGAACCTAAGCCTGGCATAACCTGCTTCCGTTGCGGACAAACTGGGCATATCAGCCGAACCTGCACGGTACAGGGAAACGATTAGAGGGGTGCCATAGCGCCAGTGGCTACCCCCTATCAAGTGACGGCGCAGAGGACTGCATTACTACAGGTGGAGGTCACCTCAAACGGGAAGAGAGCCAAAGCCCTGGTTGATACCGGCTGCACGACCACGTTGGTGACAACGGATGTTGCTAAATCTTGGCATGGAACGACCAGTGTGAGGGCGGTTGATGGCCGTGAGGTGATGTGCAGAGGAATGTGCACTGTGAGAATAATAGTGAGAGAGACCGAACTTGAGGTGAGGGCAATTGTGATGGAGCGGCTTGTTGCAGGTGTTGATGTTGTGTTGGGCCTGGATGTCATCGATCGACTAGGGGGTCCTATGTTTAGCATGGGCATGATCATATTTGGATGCGAGCGCCCAGTCGGATTGGCAGGAATGGAGAGTGTTAAACCCAAGAAGGCGGAACCGTGCCAAATTAAAGACAAAAACTTTCAGGCCAGTTTTGATGGAGATAAGTGGACGGTGGAATGGCGTTGGGTTTCAGAGCCGCCAATACTAAAACATCAAGTTGGGTCTACGAAAGTACTCTGAATGGTGACACAAGGGCTGAATTTGAGAAAGAGATAGCGAGGTGGATTGAGGAAGGTATCCTTGTACCATGGTCCGGGGAAGCAGACAGAGTCCTACCACTCATGGCGGTAGTCCAGCCCACCAAAGGGAAGGTTAGGCCAGTATTGGACTACAGAGAGCTAAACCAGCATATTGCTTGCCACACAGGGGACGGTATCGACGTTTGCGAGGAAGTAATGCGAGAGTTGAGGAAAATGGAGCGGGCAAGCAAGATTGTGGACCTAAAATCAGCTTACCTCCAGATACACATAGACGAGAGGCTATGGCGGTACTAGCTGGTTAAGTTCAAGGGTCAGACTTTTTGCTTGACAAATTTGGGTTTTGGGCTCAGTTCTGCACCCAAAATTATGACTGCAATTTTGAAAACAGTGCTGGGGAAAAATAACGATGTGGAGAGGGCTACAAGCTCATATATTGATGACATCCTGGTCGAGGAAGGAAATCTGTCCGCGGAACGTGTAAGAAATCACGTAGGAAGATATGGGTTGATTGCGAAGCCACCTGAGCCACTAGAAAATGGCATGGCCCTAGGACTAAAGCTGCAAAGGAATAAGGAGGGGACGTTGATGTTTGGACGGGCTAATGAGGTGCCCGATATCTCAGACGGACTGACTAAGAGAGAGAGCTGTTCTCCATATGTGGGAAGCTGGTTGGCCATTACCCCATTTGCGGGTGGCTCAGAGTAGCATGCAGCTATATAAAAAGGCAGACCGAAGGCGGCCGCTGGGATGACACAGTGACCGAGGATGTTGTGCAGTTGATACGCGAGGTGGTGGAGGAGGTTAAGGTGGAAGACCCCGTCAAAGGAAAATGGCGTGTCGAACGGGGCAAAGAAGGTGTGATCTGGTGTGATGCTAGCACTCTGGCTCTCGGTGTGCTGCTTGAAATTGGAGGAGCAACAGTGGAGGATGCCGCTTGGCTACGCAAAAAGAAATGACCATGCCCACATAAATGTTGCAGAGCTCGAGGCTGCAGCAAAGGGAGTGAACCTGGCTCTAAAGTGGGCTTGAAAAATGCTGAGTTGAAAACGGACTCGGCAACAGTGGCCTCCTGGATCCAGTCAGAAGTCTCAGGAGACAGGAGAGTAAGGACCAAGGGAGCAGTTGAGATGCTGATCAAACGTAGGCTCGGGATTTTGGGAGACTTGATTCGCGAGTTTGGACTGAGAGTGTCGGTTAAGCTTGTCCCAACTCAAAAGAACAGAGCAGATGCTCTGACCCGAGTAAAGAAGGCCTGGCTTAAATAGAAGGATGCAGCGGCTGTGTGCGCCGTTAGTGAGGAAGCGAGAGAGCTGCATGAAATCACCACTTTGCGAAAGAGAGGACACTTTCTCTTGCAAGAAAGGTGAACCCGAGTGTGACAAAGGAGGCGGTTAAAGAGGTGGTGGAACAATGCAGAGAGTGTCAATCAATTGACCCTGCCCCATCAAGGCACGAGAGAGGGGAATTACAGGTGACTGAAACTTGGAAACGGCTGGCCATTGACTTCACGTATTATAGGAACGATATATTCCTGTCAATGGTCGACTGTGGACCTGGGAGAGTGGCAATCTGGCGTAGGTTGAGAGCGGAAACCGCGAGTGAAATCTGCAGAGCCATGGAGGCAGTGTTTTTGGAGAGGGGGCCAGTGGAGGAGATATTACTGGATAATGGTGCCGCCTTCCGCTCTGAAGACTTTACAGAGCTCTGTGCCAGGTGGGGAGCCCGGCAATTTTTTTGGGATGCATATCGACCGGGAGGAAATGGTATTGTCGAAAGGCATCACCGAACCATAAAGGCTGCTGCAAAAAGAGAGGCCGAATCTCACCAGAAGAGGCGGTATTTTGGTACAACATGTCTCCAAAGAGTGGTCAAGATGAAGAGTCAGTGCCGCATCAGTCAGTCTTTCGGTATGAGTGCCGTCATCCTCTTGCTAGAACGAACATGAGTGAAGAGGGACAAGGATCCATCACAGTTGGTGAAGAAGTGTGGGTCAAGCCACCGGGAGCTCTATGCCCTACACGTTGGGGACGAGGAAGGGTAACGCAGGCACAGTCTGTAAACAATGTGAGTGTTGACGGGATGCCGCGACACGTGCTTGACATACGTCGTGTCTCTCTGCCATCAAATGGAGATGCTGAGGAAGAAGCCAGTGAACTCTCATTGGAAGAACCCCCGCGACGCTCTAATCGTGAGAGGAGACAACCGGTCTGGATGGCTGACTATGCGAGGTGAGATGTGATTTTAAGATCACGGGGCATGTAGTGGAAAATAAAAAAACAAACTTAAAAACATAAGACTTACCTGTAATACCAGACCAGGCCATGTGGAACAACAGAGTTAAAGCAAATGGCTGGTTTTATAGAAAGGAAGTACCAAATGATCATGTGACCTATTTTGCATTGCATGATGGGAGTCCCCATAAAGAGGACAGGAAATGAGAAAGCGCACTTCTTCTTTGGTTAATCTCGGATTGAGGCCAGTGAAGGTGGAGGTCGGATTTGGTGCTGTCAGAAGAGTGAAGTTGGAGTTCAAGTTGGTGTTTGCGGACTAGTAACTGGAATGGATTTCTATGTTCGAATTGAGGCACGGTCATTATGTCCGGTTTCTTTCCGTCACCCTGACCCCATTGATAGGTTCTAAAACAGAGAGATAGTCGGTAGCAAGCACCGAAAGTTCATCGACTTGAGTAAATGCTCTCCTAAAATCATTTCCCATCCAGAAAGATTAAATATGCCATCCACCAGAATGTGGTTAACTCAATCTCAGAGAAGACAAGGGAACAATAACGGATATTCGTAAGATACGTCCATTTAATCTGTGCGTTTAGTCGTACAAATGCTATTTTCGAGTAAAATGTGACGAACACATAGTGCCCTAATAGAGATGCATGTATATATATATATATATATATATATATATATATATATATATAATGTGTGTATATATGTGTGCATGTATATGTGTGTAAGTTTATGCGTACATATTTGTGCTCTCGTATAAGTATATATGTGCTGTGTGCATAGATATATTTAGGCAGCAAGTCTTTATGTATACAGGTCCGAGATTTTTTTGATTATTTTCTCGACACGACGAGCAAGTTCCATGTCTCCGGGTGTAATTGATGTAGTATGGTTGTTAGAGTTCTTTTATCGGCTATCTACACCGCTT
>OY744521.1:84368384-84388384 GCA_963556195.1 Sepiola atlantica | reverse complement strand
TATATATATATATATATATATATGCGCGTGTATGTGGTTATACACTGAGATGGAGAGAGGTTACGCCTTTCTGCTGATTAGAACACCCACATAAACAAGAAATGAAATTCTTTAACCGTCGGGTGGTTATTATTACTGACTGGACAGAAATGCCTTCACTACAAATGACACGAGCACGTGGCGTCAAGTGATTAATGAATTCTCAAAGATTAAGGGCGTTAAGTCGACCGTATAAGTAGATGGAACTGGAATCGACGTTGACATGTTACGAATGAGGAATTAATCTACTTTATGAGAAGTGATATCCGATTCGCATTGGTTTAATGGAAAATTTAAAATGGCGATTAATACATACACACAGCATTGTGTTTGAAGAGTGGACTATCTAATTAGATGAACTAACAAAACGGGATCCACTTATGAAAAAAAATGAAATTTAATAAAATAAATTTATAATGGCTATTATGAACATAATTACAATTATTATTTAATTGTAAGACTATTTGGATTTACACTATTTTGTGTCTGCTAAGCTATTTTAAATGACTGCTCGAAAGAATACATTTTAATACAGATATTTCAAGCGTTTTATAGATTGAAACTAATATAACGAATTGATTTAAACACCTGTTAAATATTAATATTTATCAGTAATAAGAAAAGACGATCAGTTTGCCTACGTGGATATATATGAAATGAAGGAGAAAAGTAAGTGCGAAATCAAGAGCGATGAATTTCATTAATAGATTTATACACAAGTCAGTCTCGAGTCTAAAATATTTTAGTAAGCCTTAAATCTTTACGATTGTGACGGAGAAAAAGCAAGTCTGAGAACAAATAGACCCGATCACCAATCTGTAATAGATAACGTTGTATAAAAGAGAGTGCTGTTATATAAACTTTATTCAGCTATTTCTGTAATGCAGTTACAATATGGCACCAAGCAGACACCTATATATATATATATATATATATATATATATATATATATATATATATATATATATATAGGTAGGTAGTAAGCAAATAACAAACTATACGGAAAAACAAATTATTTAGCACAGAAGTTTACTTCTTTAGATCCGATATTTCTTTTCAAACGTTGACAACAATAGCATTTATTGAACAGATTGAAATTAAATATTCAAGAATTTTGGAGTTGTAGTGAAATGCAATCCAAAATATCGGGGACTATTTTTTTTATAAATAGCTCCAAACAAGGCATGAAGCCACTTGATGTAAAAAGCTGAAACAAAAATACTACTTTAAGGTAAAAAAAAAATCCAACGATGAGTGCTAGAAGGTAGATTCCGACCCAGAAAACAGCAATTCTTCCACCTTTGTCAGAAACATCGCTAATGGAATGTGAGGACTGCAGGGAAAAATAAGGGAAGCGAGAGTTACGAGGCTGCCGAAAGTAAACACAAGGTTCATTTTTACTCTCATATTTTGTATATGTAATTTTAATCTGTTACATAAGTTTCATTCCTGACAAAGTTTAGTAACCGAAACGAAATATTTGATATAAATTATCATGATTCTGTGCTAATTAATTTCTAGTTCTAAATAGTTTGTGTTTCCTTATTACATTTTTCCTGTAAATACCTACACACACATATACATAGTGTAAGTGTCTGCTTGTTGTCATATTGAAACCGCATTACAGAAATAGTTGAATGAAGTTTATATAACGACACCCTCTCCCTCTATCAGTCATTATTCATTACAGACTGGTGATCTTGATTTGTCGAATGATGTCAGTACTTTAGTTTATTTTTATTCAATCCGTGCAATTCTTGCTGATTAGATGTGAGTGGCCTCCCCGGCCTCAAGAAACACTCGATATCATCTGAAAGTGTGCCTGCACGATCATGCGATTCTCGTGAATGGAGGTTTGTCCTAAAGCAATACTTCAACACAAAATCATGTTCGCAGTTAAGATAATTGTTTCTTTAGATCCGGTATCAGAGATCGATATTCTGGCTAGAGTTGAGATGAGAAGTTCAAAGTCAACTCTGATTTAGAATACAACATAAAAAGCTACGTTGCTGGTGTTACATATCAGTTGGAGTAAAATACATTTTCTAGTTAAATGTACATATGATTATTAGGTATGATTTAAAAAATAATTTTTAACATCCCATATATAAGAAAACTGTTCTTTATATTTTCTAAATTCATGCCATTATTATATACAAGCAAAAAACAAACAAAACTACCTGCCATTTATCAGCTTTTATTCTTGCTCTAAGTATTCTTTTCACATTACATATCTTTAATATACATTTATTGTAACTCTAAAAACTAATAGTTTTGAAAATAACATTTGAAGAAAGTTTTTGGTAATTTATCCTTTTTTATTAAATCACTAAGTAATTACTGTTAATATCGACGAAACTTTCATATATATAGAAAAATAAGACAATAAAATGACAACTGAATGACACCAAACATTAATTATGAACTGTTTAAAAAATAATTATACAAATTAAGGCATACAAATAACTGTGTTAAGGTTTTTGCTTTCTACTATATATATTGTATTTCAAAAGATTATGTTGTATTATTGATTTAACTAACAGCGAGTCGTTTTGATTGTAATATTGGTGGGATAAATTTTAGAAAATCTTCCACATTTATTCACTCAGATTTATAATAATCATACAATTATATGCTGATTAGCCATCCATACCAACGGTTTATGGAAAAATAAGTAAATCAAATACACGAATGGCTAATCCACACAATTTTATGATTATGCACTTGCTAATGTAGTTGAGAACTGTCATTATTTTTTCATATACATTATAGTAGGGGTGGGACGAAATGGGTGAAAATTTCAGATTCATGCGATTCACAGCCTGAAAATGGGCCTAAATTAAAGTACTATATCAGATTTAACCATCTATATCCATTCATAGCTTTTGAGGATGATTTAGGACCTGCAATGTCGCATGAAACCACTTTTTCACCGAAAAATGATGGATGTTGAGTCCCGTGGAGCCCTAACGGCTATCTTTGGCCAGCACCTTCTGAATTGTGCAAAATTTTCGAAATGTTAGATTGTTTAGTGTTATTTATGTATAAATGAACACAAAAAATACTACTCGCATGAATCTGAAATTTTCACCCATTACGTCCCACCCCTAATATTTGGCATAAATCGTGTGACATAGAAAGTATTTGAACATAGATTAGATTGCTTTTAGACAGCAATCTATTAGTAATAAAAAACATGCAATGCAATATCTTGCTAGTTATAGGCTTTAGGTATCTGCGGAGAGTGTTTCGCAATATAAAACCCACAGCTACAGAAAGAATAATATCTCTATATTTATGGTAAAGATAATTTAAGTTTTAAATCGTCGTCATATCCTTCATGCATGTACTAACCAACGTAGACAATTATCTACAGAACTTCATCAACCCTGGTCCACAGAAAAGAAAGAAGTGAACAACGGCAGCAAAACCTATCCAACCCGCGCTGATTTTATGCTAGATATCTCTCTCTTACTCTCTCTCTCTCTTCTCTCTCTCTCTCTCTCTCTCTCTCTCTCTCTCTCTCTCTCTATATATATATATATATATATATATATATATATATATATATATATATATGGGAAGAGAAGGATGAAGGTAATCCGACGTGATGGTAAAATGAAAAAGGAAAACCAAAAACTGGATGTTTTTTATGTGTACATCAACGTTTCGTCTTTATTTATAAGACTTCATCAGGATGATGATATAGGGAAAAGATATCATGCAAGCACAGATACATGTAGGGTAGACATGTTGGGAAGAAAAATAAAATAAAATGAAAAATAATGGCAGCGTCTTGCTGGACGTCCGTACTTGTTAGAGAATGAAAATGAGTGGGAGAAAAAAGGGGAAGGCTGGAGGGAGCAAGGACTACTGTGGCTGGCGATGAGAGAAAGAGGTGGGGGATGAGCAGGGGTAAAATGGATGGCAGAGAGAGATTGGAGGAAGAGGGGGAGGGGGGTGTTTGACCAGATGGCTGTGGTCGAGATTGAAGGGGAAGAGTGAGTTGGAATGTTTGTGTGTGGGGGGTGTATGCAGGGAAAATGGGGATGGGTAGAGAGGGAGGGGGGGGCTGTGATTTTGGTGGATGGGCGAAAGTTATGGTCTTAGAGAGCGTTTGGAGAAAATGAGGGAATTTAAGAAGAGGTATGGGAGAAAATAGATGAGAGGGGGAAGAGGGAGGATTTGTCGTGATAGGGTGTGAAATATTTGAAATATTTGGAAAATGATAGCAATGAGTGAGGGATTGGAGTGGGTGGGGGAGGGGGTGATTGAAAGTGTGGGTGAGGAATATTTGAAATATTTGGAACATGAGAAAGTTTATTTGGACTGTAGTATTAAAAATGTGAGGGAAAAAAGTGAGGAAAAATAAGAGAAGATTCAGGGAGAAGAAGGAAGGGTGTGGGTGAATGGAAGAGTGTCATAAGGTTAGAGATGAAAATAAAAGTTAGCCATGATCAGGCAAAAGACTTTGTTCTGTGAGGATGATCTTGCTTATTAAGGGTGATAGGTTAAAGAAACCATTTCGCTGCTTGATGGTAGTGGAGGATGTGATGAGGGCAGTTTCCAATAATCTTCGCCGAGATTTGTTGTGGATGTGTTTAGTGATTTTGGCTTGTTCAAATTTGAATGCATGACCATATTCTAGAGCATGGGAGAAAAGTGCACTAAGAGGGTTGTTGTTTTTTATGTCCCTTTTATGTTCATTTAATCGTTTCTTTAATTCACGTTGTGTTTCTCCCACGTAGAATTGATGGCAATCATTGCAAGGGACAGTGTATAAGCCGGCATGGGATGTGGGTGTTTTTTGGAAATGTCTGGATGTGTTTAAAGTTTGTTTTATGGATTGAGAAGTGGTTTGTACTATTGGAATGCCTAGTTTGTTGAGCGTGTTGCATATGGATGTGTTATTGGAATGCGTGGGTAGGAGAAGGGGTCTGTCTATGAGAGAGGTGTTAGGGGTTTGATTTTTTTGTGCGGTGTTTCTGGAGAATATTTGGAAGGCTTTTTTCTTGGCATTTAATATGAAATGTGTGGGGTATTGCAATGTTTTTAGGGAATTAAAAATGTATTTTATTTCTTCATCTATGTGTGGGGGGCTACATATTCTAAGGGCGCGTAGGAAGAAGCCTATAATTATACCTGTTTTGATCTTGCTATGATGGTGGGAGTAGAAATGTATGTAGTCATTTTTGTGAGTGTTTTTGCGGTGTACCTTAAATTCTAGTTTATTGTTGGACTTAATTATAAGAGTATCAAGGAAGGGAATAGAGCCGTTTATTTCAGTCTCATGGGTGAATTTTATGGAGGGTTCTACTGTGTTGAGTTTATCCTTAACATGAATGATTTGTGTGTCTGTGGGGAGGAAAATTAAAATATCATCTATGTATCTAAAGTATTCGATGTTAGGAGGTAGTCTATATTTGAAAGGACCGGATTCTAAGAATTCTAAAAAGAGGCAGGCCAATACACCGCTAAGGGGGTTGCCCATGGGGAGTCCAAATTTTTGTTTGTAGAATACTTCGTTAAATTGGAAATATGTTATGTCAGTGATGAGTCTAATTATTTCTATAAAAGTGTTGGGGGGAAAAGGTAGGTAGGTTTTTATTTTCTTTATATGTGTGTGAAGTAAGTGTAGGCATTTTTTTACAGGTACGTTAGTGTAGAGCGAAGTTACATCTAGGCTGTGTATATTTTTATTTTCTACGTTGATGTTTTTTATTCTGCTAAGAAGGTCGCCTGAATTTTTTATGTGGGAGGGACTGATGGTACCCATTAGTGGAGTGAGGATGTTAGCTATGGCCCGTGCGATTTTGTGTGTGGTGCTACCTATGCTTGATACAATTGGACGCATGGGGGTGTCAGGTTTGTGGGTTTTGGGGAGCCCGTATAATGTGGGAATGATAGGGTGATACTCAATGTTTGATGCCCATTTTTTGTTGTTCTTGATTAGGTGTTTGAAAGATTTGTTAAAATGTTCTATGTTTTTATCTATAGTTTTTTGGTCAGTTTTAGTGTATGTGTTTTCGTCGGATAATAGAGTAGATATTTTTTTGATATATGAATTTTTGTCCATGATTACTATGCCCCCTCCTTTGTCAGATGGTGATATGAGTATGTTGTTGTTGTTAGCTAGGTGTTTAAGAGTGTCTATGTATCTCTTGGGTAAGACGGGGTCATTAAGGAGAGTGGTGGTAGTTGAGATTATGCCTTGAATGAAGCCTTTGGTGAAATCTGTGTCAGTGTGTCTGTAATTTTTTAGAACTGTGTTGGTGGTGGTGTTAGAGTGTATTCCAGTGGCGAATTTTAAACCGAAACTGAGAGCTTCAGTTTCTATGTTAGAAAGTTTATAGGTGGTGAGGTTGTTTATGAGTTCCAGACGTCCTAGAGTTTTCCATTTGCTGTTTTGGATAAGTTTGTTGAGTTTGTTGTTTAGTCTGGTTGTATGTTGTGTATTGAATCTTTTGATGGATTTAGTGATGTTATCGATAGTGTTGGGCAGTATTGTTTTATTATTTTTGAGGTTGATGCCCAATGTTCTGGCCTCGTGGAAAAGTTGTGAACTCTTGTGTTTTAGTAGGTTTGCAGATGATGTGAAATATGTTTGAATGTAGTCAGGAAAAATGTGGTGCGATTGCTTTAGGAATGTAAATGTACTTGCGGGTATGACCTTTTCTTCGATGCATCTCAGCAGAAAGTTTCTCCTGTTGTTGTGGGAGTTGGCTGCGAATAGTGTGTTCTTATATTTCCGTAGCTTCTGCTGGAAGGTTTGGTTTTCCATTTCGACAAAATGGGAAGAGAAGGATGAAGGTAATCCGACGTGATGGTAAAATGAAAAAGGAAAACCAAAAACTGGATGTTTTTTATGTGTACATCAACGTTTCGTCTTTATTTATAATACTTCATCAGGATGATGATATAGGGAAAAGATATCATGCAAGCACAGATACATGTAGGGTAGACATGTTGGGAAGAAAAATAAAATAAAATGAAAAATAATGGCAGCGTCTTGCTGGACGTCCGTACTTGTTAGAGAATGAAAATGAGTGGGAGAAAAAAGGGGAAGGCTGGAGGGAGCAAGGACTACTGTGGCTGGCGATGAGAGAAAGAGGTGGGGGATGAGCAGGGGTAAAATGGATGGCAGAGAGAGATTGGAGGAAGAGGGGGAGGGGGTGTTTGACCAGATGGCTGTGGTCGAGATTGAAGGGGAAGAGTGAGTTGGAATGTTTGTGTGTGGGGGGTGTATGCAGGGAAATTGGGGATGGGTAGAGAGGGAGGGGGGGCTGTGATTTTGGTGGATGGGCGAAAGTTATGGTCTTAGAGAGCGTTTGGAGAAAATGAGGGAATTTAAGAAGAGGTATGGGAGAAAATAGATGAGAGGGGGAAGAAGGAGGATTTGTCGTGATAGGGTGTGAAATATTTGAAATATTTGGAAAATGATAGCAATGAGTGAGGGATTGGAGTGGGTGGGGGAGGGGGGTGATTGAAAGGGTGGGTGAGGAATATTTGAAATATTTGGAACATGAGAAAGTTTATTTGGACTGTAGTATTAAAAATGTGAGGGAAAAAAGTGAGGAAAAATAAGAGAAGATTCAGGGAGAAGAAGGAAGGGTGTGGGTGAATGGAAGAGTGTCATAAGGTTAGAGATGAAAATAAAAGTTAGCCATGATCAGGCAAAAGACTTTGTTCTGTGAGGATGATCTTGCTTATTAAGGGTGATAGGTTAAAGAAACCATTTCGCTGCTTGATGGTAGTGGAGGATGTGATGAGGGCAGTTTCCAATAATCTTCGCCGAGATTTGTTGTGGATGTGTTTAGTGATTTTGGCTTGTTCAAATTTGAATGCATGACCATATTCTAGAGCATGGGAGAAAAGTGCACTAAGAGGGTTGTTGTTTTGTATGTCCCTTTTATGTTCATTTAATCGTTTCTTTAATTCACGTTGTGTTTCTCCCACGTAGAATTGATGGCAATCATTGCAAGGGACAGTGTATAAGCCGGCATGGGCACAACAAATCTCGGCGAAGATTATTGGAAACTGCCCTCATCACATCCTCCACTACCATCAAGCAGCGAAATGGTTTCTTTAACCTATCACCCTTAATAAGCAAGATCATCCTCACAGAACAAAGTCTTTTGCCTGATCATGGCTAACTTTTATTTTCATCTCTAACCTTATGACACTCTTCCATTCACCCACACCCTTCCTTCTTCTCCCTGAATCTTCTCTTATTTTTCCTCACTTTTTTCCCTCACATTTTTAATACTACAGTCTAAATAAACTTTCTCATGTTCCAAATATTTCAAATATTCCTCACCCACACTTTCAATCACCCCCTCCCCCACCCACTCCAATCCCTCACTCATTGCTATCATTTTCCAAATATTTCAAATATTTCACACCCTATCACGACAAATCCTCCCCCTTCCCCCTCTCATCTATTTTCTCCCCTACCTCTTCTTAAATTCCCTCATTTTCTCCAAACGCTCTCTAAGACCATAACTTTCGCCCATCCACCAAAATCACAGCCCGCCTCCCTCTCTACCCATCCCCAATTTCCCTGCATACACCCCCCACACACAAACATTCCAACTCACTCTTCCCCTTCAATCTCGACCACAGCCATCTGGTCAAACACCCCCTCCCCCTCTTCCTCCAATCTCTCTCTGCCATCCATTTTACCCCTGCTCATCCCCCACCTCTTTCTCTCATCGCCAGCCACAGTAGTCCTTGCTCCCTCCACCCTTCCCCTTTTTTCTCCCACTCATTTTCATTCTCTAACAAGTACGGACGTCCAGCAAGACGCTGCCATTATTTTTCATTTTATTTTATTTTTCTTCCCAACATGTCTACCCTACATGTATCTGTGCTTGCATGATATCTTTTCCCTATATTATCATCCTGATGAAGTCTTATAAATAAAGACGAAACGTTGATGTACACATAAAAAACATCCAGTTTTTGGTTTTCCTTTTTCATTTTACCATATATATATATATATATATATATATATATCTGTAACAATATTGGGCATGGATGTTATAGTATTAAAAGCGGAATTTTCCACGTGAGATTAATGAAGCACAAAAGCGAAAAATTTGATTAAAATATAAATGTTAAAATTAAAGCTACGTGTACACGAGGTTTTGCCACATACAAGAAGTATCTATTGACATTTAGCGGATAAGCTTATAAAATCAATCTCAGTTTCGGAACTGCGAAGAAGAGTGGACGTCTTTGAGCCAGCTCGTCCGCCCTCTATGGGAGATAGCTTGTGGGAATACCCACAGGGTGTTATGTATATATAGTGCATGCTAAAGAAAACCCCCGAGAGAATTGTTTAACCTAAATGATTATGAGTTGTCATTGGTTTGTACAACAGCTGCTATTAAAAAGAAGAGTGATGCAACAAACATAAAGAGAGCAACATCATTGCGACGCTTACTACTGCTACGTGCTATCTACACAACACAGTACCACTGCTCGTCTGATGATCTGTGTCGTCCGGATAATTTAATGGAGACAAAAATTGGTCGACTATAATACTACATAACTAAGTCCTTAGAATAATAACACAACTCATTTATTGAGTAAAAAAGATCACAGTAAGCAGAAGCTATAAATAATTAAATGTTTTATTAAGAAAGTGAGGTCTTCCAAACTATGGCACATCATAACAGTCACTAGCGCATCACAGCCTTCAATAACAGAGCCTATAACGTTATCTTTATGGCGTGCTATATAAAGTAAATACCTCATCTCTCAGTAATTATGAGGCTATAAATGTACTGACGATGCATTTTTTTTTCGAAATTGTACGACACATAATCATACTTGTTATATTTTCGGCTTTGGGTAATTGAACTATTGTCCCTTACATTCTCGTTAACAACGTGTGAATTGATACCTTTGATTAATCATTGTCATGACAGAAAAGTGACTCTGCCGCAAGTGAATATAAAGTAAACAGCTAAACACCTTTAATTATATCGTGTAGGCGTGTATGAGGATGATTTGAAGGTGCATAATTAAAATACAAGTCAGATAAAATAATGCAGTCGTCCCATAATTAGAATGTTACGAATATAGTGAGCGTATTAATCTGGCATTGAGTAGAATAACCATTATTTCATATAACTGTGAATTAAAATGAAAAGAATTAGTAGATGGGGAGAAAGATATATCATTCAGCAAGGAGGTGAGCCACGGAAAGTATGACATTGAGAAATTACACAAAGTGAATCTTTAATGTAGAAATGCGCGTTGTATCTGTTTCAATATATAAATATTACTTGTTATTTCTTTGTGTGAAAACTAAGGGAGATAATCCATTCAGTATGTCGCAAAATCTAGCAGAGGCTATTCCTTATATCTATTAGGCAGACACCAAATATCCCTTACTGTTTGAGCGAAACAATAGTATTAATATTTCTATATTAATAATGGTGATTTTAGTAGCTGTCTGTTTGAAGCCGAAACTATACTATTACTAGCTTTCAATTCTCAATTCAGAAGGTAGTGTAGTATCTATCATGTTGTTATACTATCCTCCAATGCATTATCTTCTTCTGGGGACACTGGAGTATATTTTCGTTCGTCATAATACTATCCTTTCAGGCATTACTTCATTCTTTTTTCACATGATTACTTTCTCTATTTTTTATATGAGGTAGTGTATCTGTTCTGTTGTAATGAGATCACCCTTCCATGCATTACCTCCTCTTTTGAGAGGCAGTTTAGTATGTGTTCGTTCGTCATATGTCCTAGAAAAGATTTGCGATTAAAAGAGCATATTTCTGCGAGAAAAACTAATGAAGTTTAACATTGCGTGTTGGAAATAAGATTTCATTTTAAAAGCGAATTTACTTTTAATATCTCATTTGTGCAAAAGACATTAAATCGAAAGTTTAGCGCTATAAACGATGTCAATTTATTTTGAACAGATTAAATTTTTTTATTCGATTAATTGAACCTAACAATAAATTCGTTTCGCAATAAAATTAATGTTTTCCCAGTGATATTGGAAAGAATAAACATTTGGGTGAAACGTTTGTATTCATTATAAAAAATTTAAATATAAAATAATATATGAAAAAAAATAGTCGCCATTCTTAATATGTCTGCAGTTGTACAGTGAAAGAGTACTAATGTCTTTTTCACTTCATTAAAACTTACAGAGGCATCACGTATGAAATCACTTACAATAACTTATATTGAATGGCCGTGGACAGACTAGGAGATTAAAATGTAGTAGAAAATCTACAGAGGGTATGCTTTTACAATAAACTCTTCACTAATAAACTTTCAATCATGATATACCATGGTCGATATTACACAGATGTTGCCCGACCGTTGAACGGGCCATCTTATCTAGTAGTAGAAGAAAGCTACACTAAATGGCCAGAAGTTTTCAAATGCAGAAGATTTGCTCCTAAATTAAGGATACATTTTCTGCTGGAAACTTTTGCTGGATTTGGTGTTCAAGAAACAATTGTCAGTAGCAATTAAACACAATTGACGGGGGGGGTGAATTCAAATGTTTCTTCAAATCTTTAGCGATTGAACATATTACCACTTCGATATACCATTCTAGATCTAACGGACAAGCCAAAAGGCTCGTTTATACATTTAAAAGAGCTTTTTAAAAAGTCACGGAGTAATTCTCAGAATGTTCAAACTAATAAAAGAATTTAGAGAATATGTTATTATTATTATTAAAGAATTGGAAGAATGACGTGTATGGTACGTATTGCAAAGTGGAAACACAACACATATAAACCAATTAAGACGCAAATAACCACAGGGGAAGATGTACCAATAAGTGTACTTTATGAGATTTTTTATATCCCAGCTCCATCACCTGCTGCAATGGTAGTTTCAACACGGACTAGTGCAAGAAAAAAAAAACGCATATAATTTCTGAGACCGGAACCTAAAAAGAAAAATGTTCAAAGGAAAAGTAATTTTAAGGAAGGAGAGTAGTAGAGAAAGTACTGACACCCCGTTGCTTATACATTGAAGTATTTAGAATAGAATATCAACGGCAACGATGTTAGCCTCGATAAGTACGACAGTAGTTCGGGTATAGTCGGATCGTTCTAGTATGCATTAAAAGCCAGTGCATTGTTAATTCATAGTAATACACCCTTTTATATTAGTATTTTGGCCCTTCGAGTTATTAATACTTCCAGATTTCATTACGAAAGATAAAGACACAATCTAGTTAATTTGATTGTATTGTTTTAGCCTATCCGTATTTTTCATTCATCGCTCTGTATTTCTCTGTCTGTCTCTGTCTGTCTGTCTCTCTCTCTCTCTCTCTCTCACACTCTTTCTCATATATATATATATATATATATATATATATATATATTATAGACTTTTCAAATTGATCTCTTATTCTGAATGAATGTTGTTAATGACTTTATTCAATGGTTTATATTACTAACTCAAATCGATCGCGAGACAATAATAACATTCCAGTTCAAAAGTATCATAACAATTACCCATCAGTAGACTTATTTTTAATAAACCCTAATTTATAAATGTATGTTTGAGAAAAATGTTCTCTTAAATCACCTATAATGAGTTGTCCACAAGAATACGAAGCGAATCAATTTCACTAACTCTGGATATTTCTTGTGAAATACGTAATTTTGAATTGTACCCCTTACCGTAGCAGACTCTACCCAAAAGATCCAATAATGCAATGTATGAATCTAAATATCTTCGTCATAGCTTGAGATAAAATAATAATCTAGACTAGACTATAAAGTGTTCGTAGAACAATGAAATTGGTGTTATATTTTCGCTTACCTGTGCGTGTATAAGCATTTGTCGTCGTCGGAAACCCAGGTTCAATTCTTCTGCTGACAAAACTAATCTGACGCCGATCTTGGTTTTTAAAAAGATTTCTTTAAAAGAACAGTGAAAAAAACATCAGAGAGACGGTTTTTTGTCTGCGTGGGATAGAGAGAAGGGCAGAATATAGGTGGATAGCTTGTCTCGCTACACACAGTCACACTGTGCGCGCTGTTTTCTCATTGGGTACAGCGCCCAAACACCTCTTTCCTGCTGTAAGTCTCGCGAGCCAAAGAGATCGAAAATCTCCAACCGTTTATCACGTGGTTTCATTGACTTCCGTCTGGGGTTCCTTCTGATCTTGAAGGTGTCACTTCAATTTTTACCATTCAAATACGGTCCTCGTTATGTAATATCAGAAGAGACAAACTTTCGATATAACAGTTTCGACCAATAGGTCACTCTCACGTGCCATAGCTCAGACAACTGTACATTATTTACTAGTGTAGCGTAGACGGTGCGGTCTGGTTGTCCATAATGCACAGTTTGATTAAAAAAACAAATTCGTGTCTGAAGATTGTCCTCATGATCGAGAGACCAGTGACCTTAAACTGTATACTCCCGATAATCATATATATTAAGTGTACCGAAGTAAAAGAATATGTAGTTGGATACCATCCTGATGGATACCGTTAGCCTGTTTTTACCACGATGGTGATTCCATGATACAAAGAGATTAAGGGACGAAAAATGAAGACTTTGACAGACTTGCTACTCGTCGGTTAATTGGTTCTACTCTGGGCGGAACGGGTGATGAATTCTTCAAGAATCGTTCGTTAAATACAATAAACGCGAAAACGTTTCTATCCAAAATACTTTATTCAATATATATTAAGGTACACTATTTTGGCAGAGATAGAGAGAGAGAGAGAGAGAGAGAGAGAGAGAGAGAGAGAGAGAGAGAGATTAACAGGTAGTGTATAACATTATTCTAATAGCTACTTTTTACAGGCTGTTTGCATTACAAATTACAGCCTGTTCTCGTCTTTCCCAAGACCACTTAACATATTACAGTACTCTAAATGGTTATATGTGGCGTTATTTGCATATTTAGACATGTCGACTGCTGGAACTGTTGCGTATTGCCAATGAAGAAAACACTGTTGTAAAAAAAGTGGTTGTGTTCCCGTTTAGGGGTTATCGCTCCCTTCCTTTTAAATTTTCCTCGATAGAGAAAAAAAATCAATGACAACTTTTTTATAGTAGTCAACTACATCTGGCTTATTGTCATCCGCATTTATTGGAAATAAGGGAAATGACTAGAATCGTGAGAATAACTAATACTGATTCCATCGTAATGTTCTTCTTTTAAATATCTCATCTACTTACATAACTTGCATGTTTATTGATCAGTAGCGTCAATCTACAAAATATTAGTTTCTTTCTTAATTATACTAATTAAAGACCCCCACCAACGTTCGAAGGTTAAATGGTAAACAGATTCTATTACACCCACATGTTTAAATCGCTAATTAATGATCTTTCTTTCTACCAGTATCCCAAATTGTGACTAACTTTCTTCGTCTAGTGTACTTTTTATCTAAGCAAATAATAATTGGATTTTTTATATTTTACAGTAGTATTCCGGGATCGATTATTTAGATTGTCGAAAAATTAATTGATCCATGGTACATTTTAATTCATTTTTTAATTCTTGTATATTCTTTAATTTTCTTTTTCAATCTGATACTCCTCTTATTTATTATGTCCGCTAGGCTCCAAGCAGTACATAATACAATGAAAAGCATTGAAATGCGCTGAGATGTAAATTATTTCCACTCATACGTTCAAGTTGATTAGTTTCAGGATCGTATTGTTTCCTTAAATCTGTTAACTCGTAAATCACAATTCTGAAATTGCACAAGTTATAATTAACCATTCAATCTTTTCTTAAATGATAATAGAGTAGTAAGTCAACATTGTGTTCACTTTCGGTTTCCCTTATTTTGTCTTTTAGTCCTCACATTCCATGTGCGATGTTTCTGACAAAGGAGGAAGTATTGCTGTTTTCTGGGTCGGAATCTATTCATCTAACACTTATCGTTGGCTAGTTTTGACCTTGAAGTAATATTTTTTTCAGCTTTTTACATCAAGTGACTTCATGCCTTGTCTGGAGCTATTTCCATTCAAAAAAAAAATTTCATCTTTGCATCAGATTTCGACTCTTTACGATCATGGCCGCCTGCCTCATGAATTCCCCCCTATGACTGAAAAGACTCTGATCGACATCCACAAATCTGTCCGGGATGTTGCCAACTTATTAAGAGTCTTGATACTAGCAAGGCAACTGGCCCTGAAAACATTTCAATCATAGTACTTTTAAGCTGCAACCGGAACCAGATCTTATACTTACAAAGTTGTTCATCGTTGCTTAAAGGAGAAATGTTTCCCTTCACCTTCGAAAATATCGGCAGTCTGACCAATATTTAAGAATACTTACGATTGATCTTTTGCATGTCACTACAGATAAATCAGTCTCGTGTGCGCCATGAGTAAGTTGTTAAAATTTGCGATGAATCAAGAAGTTGTCAACAACTCTCTGGCAAGACACAATTTACTCAGTGACAAGCAATGTGGATTTTGCCCTGCAATATAAACAGTTGATTTGCTGACTGTAATATAACACCGTATCATTGAATCTATTTTTTTGAGGGGGGGGGGGATGGGCTTTGTTTCTCGAGCAATAGATCTTTACATATTAAAGGCCTTTGATAGGGTTTCATAATCTTGCAAGCGATGAAATATCTGGAAATATCGTCTTAACCATTAAATCTTTTCTCTCTAGTAGGCTTATAAAAGTATTCGTTGATGGGCTGAAATCTGAAGCAGATAGTAGCAATGCCGACGTGCCTCAAGGATCCATTTTAGGCTCAATCCTCTTCTGATATTCACCAACGATCTCCCAAATAACATTTTAAGATCATTCGTCGACATTTATGCAGATTACACAGCCATTAATAACAACACTTCGAAGAGCATTAATGACCAACATATTTCTTATTCTCAAGTCCAATGTTCACAAATTCTTGGCGAAACGTCCACTTAAATCAAATTCTGCCCAGTTCTAAGCATCGTTACCGATCTTTACGGTGTTGCCTCACCGTTCAACTGACAAACTTAGTAACTCTTATCCTCGAATGGCTTTTCGGTGTTAAAAGGTAGTGACTCATTAGCTTATAAATTTTTTATTAGGTTTGTTTTTATTTTTTTATGATATATTAGGTGACCCGTTACCTGTTGGGTCAACATTCGCACATTGTGCATTATCATATACAACTGTAGATAAAAATTTAAAAAGTATATAAAAGAACGAGGCGAAAATTTCGTCTGATTTCAATTTAGCAGAAATTATCGAGATTTTACAATCAGGATCAACGTTTGTACATAGTACATTAATGTATACATTTAGTGCTTTCCTTTTCTTTCTTTGTTACTTCACTTTTTGTGTTACTTCAATTCATCCCAAACAAAGAAACACTACCACTGAGATGTAAGGGGCTACTGTGAATTGGGATTTTCACATTACATTTAAATATTGGCATGTTAGTACAGTCAGGAGAGCAGGAAGGGGATTCCAAAGGCAAGCAGTTCGAGAAAAAGCGATTAGAGTAGAACGCTTTCCGGTATCTGGGGACCTCTACAGTGGAGATGTGACTTTGCTGCTTGTTGGGTTTGTCGGGAATATTCACATTGTGGTGACACAAGTGCACCAAGTTCGTTGCAGCACATTCCATTGAAGTACTTATAAAACAAGCACAAGGATGCCATACCTATGTGATTAGAAACCTATTCGGTTGGAGACTCTTTTTTGGAATCCTGTTCAAGAGGGATAAACTAGTGGTTGATGTTCCAGTCCAGATGTGACAATACGCATGGACGAATGATGGCAGGTGTGAGAAATCTTCTAGTCCTGTAAATAGATCCTATTTTCTTTACAGCAGACTTGCAGTATCTTCTATGTATTTATACCAATTCATGTTACCTGTGAATGTTAGGTCGAATAATTTGAACTTTTGGCTCTCGGGAACGGTGGTATCAACCATGGCAATCGATGGTTGATAAGTTTTCTTCTAATTGTGAAAGGAAAGGAGCTTTGTTATGGGTACATTAAATGTAACAATCTATGGTCCTATTCAACTACAGACTCGGGGTTGTTTTCTCAGGAGTACGCCATTGCTGTTAATATATGTGGGTTTGATTCGCTCTTATGTTGAGACTAGAGCATCGGACCATCAGTAAGTATACTTATCTCGCACGAAATTGCATCATAAATGCCGTTTATTAAAATCAGTAATAATAAAGCTATAAGAATCGACTCATAGGGAACACCCCTATTAATGTGATGTTATATAGATGTTCGACCATCGAGGACGACTTGGATCTTTCTATTAGTTAAGAAATATATTATATTAGATATTGGTCAAGTAATACCGTACGAATTAATTTACATGAGAAGACCTTCATGTAAAATCTTGTCAAAGGTTTTAGATATATCAAGCTCTACCGCCCTAGTTTCACCTGCCTTATCCAGTGTATAGTATATGCGTTCGTAGATGTCCGTTATGATATTCGCGGTAGAACGGGCTTGCCTAAATCCATACTCTTTGTCAGAATAAAGTTTGGCATTTTCGAGGTGGCAGACTATCGCTAGATTAATTAATGATTTAAAGATGTTAACGAAGAACGAGAGAATTATAACATTGAGGGTCACTTCTTTTATCAAAGTGTTTGATAACTGGTACAACAATCTTCCAGCTTTCAAGCAAGTATGATTTTGTAAGACTTTTGTTGTAGAGTTTGGAGAGGACGGGTGGCAGTTTAGTAGATCATTTTTATTATTATAAGATCAGGTTCGCAAGCTTCATGATATACAGGACATTAGAATGGGTGGTGATCAGATCAAGTGTGGCTCTGTCCATAATAGAACATTTTGGAAGGTGTGTTTTTTGTTAAGAAAGAAGTTCAACCTTATGTTACCTTTTTAATTTATGTATGTCATTTTCTTACGTCATACTCTTGCTTTCTGTTTTATTTTATTTTTTATTTACGTCATGTATTTAGTACGCTATCTTCTTACATCCCTTCTAGCAAACTGCTACTACTACGACTCCTTTTACCGTGATTCTCCTGAGCACCAAGCAAGATTATCAGGGTTTTAGTATTATGAAGATCATTGCGGCTTCATAACGACAGATATACGTTCCTTAGAACGTTCACGTTTAATAAGCGTATAAATATTTATGTCTTCTCTCAACGGGGATGTATTCGCTTCCAAGCGGTCAATTTCATCTGCGCTTTTATTGTAAGGATTTCCAATTTTCCGAACTCATTGATAGAAAGAATGGAATAAAACGAAAATGATTTATAACAAATTGGTTATTTATAGCTTTTCGGGATAATATTTTCGAATTACATACTATAAATTAGCATTTCCTTCTTGTGAAACGTCTCATAGTACAGAATAAATATTCTTCTTGCCAAAATATATAAACCCAGAATCAGTTTTTGAAAACCTCTTTGTTTCAAAATTATTCAGATGCTGATTAATATATTGTATTATTTAGATTATGATTCGCATGGATTTTAAGTTCACAATATGTTGGCCGATGTAACCTTCGACCTACTTCATATGCATGCTTCCAAGCGTGTAAATCTTTGTCAAACTTTGGAAACTATAAGGAATTTCGAACTGAACCTTTAAATAATACACTTCTACCTGTTAATGGTGGGAAGGAGGAGAATCTATCCGCGTGGATTAAATAAAGAGGTCAATTCGAAACCCGTATAGATTCGACATAAAGATTCTCAGGTTCGTGAAAAAGCATATGAAGAAGCTGGAGGTTACATCGACAGGAACCTTGTAAAAATAACAAACAAGATGAGAATAGTAGTTGTTAGAAATCATCCAGATGGTACAAAACCTATTTTATTTGACCCAACTTTGAATGAAAAGCATTTATGTTTTAAAATAATCGAAAATTCTCATCATACGGTAGAGGAAGAAATTAGTGAATCACAACTTGAAAAATGGTTGAATAATTCTACCGCTACAGAAAGTATCTTACTCCTGATTCAATCCTCCGCCTATATAAGAGTCAGATACGTCTTAAGATGGAGTATCGCTGCCACATCTGTGGAGTGCTACTCTGAGAACTCGTTTTTGCCTTGACAGAGTACAAAATTGTCTTCCCTATAGCCCCTTTCTCACAGAAAAGACGCTGCTAGTCTTTCTCTACTCTATCGTTATTCCATGATAAATGCCAGTATACTGAAATCATATGCTCTTAATAGGGTTAAGATGAGCATTTATATACACTCAATGTACAAAAGCAAGGAAATTCCCCATTTTTTACACTTTTATTGTCATTAATTAAGGCTATGACTACATATCAACCAAACAATTTCATTATCACATCACTACAGTATACATCTCTATGCATGAGTGGATGAAGTGAGTGAGGTGCGCTGAAGGAAAATTCCTACCAAGAAAATACATAGCCCTGTTGTGCTCGTATACCCTTAATGACAATAAAAGTGTAAAAGATTGGGAATTTCCTCGCTTTTGTGCATTTAGTGTATATGAATGTTCATCTTAACCCTATTAAGGGCATATGATCTAAGTATACTGGCATTTTTCATAGAATGTCACTACTTTTGTAAAGGCTATGCCTCAATACAATGGTCATATTTTAGATTTTTTTTGAATTTTCTGGAAAACTAAGGTAAATGGTAAACTGAAATTAAAATGCCATCAACTAGACCCTGGAACCTCTATCTCTGCCAAAAATCAGCTGAATCCATCAAATAGTTGATGAGATACATGTTGGCACATACGTACGTACGTACACACAGATAACATGATTTCATGATTGAACTTTCTGGATCTCTTGGTTGCCTTGACTAATGATACTGAAATTCTACACACTTATAGAACCTATCAAATAAAAATGTTGTGCAAAGTTTTAACTAATTTGGTTTATTGGTTTTGAGTTATGATTTATCAAAGAAACGAGATTTCCAGCATAGGCCATTCGTGAAGTCTATTAAGGGATAGAGCGCTCGCCCCTCCCTTGATTTGCATGGTAGGTGCTCGGCTGAAC
>OY744521.1:84353384-84358384 GCA_963556195.1 Sepiola atlantica | reverse complement strand
ATCTAGTTCGTGTTTTTCTATAAAATGTATGTGGATGGCTATAACATTGCATGAGTGACGAAGAAAATTAATATAAATTGATACAGCCCAGCACCGAAACTGAACTCACAACCTTCAGATTATTTGACCGGTGCTTTTCATAGAGAATTCTCCTTTTCACTTAATCGAGAAACATAATTTAATTTGAACTAGACATTGAAGATATTTCATTATGATGTATGACATACAATGAGGGTGGGGGAGGGGACTGTTACATTTCTTTTCAACAGTTCAATTGTTTATGTGTGAAATCGAGACGGATAGATTTTTTTTTCTTTTTTCATAATTTAAAAATCATTTGGACGCATGGGTTGATATAACAAAAAATGTTCGTGTGCTTGCGAAGTAATGAACCTAATTAAACCGTTTTATTTATCTTCCTCCCACAAGGTAAGATGTGACACTAGGTCGGGAAAGTGGGATTTGAAAAGCCAGCGACCGAGAAGGTGAGCACTCTGGCCGACAAAAAATGCCTGGGCAGCCCCGTCGGCATTCCCCGGTAGTGGCGCCTCAGGCAGTAAGCGATAAACTTACTCCACCCCAAAGAGGGGAGGCAAAGCCTGGAAGGGTGGACCTCCTAGAACTACACAGGACAAACCCACAGACCGGCGGAATCAAGACCTGAAGGCCTAGACGAGACCGGTCTATAGGGTGTATTAGCCATCGGAATAGATACTACACTTTTTGCAATGTATGATTCTTTAATTAGATATGAGATTAAAGTTAGGTTATATTGGGATGTTTGTCGGTGGGACTTTGACGAAAAATTATTGATAGTCATAATAAGAAATATCGCTAGTATATAGAGCAATTAATGTCGTGTTTTTATTTGTATAAGAATACACGGAAATTGAAACGATTATTTAAATGTTTAAATTATTTTATGTACTAAAATTTAACTTAAATGATGTTTAATGATACATTTTATTTGAATTTGTTCAAGAGAAGACATAGCACTCAAAACAATATCCTGACAATCGCAACTTTAAATTAATACTTATGTAATAGTTTTTGTAAAATAACCTTACAGTTTATATAATATATGACGCTAGTTTTATATCACGTGCACACTAGTATAACATATAAACGTTAAGCATTTTCATAAATAATAATTATTTGTTTTGTGTTCATATGATAGTTAAATTAATCTTAATTTCTTCATAAATAAGTTGGTGCCTCGTCCTCAAATAAGGAATAAGTAGAAAAATTTTCTAGATTTATGTGTTCTTTTTCAAATCTAAAGTTGTTTTACATTTTTTCCGTTTAGATTTGTATTCAACGTATATACTTAGTTTTCAGAATTGGAATAATATACACTATATATGGACTAGCAGAATATAAACAGAGCTGAGTAATTAATATTGAGTGGATCACTCATGAAATACATCTTGTAAATGCTGCGATATCGGGTTATTAGTAATGCACTCGTTTCACTTCAGTTCCGTGTTTTAATTCATCAAACCCGCTTCACCAGCAACCTTTTCATTTTTTCCAATGAAATATATCACTTCAACGAATTCGATGGAGGTAACAGTCTCGAAGAAGAAAGCAGTTTAATATATTAACTAGTATTACGAGATTTAAAATTAGTTTAATGTATACATTCTGGCATTTTCTATATTTTATTATTTATTGTTTTATAAAATATTTAAAGTGTTGCAATTTTAAATAAATAAAGATGTATTTGTTTTATTATTTAAAGAATATTTAGCTGACAATACATTTTACGGAAGAAACTAATATATTTTAATAGCGAACTACAGTTTATACATCATATTCGATATTGGAAGAATTTATTTTAAAATGGTAAAATGTAAATTTCGGTCACAGCGACACGAGATAATCAAGAAATACTTTTTGCATTATTTGCATAATTCCGACTACCGTTTTTATATCTGTTATTATCACAAAGTTTCATTCACTGGAATATTCGACCTTCTTCAGATGCATCTTGTCGAACTCGGAAATCTATACGTCATTTTGAACTGAACCCCTTATTTATCTACTGGGTAGATTGTTCTCGTTCCGTTAGTCATTACTGTAATATTCTTAAGTATTTTTATTTTATTCTCAGTTAGTACCGCCTTCAGTTGGAATTGGACCTTCCAAACCCAAAAGACGATTATAAGAACTGATTTCTATTCAACATCTTTATCCGTTGCGCCACATCATGGATGGGAGAACAAGAAAAAAATTACCCTGTGGATTAAATAAAAGGTTAAGTTCAAAATTTCTAAAAAATTCCCGAGTTCTACAAGGTGCACCTGAAGCAGGTCGGAGGTCATATTGACCGAAACGTTCTGAGAATAACATCCAAGATGAGAACAGTAGTCCGAATAATCCACATAATACAATGTCAGTCCTCATCTAAAAAAAATCCAAAACATAACATTTGTTTTCGTGTCATCCTTAGCGATTTGACGATTTCATTTTTTATGGGCGTGGAAGGTCATAATATGTACAAGCGAAAAGATATTCTTTGGGGTTTGACTTTATCAAATTCTGACTATTCCATAAATAGTCCATCTTATATTTTATGTTTGTTTACCGGCAATCCGACCATTTTGAGGGTTATATAATACAGAGGCACATTACCTATTGTAAACTTTTACGGACGACCAGTATCTTTAGTAAAAGTGTCCGTTACTTAGATACTATATTGGATTCGCAGACTCGGACACACAAAACAATATCTTTACAATCGCGACTTTAAAGTGAATAAGAATTTATGTTTTAAGAGAGTACAATCAATAATAAATCATGCAATCGAAAGAACAATTTAGAACAAAACAGAGTAATTTACTCCTCTCCAGGAGTTAGGCACAAGGCCAGTTTTTATCCTACTCCCACAAGTAAGATGTGACCCAAGCTCGGGTCGGAAAGTGGGGGTTGAAAAGCCAGCGCCCGAGAGGTGAGCACTCTGACCATCAAAAATTGCCTGGGCAGCCCCGTCGGCATTCCCCGGTAGGGGCGCCTCAAGCAGTAAGCAATTAACTTACTCCTCCCCAAAGAGGGGAGGCAAAGCCTGAGAGGGTGGACCTCTTAGAACTGCACAGGACAATCCCATAGACCGGCATAAATCAAGCCCCGAAGGCCAAGACAATACCAGTCTATAGGGTGCAGTATCCATCGGAACAGATACTACACTTTGATCTCGACCAACAAAACATATTGATTCATGTATTTGTCTTCGTAAGAGTCTGTTCAGAACTGTAACTGAGTATAAAATAGTAAAGAAAAGAGTTTAATGTTGGCTAAGTTAATTTGCATAGGGCATTTGCAGGAAAGTAATGTTTATGTACGATAGGTTATTTCGAATCGGTTTTCTTTAGCATAAGTTCGTGGAACGAGAAATATGTATTAGTTTGTTTTCTCTTTCTTTTAATAAAGAGTAAAATTCAGTCGTCATTCACGGATTTTTTGCTGGCAATTTGTACAGGCGCGCTTTCTTGCATTTGCGAGATATCGTAGAATAGCTTTCTGGTTTTGGATTGATGTTATCTTATCACGTGTGTGACTGGAGATCGATGTAAGCGTGTTATTTTGGAGGGATTAAAATCGGTTTGTTTGCCTCGTGTAACATTCAAATCGATGTTTACTTTGCTCGTTCTCGGCGGGCAGGTAAACGCCCTACCTACCATTGTGGTTTCAAAAAGAGCGTTGCGTGCTACCTCCTGTCGATCTCTGATTCATCTGCCTCCCAGCAAATCTGGGTATGATAGAAGATCGAACTTAATGTGAGGTGGCTACTATCGAATCACACAAGGCCGTTCAATAAGGCGACAGATTCGACCGAAATTCTCTCAACGAGAATTTATCAGCCTAAACTGTCGATCTGCCCTGGATGTTTAAACTCTGACTTTTATAAAAGAAATGTCATGGAATAGTGATTTTCGTTTTAAGCGCAACACTGTGTAGTTGAGTAAATTGTGCGTCGCTGTTCTGCTTTATGTATACGCCTTAGCCATTGAAAAACACATACGTTGGAGTAGTGTCTCCTAAATTATATAGAAAGGCAAATCAATATACCTACAACACAATTAAGTATATACTATTAACTGAACACATCGTTGGGAGGCGACATTTTGGATGGATCATAACTGTCGCAACAGTATTAGTCCATAAATTACCACAAAAAATCTAATCGTATTTAACTCGGCATCTTAGTTGGTCCCCCGATTTATAAAATCGGGAGACCTATGTTTTGAGGCATTTCCGTCCGTCCGTCCGTCCGTCCGTCCGTCCGGATTTTTCTCCGCAACCATCCATTGAATTTCTCTGAAATTTTGCATGAAGTTGTAACTTTTGTCAGGTTAGAAAGTGACATTCTCCGATTTTTGAAAAAAATCTGGTTGGCCCCCCAGGGGGTCAAAAGGCTCCGAAATGGCAAAAAATGACATTTTTTGCCACATAACTTTTCATCCATCCATTCAATTACTCTGAAACTTGGCCAAAATGTGGAGGCTACTGTTCCTAATAAAAAATAAGTATCGCTGACCTTGGAAAAGATCTGGTTCGCGCCCCCAGGGGGTCAAAAGCCCCCAAAATGGCAAAAAATGACCCTTTTCTCCCATAACGTTTGATCCATCCATTCAATTCTTCTGAAACTTGGCCAAAATGTAGAGGCAATTGTTCTGGATATAAAATGAGCATCCTTGACCTCAGAAAAATTCTGGTTCGCGCCCCCAGGGGGGTACAATGGGGGTCAAAAATGCCCCAAATTGCCCAAATTTATTGCATTTTACACTCGCCACATCGAGTCACATGCAGAGGGGGCCACGCATGCGCGGCTTGTTACTTTTTACTAATTGGTCAGCACTTATCAAGGTTCGGAAGCAACGCAAGGATAAAAGTTAAAGAGATTGTAATTTGCACGATGAACGCCACAACGAGATGATTGGAAAGAATAGGTTGAATGGAAGAAAAAATTGATATCCAAGAAGACAGCAAGTATTTATTTG
>OY744521.1:84328384-84348384 GCA_963556195.1 Sepiola atlantica | reverse complement strand
CAAGAATTATATATTTTTGAACTTTTTATATGTTAGTTATATCGCTATATAAAGTTAGGTATGTGTATATGTTTGTATATTCGTGTATACTGAATTCATTCGTAAACTAATTAATCGATCGTTACGAATGTTTTAGCACAGCTGCTAGGTGTTAGAGTAGGTAATATGGGCTATATTTAATTTTATTTAGTTATGCAAAGGGGCCGAAGAGAGAGTGGGATCCCTTCGTGAAAATTCAGATACATCAGAATTTTATGAAATGTTAACACATATAAGACATGCATTAATAAATATTTCTCAAATATCAGTTTTTTTGGAGTATTTAAATGTATTTTGTTCGTTTGAATGTTCATTTGTTGTCCTGTTATTGTAATTTTAATTTTCCATTCATATATCCCTGATCAGGCTGTCGGAAAATACTGGTTTCCTGACCTAAAATGCACCAAACATTGATGATATTGTTTTTTCTTTACTCTTTCAAAAACTCAATCATGTTCTGCAAAGCTAAAAACAAAAAACAACCATTTTCCTATACAAAACAATCAAAGAAAACAACTATTTATCTCTACAAAACAACTAATCAAACACCATAGAATGAATATTTGAATACATAAAGAACTTGAAGCATAAAATATTTTACCGAAATGACCTGATTCGTCATTAAATAACCCGAAAAGAGTTGACATGCCGTAAAACAAAACAACGGAGCCTTAAAATACCGGTTTAGGATTACAAGGAAATTGATAACATCATTTAAATCTTCCTCCCATTTGTTTTGTGTTCAATAAGTAAAGGAAGCTGAAACAACGTTTTTTAGAAAGATATTAAACTTTACGATGAATCTGATGCTGCTCTTTTGGTATGCAACATCATCAATGAAAATGCGAATGAACTTTTCGATGTGTTTTTCACTCCAACGCCAAATCGCAAAACATGTATCACCGTCGCTTTCGGCTCAATAGGAAAAAGAAAGAATTTTCTGTCTGTTTTCAAGCGTCTCTTTACATCACTTGTTTGACAGTTCTATTTCTATGCCAAATAAATTAAATTTAATTTCAGTCATGTGTTTTTTTATTATGATACGTGAGATCTTCATACGTATTGAAAATCTATAACCAGCAAAGACGACGCCTGACTTTATTTTTAAAATTAAAATAAGATGATTCCTATAAATGTGGTTCAGGATTAGAGCAGGGGTACACGATGTTCTCACTAATCCCTGATCAGACGTCGGTGTGCCATCTAGTATATATGCTCCTGTAGAGCTGATTTGCTATGCCCTCGTGAAGATAAGTGGCATGTGAACTCCATAGTATGCGAGGCTAACATCATTCAGACCACTTCTAAATAGATGCATGAGGCATATATAGGGATATTCAGAAACATAAACAAAAGCTCTGCTAAAAGTCTGGTACAAAGTAAACATTGAACTTGAAGAAAACTAACACCTAATCAGAATATATAACATAATAAAATCAGAAGGTGAATTCAACATTTTACAAAATCAAATACTTTATGAACAAAATAGTGTTCGGAAAAACAATTTTGATAAGTTTTAAAAAAATACATTTTTTATACAATTTGTTTTTACAGAAAATGAAGAAAATGCTTATTTCTTCATGATACAGTTTTAAGAATAAAATCAACTCACATTTACATGAACATAAAACCAATAACATATATGTAAAAAGACGAGAAATGTAAAACATATCTGATAACTGCTTTGGAAAGTATGCATTATCAATACTGATTGTTATGAGAATTGTATAAACATTTTACTTTATAAATAATATTGTAAGCTTATTTGAAAACTTTTAGTGCTGGTTCTTGAATTGCCTTAGGTGAATCAAACAAACAATACTTTTTGAAAAATATATTGGATAATATAAACCCATGCTCTCTTTTCATATTAAAATGATGCATATAAGAAACTGATATAAGATTTTACTTATGATAATTATTTTATCTGAAGGGAGACGATCCATCACTTAAGTAAAATTAAAGTAACAAACTTAAATACACGTTAAGCTTCAATTTTACTATAAAAACTATTGAAAAGACTGTATTGCCGACTTCGCTTAGTGTTTGCCTAAATATTGTATAAAATTGATTTCTGGTCTGGTCTGAAATAATACTTTTGTCCTGACATAAATTTTTTTTTACATGCTCTTTTTTAGTTACGGTTTTTTTGCAACAATAATTCTTGTTTAACTATTTAATAATCGGATATATTCGGGTTCTGTTCTGTTACTAAAATCTGAAAAAAACTAAACAAAACGAAATTCTACTTTGTTTAGGCGACTACGTGTGAACATCCTGAAAGATCTTGTGGAAAGAAGAAAAATGAAGAATTATTTAAGAACTTAAAGTAGAGATTGGTTTTGTATATAAAATTTACGTAAAATGCTCTCCTATTTCTGGGGCATTCTAGTTTTGTTAGAGCAGTTAACTAAAGGTTGTTTTCAATAACCATAAGTCCAAGTGGCAATATAAACAAATTGACCCATAATTTTTTTTAAATATGAAAAAGGTGTCTAATTCATGGTGAATAAAGTGATTTCTTGTGAATAGTTTTTATATTTTTGTACATTTTACATTAGATTTGATGAAAATAAATTAATTATTGTAAGTTGTTTCCTAGCAATATGTATAGTTGCTAATTACTGGACATTGCTAAGTAATTTCTTACTTAAACTTTTTTGGTAATTATTATTTCGTAGTAATTTTGGTCTTCACACGTCCGCCTCTAGTCGTGCCCCCAGTCGCATATCTACCAGGCCTGTATTATGGATAACCTTGTATTCGACACAATGCTTGATAAATGGACACAATTTGATTATAGGCTCGACAAGAATGTGTTACCATTGGATGTGCAAACGATCATTTTGTAGTCAGCTGGGACAAGTAGTTCTTGAAAAGAAACTCTGCTCATGGTATTTTTGTTTAGCTCCAGATACAGAGAAAGAAAAATATTATATACAGTTGTTTATGAATATTTTACAGATGGGACCAGAGATTGAAGCTGAATCAAGTATCTACCATGAAAATAACAATAGAGTAGAGAAAGGCTAGTAGCGTCTCTTTTGTGAGAGGTTGTAGATAAGAGAACACCCCACTAGGCCTCGAAGTCGATTTTGTACACTGTCTAAAATACTATGAACGACATCCTTCTAGAGTTGGCAACAATACTCAATCTTAGGACTATCTTACTCTTATACAGATAGAGAAGCGTATCAGGAGTAAGATATTTGCCAATGATCCAACCATCTTTCCAATGTCCTTAGAAATCGATTTTATTTAAGTCTTCTATTTCAGGTATGGAGTGAAAGTTAGTCATAGAAGCTTATCAAAGAAGGGGATTCCTCGAGCATAGACCATTTATTTCAACTGGGGCAACGTGAAAATCCGAACTTTGGTGGGAAAAAGAGGGAAGCGTAGATTTAGATATATTAAGAGAAACCAGCGACTGTTTTCATTGCACAACGTGATCAAAGTCAGAAAAGGCAAGCAGAAAGATTTTGATCACTAATGCTTTTACAATTTCTGCCATCTTCATAGATATCAACGGGGTTGAGCCCAGAATAGATCCTTAGGGTATGCTAGTGTTGTGAATTTTATTTTATTTTTTTTACTTATTTTATCCCAAACAAGGCATGAATTTATATATCTATATTTAAAAAAACAATTTTTTTTAACATATTTCACCCCAAACAAGGCAGGATGCTACTATAGACGTAAGGGGGTTACTGAGAATTAGTGTGTAGGTTTTAGGTGTCATCCTAAGTTGGGAGCTGTGTAGCAAGATGCCTGTTTACATTAGTTTTAAACCTATGCATGTCGGTACAGTCGTGGAAACATGGAGCAGGGAGTGGGTTCCATGGGGCCGGCAGCACGAGGAAAGAAGTTATTGGAGTCGAATTCTCTCTGACATCTATGAATCTCTATAGGGAATGGATGGGATTTTTCTGATTGACGAGTTGGTCTAGTGTATTTACGTCGAGGGGGCACCAGAGCAGCCAGTTCATCTGAGCACAATCCATTGAAGTATTTGTAAAACAAGCACAAGGATGCAACATTTCGGCGATGGGACAGGGGCTGGAGCTTGGTGGACAGTGAGGGATCTATTAAGTTAGCGACTTTTGTTGGACCTTGTCTAAGAGGGAGAAACTAGTTGATGATGCACCAGCCCAGATGTGGCAACAATACTCCATGCATGGACGGATGGTGGCTCTGTAGAGATACATGATAATGTCAGGTGGGAGGAGTTTACTAGCACGGTAAAAAGAGCCCACCTTCTTTACTGCAGGCTTGGCAATGTCTTCAATGTATTTGTTCCAATTCATGTTACCTGTGATGGTTAGGCCGAGGAGTTTGAATGATAAACTCTCAGGTAGGGTGTTATTTGCCATGACAATCGGTGGTTGAAGAGGTTTCTTGTAGTTGTTGAAGGAAAGTATATTTGTTATTGCGGCATTAAAAGTTACCAATCATTTATTACCCCAATCCACTACAGCTTTGAGGTAATTTTCTAGGGGGTCAGCCATTGCCTCAGATGTAGTCGCGTCCATTTTTCCCACATGACGAGAGTAAAGTGGGGTGTCGTCAGCAAATATACCAATCTCAGACTCAATGTTATCAGGGAGGTCGTTAATGAAGATCAGGAACAATAAAGGTCCAAGGATAGATCCCTGGGGTACACCAGCATTTATGTCATGTTGCTTAGATGAACGGCCATCGAGGATAACCTGGATCTTTCTTTTGGTTAGGAAGGATCTAATTATATTAAATATTTGCCCAGTTATACCATATGAGTAAAGTTTTAGAAGCTCTTTATGCCAGACCTTGTTAAAGACCTTGGATATATCAAGCGCTACTACCCTAGCTTCACCTGCTTTGTCCAGTATGATATATGCGTTCAGAGATGACTGTTAGGATGTCTGCTGTAGATCGTGCTTGTCTAAATCCATACTGCCGGTTAGAAAGAAGTTTAGCATTTATTAAGTGCCGGACTATAGCTAGATTGATTAAGGATTCAAAGATTTTAGCAAAGATCGGGAGTAGGCTTGTTGGGCGGTAGTTCTGAGGACTCTTGAGTGACATTAAGTGTTAACCCTATATTTTGAATGCGTAGATGTTATACTTTTGTATAAGCAAATGCTTACGTAGGGCAACAAAACGCTATGCTGGCTTTGCTAATATACAAGTATGTAAATAAAACGCTGCGAAGATCCTAAAATACAGGAGATACACTTACGAAACGTTTCCATTGTTATGTATGCAGACATTTCGAACCGATCAATAAGGGAGAACAAAGGTGTCTCTTATATTTTATGTATTTCTTTTTTTCTTGAAACAATAGTATCTTCTCCACATAGAATTCTAATAATATTTTTAAACTGATTTCGCCACGTCAAGGCATTATAAAATTAAAATATTTTTCTAAATCTTAGATTTTAAATGATTTGGGGAACAAGGAATTCGTGAATAACGATGACGTTTTGCGAATTTTTGTTTTAATAACTCTCCGATTTTCATTGAGGTAAAATGGCGCTATGCAAAAACAGATATTGTAAAAACATGAAATTATCAGGAATTCTATTATGTTACACAAAGATTAAAATTGTAAATTAACAAATTCTAACTTAAATAACATTTTAAATGCTAGGTAAAAGGTTAATGATAAATTTTCTTTAACTTTTTTGAGCGTGGGAGAGAGGAAGCTTTACTTCAATAAGCGTATCTGAGTTTATCTTTGAGGCATGAAAAAAGAATATGTGCATGTCTGTTTTTCGGATTACACATTCTTATAAGTAATAATACCTTTGCCAAAAGTGTTAGATTTTACTCGGTATTTCTGCGTGTTTTTCAACTTCACATAAACTAATGATCGGCTTTTCGCGAAAATGTTGTAGAGTGTTAGTTTCTTTGACACCAGGATTGGTGTCCACGGTGTTTATGTGCAGTAGTAATTTGATTAATTTAAATTTCAATAAACACGCCGTGTTCGGATTTATAAAAAACGAAATAACACGAAATAATGTACGAAAGCGAAAGACAAGGCCACTCACACCTCGTGTTTTCAATAAATGTTAGAAACTAATTATTACCCAATGTTCAACGAGACCTTCTTTTTCTCGGGTCATTCTGTAATTGATGGGAAACATTTAAGAAGTTCGTGCGCCATGATACCGGCGCACTCATTACGGACAGAAGCTACAATCCCGTGAAGCTAGTGTCGTATTTTTTATTGTAATATGAATGCTCCCAGCCTGTCGCTTGACCTCCGAAACAGATACTTGAAAGTGCGTCCAACACCTGCTTTTTAAGTTATCACACTTTAGTAAACAGATTCCTAACGCTATCCGGAGAGAGAGAGAGAGAGAGAGAGAGGGAGATACAGAGATACAAAGAGAAAGATACAACGAGATACAGAGAGAGATACGACGAGATACAGAGAGCGATAAAAAGAGAGAGAGAGAGAGAGAGATACAGAGAGCGATACAAAGAGATACGATTAGCACATCTCCGGGCCCTACCATGAAGTTACTTACCGAAAAAACTACATTAAAAATAACATAACAGTGTTTGTCATTTAATCGCGAGCAACGGAAAATCTTCTTGCTTGTAAAAGTATATTGTAAATAGTCGACATCTATCATAGTCATCAATTAATTTATACAGCTTATACACGACGAAAAAAAAAGATATAAGATGCTGTTCATTTAATGAGGTCACTAAGACGATCGGTTAAATTCTCTATGAGAACTATGAAGATTGTCCCGTGCGGAAGTGATGTTTCGGAAAATCCTATCCTTCAATAACTGGTACGTCCATTGTGAAGTGTTTCTATTCTATTTACTAATGAGTCACTATTTATCAAGGCCAAAATGCACTCGAGGATAAAGGCTACATATTGTAGGTGGATTGGCAGTTGAATGATGAAGAATATTATGAGAGGATTGAAAATGATGAATGGAATGAAAGAATGTGATTACTTATGAAGACGATTTATGAAACATATTTGTGTACATTGAAATTAAAGACAACCAGGTTGTTATCTGCAAGGAATCAGCCCCGTGGTAATGTGCTCCACAGATGGGAATTCTTGGAAATAGAGATTCCGTTTTATATTATAGGTACACAGAGGAAGAAATGAGAGTTCTTTGTAGTTGTAGTAATAAGACGAGTTTTTGTTGTGAATGCCTTGCAAGGAGGAACCAAACATTAGAGCTCAATTGAGCACCTTCTATGGAAATAACGAGAGTAGATGAAGACTAGAGGAGGGGTTCTAGAGAACAGAAGATAGCATCCTTTAATAGATTGCGAAGTCGATTCTGTACTTTGTCAAGGTAAGAAACGGTGACCTGAGCGACATTCTCCTGATGTGGCAGCAGTATTCCATTTTAATACGTTTCCTTAACTAGGTGTTTTGGCTGGACATTTAACACGAAGTGGTATCAGAGCATCTATTCATCAAGACTTGACTTGTGACGGCATTTACCATGGGTCGGTTGAGCTGGCTCTTTTCTAGTGAATTCCTCGAGTCCTGAATGGGGACCGACCAAGCAAAACCAGCGTTGAGGCGCGTAACAGACAGTTTCGCTTGCATCGGCGAAAGCGTAGATATGCGGACCAATAATGAGGTTTGCGTCCTGCTTCACCATTTCGAAACAGGATACTGTACACATTATCAAGAATTTCGATATGGGCATTTTTATACTGCAACAGAAATCTAATTTCAAATATATCCCTTTGTTACATGATCGAGCTATGATCAAATGGAGTAACAGCTGATCTCCAACGCCATCGCCTTGCCTAAAGCAGAATCGAGCAAATCCATAAAACGTCGCTTGCTGATTAATGGGAATTACGTTCGTAATATCCAATAAACCATCCCACCTGACAAACTATAACTACACGTAGCTTTAAAAGCATATTACTGCGAAGCAATATTCAACGCGAGGAAAGAATATCCGACAATAATATTAAGCCACTTTTGAAGTCGAAACCCTATACTTATTGTATGCGATTAATTAAAACAATCTGCCATTTTACTGGAAACCGCCATTTTTATTCCCCTCCCAATGGTATTAATGTGTGAGTGATGAAAATCGATCCGACGATTCCCATAGTTCTTATCGGTTACCATTAGGCCACACTTTTCCCCTTTCGTAAAAAAAAAAGAGGAGCGGGACCAAAAGAAGTGCTAACGACTCGATTGTAAGCGACAATAAACAGAAATGCCTATTCATTACGGTAAGGACACTTAAAAGATGGACACTGGACAGGAACTCCCAGCGGTTGTTAATGTTGTACAGAGAGACGGGCAGACATACAGACGAACAGGTGATAATTAACTGTGGCATCACATTTAATGGCAATCGTGGTGTTGGCATCGCCGACAGTTCTGGAATAGAAAATTTATTCAAGAATCAGAAGAAAATGCGGAAGCTACGGTGTCGCCTGCGAAAACAATCGAAAGAATCTTTAGTCAAATTAGGAAGAGAATATTCATTTTTGCATGGGTCCTAACAAATAGTGACGGCAAACAATCCAATCCGTATGGAATGTAGCTGAGATAAGGGGTAACTTTTGTTTGTCACTTTTAAGTCTTCCCATGAGATGTATACGTATATATATTTATGAAGTATCCCTTTCTATTATAAAAATAATATTCTGCCGTGTTTGTTTTAATATCGAAATACAATGTCTATTATAAAAGGGTGATTCTATAAGTAAAATGTCTGCTTTAACTATATGGAGATAAGCATGTGGTCCACTTACATATGAATGTATAGATGCTGTTTAAAACCATTTAATGTCACCATTTGTCCCCGTCTGCAAAATCCATGCAATGTGGCATATTTTACTTCATATAAAGGCACGGCTATGGCTTTTGTAGACTTGTGAAAAAATATAATTTAAAATACATATTTTGAAGGAGCAATAAGAATAATTGTATAGACTTACTTGAACACTGGTTGCTATTCTACCTCTGGTTATATATATATATATATATAAATATATATATATATATATATATATATATATATATATATAATATTTGACGTCAATAAACCTCTAAAACTCTTGTAGCAAACATCCTTTATGAGTACAGCTATAACATTGATTCAAAATATGTTATCTATTCTAGTCGCGGGTTATTTATACTATTTTAATTCGTTTGAAATTATTTTCAACCCTATTAAATAAAAATATGTAACAGTATGAGATAGACAAGCACTCCTCCACCAAGACTAAAAAGAAAGTCAGTGTCCAGTTTTCATATCGCATGCAAACGGCTCAACAATGTTTCTATGTAGATGTATCTTCGATCCTTTATATTAGTTTTTTTTAATCACTAAATAGATTTGGGGAGCGGAGGGTAAATTCTGAGCTCAAATCTGATAATCAAAATTACATCCATGATGTAATCGCGTCCGAGATGGATATATGGTCTGATAACACCACAGACTATTCTCGACATGCAGGCATATCCAAGGCAATCTTTAAATCCTTAAAAAATTAACTCCAGTCTGTAGTTCACTATATCCAAAAATAGATGGTTACATTCAATGCTACCAAGAAAAAGCTATTTTCCTTTAACAGTTATAAGAAACCTTTCTGATCACCGATTGCCATGGTTGATGGTACTCTTCCCAAGAGTTCAACATTCAAACACCTTTAGCTAACATTCACAGGCAACATGAATTATAATAAATACACAGAAGATACTGCAAGGCTTCCTATAAAGAAGGTGGACTCCTTCTACCGGACTAGAATACTTCTCACACTTTCCAGTATCCTATATCTCTAATGAAGCCAACATTCAACAATGCATGGAGTATTGTTGCAACATCTGTGCTGGTGCCCCAACAACTAGTTCCTCTATCTTAGACAGAGTGTAAAAGGGTATCTAACCTAATACTTTCCGCAATGTCTACCAATCTCCAGCCCCTGCCTCATCGTCGCAATGATGAATCCTTGTGCGTGTTCTACGAATACTTCAACGGAATGTCCCCGACGAAGTTACTGCACTTGTACGCTCTCAACGTAAATACCCGCGACCAATCCGACTAGCAGCAAAATCCCACCCCTACACTGAAGAGGTTCATAAATGTCAAAAAAGTTTCTACTCTAATAGCTTCTTGCCTCGAACCGTTTACCTTTAAAATTCTCCTCCCTTCTCTGTTTCACCGATTGTACCACCGTGCAAAAAATTAAATGTCATTTGAACAAACACATTGATACACAACTCCCAACTTTGGATGCCCTCTTTAAATGTAGCCCCTAACCATAGTAGCCCTTTATATCTTAGTAGCAACATGCCGTGTTTGCAGTGAATAACATTAAGAAACATTGCTTATAACACGAACTTTACTCGATAACAATCTATAAAATGTCATGTAGATATATCTTTGATCTCCGAGTGTGTTCAAGAAAATTAGCTTTTGAAAACGGACTCTTGAATAAGCTTTCGTACAAAGTCAATGGTTCGAAAGTTATTTAACAATGGTTATATAATGTAATACTACTAGATAAAAACATTACATTTTCTGTTGATCGATCTTTGATACTCAGTGTGTTGGGCATATTAGCTGTTGAACACCGACTGCATTAATAGTCATATATTGACAACTGATCACCTTACTTTTGCTTTGGAAGGATAAAGATTTAATATGCCCGTTAGATAGTGTATCGTTCTAGTTTAGGAAATTAAGCAACTGTAATCCCTCTTCTTGTGCATTTTTTCTTATCAGCATTATAATTACCGCAAGTATTATTGTTAAGGAGCTTTATTAACAGGGCTACGAGGCGCGACTTGGATTGAAGAATAGCATGAAATAAAGTTCAAAATAAAACACCAAATCGAATGTATAAGAAATAGATATGTAAGCTAATGTTTTTCTGATAAAAAGAAGGAAAAAATATATCTGTTAAATATAAAAAAAGCAAAATATTTCTTTCTGTCTACATCTTATCTTCCTTACTTAATTGATTATAAAATCAGGTATCGGCCTTTAATTTCAAAGTCTAACAATATCACGGTTGTGGGTCTCGTTAGTCCTAATTTCCTTTTCTTTAAGACAATTCTAAAGGCACGATGATTGATATCGATTTTAGGTTTGCATTATGTTCTTGAAGAAGTTAATTACGTTTTAACCAGATTATCTAACTAATGAAGTTCCATTGTTTTAAGTGTTGTCGCTTTAAAGGGCTGAAAGGAAATAACACAAACAGAAGGTAATTAACACAAAATTGCATTAACAGAAAGTATAGCAGTCATTGGTTGACAGAGGCTACTTCCTTACGTCTACAGATTGGTCATAACGACTATATTCATAGTCAGGAAGAGTCGGAATATGGTGGATCACCGTAACCCTAACCCCCTTTTCAGCCTTACTCCGAATGGACTCAATATTCGATCCTTTTGGGATTCATCGTTATTTTGTCTGATCTTTCGTTTTTTTCTTCTATATTCGAAAGCCGTTTGTGGTATCGGTATCCTAAACGTGTCAAATACGGCATCCATTGTTTATTCCTCTGTGGGATTGTTGCCGGCGGCATCTGAATACCGTTTCCTTATTTGGTTCAGGTGTCTTTATGTATGAGATTTGATCCCTTGATTATTTATATCATAGTCCTTATCTGTTTATCAACTGTACCTGTTTCCCAGTAGGACCTGTTTTTTAAACATACGAAAATAAACATTTTCACCAACTTTAAAACAACCCTTTGTCACTTTAGCTGACTGTTCAGGTTTTACATAGGTTGGAACAATCTATCTTCCTTACAAACATTACCTCTGCTGGCGTAATGGAATATGGAGCATTGTCATTCTATAGACTTGTACGGCCTTTTCCGGTATGAGTACCTCTCGCTTTTGTAAGAATTCTCTTAAAATTATCGACGTTCCGCTTGTCTGTTGCTTCTTGCATTATACGGAGCAATCGTGATATGACCCCCACAAAATATTTGATAACATTTTCTGTATTTACTAGACTTTAATAGCGTTCCATTATCTAACACAGTTAACAAGCGAATTATTCATGTAAAAACTAGTGATTATCTCAGTAGTGGTTTGACAACAAGAATTCCGGCAATTTAGAAAAACTGTTTGCCATAATCAGGTAACCATCCAGTTAACCGACGAAGTCAATGTGGCTCCTAGACTACGGTCGGTCAGTTTGGGGTCAGGGGCTGCATTTTATTGGAAGTTTATTTGCTGGTAAAGCACCAGATTTACATACTTTTACTAAATTCTTAATGTCCCTGTCCATATTTGTCCAATACACGTAGCTTCCCATGTGACTTTTAATTCTCAACATGCCGTGGTGATCGGCATGGCATTCTTTTATTATTCTCTTCTGTAGGTATAACGACTCGATTAACATACATGGTTAATTCATTACAGATTAAATGAATTTCCGATATTTGTAGGTCTTTTTTATTTTTATCTTATAGTTTACATCCTTATAAAGTCGTCATTTAACGCCCTTTTATCTCTTCGAGTGTTACATGAAGGTTCCTAATAATTTTACAGTTATCAGGAAGTTAATCTCTGTTATCAAGGGGTTCAGTGTATTTAGGGATATGTCTCGACGATCCCTCAGTATGACCATTTTTTGTAGATGGGAGATGCTCCATTTTAAAATTATAATTGAAGAGAATGCTTCCCCCTCTCTGCAGCGTTTATGTTTTTTTCGTCTTTTTTACCCATATATCGTAATTAGTGGTGTATGATCAGTCTGCAAAAAAACGCATTCCATGGATGAATCGATTAAATTTAGTGACTGCAAAAATAATTCCCAGTGCTACCTTGTCGATTTGTGGGTATTTTTCTCTGGGGCTATTAGCGTTCGATGCGCGTTGACGGTTCGCTTCAGTGATCCGTCTTCCATGTTGTGTAATATGCAAACACCAATGTCGTATGAGCTAGCATCAGTAGCCATAATGATTTAAAGATCCTGATCATAGTGCGTCAGGAATAATTCTGATGTAAGAATTGTGTTCGCATGCTTCTTGGTATTAAGTCGTCCAGACTCTATTTTTTTCTTTTCTTTTTTGCATATTTAGCACAAACACATGTAGTGATTTTCTAGACCAAGAAAACTTTGGAGTGAAGACACCTTTTCAAGCGCCGGCATATTTTTAATAGCGCTAGCTCGCTGTGTGTCTCCGATCCTCTTTGTCTATTTTGTTACCAAAATATGTTATCTCTTTTCATAAAGAGATAATAGATCACCCTTTTTAGTTTAAACACAGTTTTGGGTTCTCTAGAAGAATTAGTGTATGTGTAATTTTGTTGTACGCTGCGACCTTAACTCCAAATATTATTTGAGCACTCCTCGTCCACAGGTAAGAATCACTCGAATCAATCTTTAAAAAAATAAAACATTTTCCACTGCTGCGCTTTGCGAAAGTTTCTTTTGGATTTGGCAAAAGTCAGTAGCAATCCTTAAATGTATTATTCAATTCTATGGAGAAATCAGCGCAAACACACATCTCTTCACTTTTCTTTTTAACATATACTGTAGGTGAAGCCTACGCGCTGTGATCTACTTTTCATAAAACGTCCATTTCATCGAGTCTATTTTGATCTTCGTAAATATGTTTGAATTATGGAATGTTACATTTCTTTTCTTTTAAAAACTGGTTAGATATTAAGTTTCAATTCAAACTTGGAACATATTTTCTTACATCTCCCAAGTCCACTTAAAGAAAAAGTTCCGTTTAATTCTTTTTTAGTCTTTCTGCTTCCGCATTTACATTTTCGAGTTTTAGCAAAATAGAATATATCGGAAAATTCGCAAATTTAAACTGTTCAATGCAGTCCGACAAAAGAAAAACGTGTTTATGTTGGTCATTACCTACGTTTTTATTTTTAATGTTTTCCATTTATACGTTACGCTTGAAATTAGTTCTACGCTTTTGTCTTTCGCCAATCACGCTTTTTGTTATTTTCTTCGTTTTTATCATTGTTGTTCTGCCTTGTTTTTTTCACATCTAAACATTTCTTAACAAATCTGAGCTTGAGTCAAGTTGAAGCTTTATAGTTTTATTGAATTTTTTTTTGTATATATTTCCTGATATTTTTAGTTTCGTCACTCTTAGTTATTTTTACAACGCTTTGTTATTAATTTAACTCTGCAGTGTGCGTTTGAGTCTTAGACACTGATTAATTTTATATGGCCAATATTTGTACCAATGCCTTAGACCAACATACGGTTTAGGCAATAAGATATTTTATTTTGGGTGACCAGATTTAGTTAGTGAATTACTATTATCAGTATATCTCGAATCTTGGCGAACACTAATAAAACGTTGGCAGTCTTCTGCAATATTTTGAAACGTTAAATTAGGTTAATTCTCTAGCATATTAAAAAACCTGTGTGTCTGATTTCTGAATCGGTATTTGACGTGAAAAGATTAAGCATTTGAAGTAACTATCGCTTAACTCTGATTTAAAGTCATCGCATTGTTTGTTAACTATACTACGTACAATTTTGTAATGTCTGTCATCTTTTCTTCTGAGGTTCATGCATTTCCATCTTTTGTGAAAAGATACGTTTTGGAGTTGAATAATTTAGTTAATAATCGTAAAGCTTTAATAAATGTGAGGTCGCTGTTTTTTGTGTAAAATGTAATTGACGAATGTGGTATGTTTAAGTGTACCTAATTTTCTTAGTAGCTAACGTACCTTTTTAAAATCTGTCTAATTCGCACAATCTGTATTATAAGATTTTTATATATTCTAGTACGAAATAAACATGATGTCGTTTTCAGATGCCTCAGTCAAATTATCTATAGCGCTCCAAATTGCGCTTTCATGTTTAGCATGTTGATCCCTATTCGTATAAGTTTTTGGTCCCCGATTTTATAAATCGGGGGACTTATGTTTTAGGCATGTCCGTCCGTCCGGATTTTTCTCCGCATTTTCTCTGAAATTTTGCATGAAGTTGCAACTTTGGTCAGGTTAGAAAGTGACATTCTTTGATTTTTGAAAAAGGCCCCGAAATGACAAAAAATGACATAACGTTTGATCCATCCATTCATTTTTTTCTGAAACTTGGCCAAAATGTAGAGGCAATTGTTCTGGATATAAAATGAGCATCCTTGACCTCAGAAAAATTCTGGTTCGCGCCCCCAGGGGGGTCAAAGAGGAGTCAAAAATGCCCCAAATTGCCCAAATTTATTGTTGCATTTTACACTCGCCACATCGAGTCACATACAGAGGGGGACCACGAACGCGCGGCTTGTTTTTTCTTCAAATATTTGTTCTCTGACCTCGACTTTTTGATCCATAACAATCTTTTGTTTTTGAATTTCCAAAAGTTATTTTTTCTGATGTTCCAAGTGTCTTTCTTGAGATTTCTGTTCTAGTCGAATTTGATGTTCTTGTTGGTACTAAATAAAGTTCAACATATTTAAAAAATCTTCACGAAAAGAAAAAAATATTAAACTTGTACAACTTATTGGTATACCTAATTTTTTTTTTTAACAAATATCGACTGACTTAGTTTTTTTTTTCGTAGTCGTACAATTTAGTATTTTTGTTTGTTTTGTAAAAGAATTATCGTGAAAGACAGAAGTTATTTGTTGAACATCCTATTTGCAGGTGTCGGTGATTTTTTTACGCGGTTTGAGCTTTAAAGATTCCAGCATGCCATTTATTTTATCGCTGTTTATATTGTAATAGTAAAAACGTTATGCGAGCATTCTACAGAAATCCTTTTCAAAAATCCAAAGTTGCATATTTCTTGGAAGTAATACACGAATGATTCGTCAACTGCAGTGGTTTACCCAAGAATTGCTCCGGTGAGACTGCTTTAGAGTCAATTAGAACCCTTAGAAAAAAGTAGATAGTTAATTGCTTAGATTAATCGCGAGAATGTTTGGTTTAACCGATATCGTCGACACCTATGGAATTGGCTATGCCGAGGTCTTTTTTCCATTGAATCTATTGTAATAATGTACATACTAATACCAGCCATTGTATTTATTTACGTAATAATCTACTTATAGTTGAAATTCACCTGTTAACTTAACCGCATACAATGACTCATTACAATGTGTATTTTGTTTTGGCATTAGATATCTCAAAAGTGTTGATATGCCGTCACACATACTACACGCAATTGTTTGAAATTAAAATCAGTTGCTGCTAAAATGTAAGTGAAGTGAGAACATCATGTAAGATTCAAATACAAATGCGTGTCCATAGACACAATCTCTTCGTCTGAAGATTGTCTAGTGGCAACCGTTTGTGTTATACCCATGGCCATTCCTACTACAGGCCAGGCAATCGTGCAACTGGGGTCTTTTACTGGGGGCCATGTGAGTTTTCTTAAATATTCGATATAGAAGTTGCAAACAAAGGTAAAATTCCTCTGAGATTAGTTTGATGTTTTTATGTGTTTTACTTACCAAATAATAAGAACCACAATGAGCTAATTGATAAATTTTACAATTATTGACAAATTCCTATAAATGAAGAGACAGGTAATTTGGAATAAACAAAGGCAAATATATATTTCAATGAAGAATTTTTATTTCAATGTTAGATTTTTTTTAGAGAATTTGTACTTATGTCAAAAGATCATTACTTGTATATTGTGGTTAAAAAGAAAAAAAAGGATCCGCACCAGTTGATGATACCAAGCAGAGAAACAGTTTGTTCAAATGTGATATGTATTTTACTAACCCAAAACTTAAACTGTCCTCATTTTGATTGTTTCAAACACAACATTTTGGCTATAGTCTTCATTTCACATCATAAAATAATCCAAAAATAAAGTTCAAACTAAAATTTCAGCATCTAAATCTCTAGTGAGGTCTCGTAGTCGATTAATCTAAGCAAACAGATTCACTGAACTGGAAGATGAAATGTGATGATACAATGTCCATAGATTAAATAGAAGGTTTAATTAAAAATCTATAGGTTATCCTTTAAAATGGACAGGGTTCACAGCAATGAGTTACGATAACCAGAATGTTGTGGCAAAACAAGGAAGACACTACTTACAAAAATTTCTAAGGAAAGTTCTTCACCTCAAAATCTAAAAGTAGTAATTAAAACTTCTTATTTTAATGTCTCACTAATGACTTGTTATCATCAAGAATCCACCCCAAAGAGTGTTCTTTCTTTTTGCGGTATAGAAAAGAGAAAAAGCACTCCCCGGATCCCCATGCTCCACCATAAATGAAAAACTCAAAAACTGAAAAAATCATTTCATTCTTCAAAAAGTGTGTACACAATGGTATTGCAGAAACAGTGAGTCCTGTGTTTCTAATGATCAATTACCTTTTCTAACTGATTATAAAGCACAAACAACAAACTCCTGTATTTAAAATGAAAGTGAATTTACCTTTTACAATAAATCAGAAAATAAGCTTTGACATATATATTCGCACCATATCACAGAATCAACGAGTCCTTTGTTTCTAATGATCAATTATTTTTCACTGATCATAAAGCAAAACAACAAACATTTTTACTGATGAAAATTCAGAAATAAAAGCTTCAAAATCCATACTTATACCATACTGCAAAATAAACAAACAGATTAATTCAATAAGAAAACTATTTTGACTTCAACATGTATTTTACACCAGGCTCTTGCAGAAATAATTAGTTCTTCTGTTCTTACAGATCAATAATTATTTATGATTGATCAGACTGCTAAAATTTCAAGATTATTTCAAAACCTTTAGTGCTGGTTCTTTACTTGACTTGGGAGACTGAAACAAACAATAATTCTTGAAAAATATATTTGATAATATAATTCCATGCACTCTCTCTCTATTGAAATGATACATTTCAGATACCAACATGAAAATTTTTGTTAAAGAATTTCTGCAAACCTTTGATTTGACAGCATTGAACATTATGAAACAGAAAAACACCTACTGAACAGTGGTATCCAGTGGAACTTTTAAATCACCACGATCTATTTCTTTCAAAAAACTTCCATACTCATGATAATAAAAAGCAGTATCATTGAATATTTCCTCCTCTGTAAGACAATCTTTTCGTGTGATATATCCTGCTATATAAAAAAGCGACATTTTAATATCTTTGGGGGATACCAGTTTCTAGGTCTGGCAGGTGATCAACTGTTTGGCACGCCAATTCATCCAACAGATATCCGCATTTTGAGCAAGTATGGCCTGGATCATGGCTATACTCTCTAACATCAACTTTCAACCGAAGAAGTAATTTTGTTTTATGAATATGGAATTTCTGAATAACATTTTGTACGGTAATAAAATAAGTACCACCAGAACCTTGTCTTAATTTACAAAATTCAGTTTCAAGATAGTCAGTGGTAAATTCTTCAAGAATGACAAAATTGAACCCACTGTCAAGTAAATATCTGCAAACATCAATTAAACCATTACATGTATGCTCTATAGCCATACTAGTGTCTCTTGTTAAGGATTTTATTCTCTTTCCTTGCTTTCCCCTCATTTGTGTTGCCATACTTCCAAAATTTGCAAGAAATATCTAATTCCCATCATTTCGATCTGATAATACTCTTTTCAGTGTATCATTTGTCTTGACACTTCCATAAATATCTTTTACACTCACTATTTTCCAAAATTTCAAAACTTCTTCAATGAAAGTAACAGTTTCTTTTGTATCATTATCCTGTAATAATGGATGAGTTTTCATTGCAGTTACAGTCTCATCACAAAAAACTTTCAAACAGTGGGAAACTTTTTGTCTCTCAACTGGTTTTGGAAGAACCGCTACTTCTGTTAGTTTTGATAACTTAACAAATTGATTTTTTTCATGTGCAAAAAGTTGTTTCACTATTTCCCATTTTGCTGTCATTTCTTTACCATCAGAATAAAACAGCAATTATGAACAAGCCTCAGTTATCCAGTTATTGCGAATACTTTTAAATATATGTACATAATCGAAAAGCAAGTATATACCATTTTTAGTAACCCAAGGCTTATTTTCAACAGTATAAAATTTATTGAATAAAGCTTGATTAGTCCGATTATTGTCACAAATAACTGCAATTACATGACCTTTAGAATGATCGACTAAATCAACAACATTTCTAACATTCTGAAACAAAAATTCCGAATTTAGTTTGGCAACTGGGATCATCTTAATCAAAAACTTTGGTCCACCATGTAAACATTTGATCATAATACCCAATACAGTTTTTGCTAATGCCTCTTCAGAATCTTTGGCACCACCAAATATGGTTCCCCCTTGGTATTGTAAACTCACTTTAACATAAACTTCATCAACTAGGATGATACATTTTTTCTGTTTATCTGACAGTTTGCTAAACACATCACCAAGAAAATTCAGATCATCTACCTTCGAAACTTTTGAGGTCATATTCACTAGTGTTTTCATGCTGGGTAATTTGTAATGATCTCGAAGTTTGTTATAAAGAGACCGAGATGTGGCAAAATATTCGAATGCTCGGACAAGTATTTCCGACTCGTAAACTTTTTTGCCAACTATTCGTGGTGACATAACTTCGATATGTTGTCTCAAAACCTGTTTCTCTAGTTCAATTTTCAAGTTACTAAGGTAACGAATTGCTTCCTCAATTTGAGACCAATGTTGAAACTTAGTTATTCTGTTTTTCAACAGGAAAGAAATGTGTGTGAGTATACTTGCATGGTAACATTCAAACGTTAAATTTTCAAAGATTATAATCAAAAACATTGGAATACTTCCAGTAAAAAAATGACAAGACTGGATGAACTGTTGATTGTTAGGTTTGTAGCAGGTAACTGCTGGTACAAAATCATGATGGTCAATATCAGCACACAAATTTGTAAAATTTGTAAAATTAGCAATTCTATCTTTATCTAAGAAATGGGCAAACTCATCATTTTGTACACTTCGCACAGAAGCGGAACTTTTGTGTTGTCCTTGCTTTTGGTAAAGGACTTGGTATCACACTTGATGGCAAATTATTAAATATTGATGGAGGATCTTTGGGTCGTGCTTTTCCCATAAAAAA
>OY744521.1:84310884-84315884 GCA_963556195.1 Sepiola atlantica | reverse complement strand
GTCCATTGATCTTTTTTACTAATTAGCACTGTTTTCCTACATTTTCTTACAATGTTAATCTCTTCTTCAGAAATATCCGAGAGAAGAGTAGCAAACTCCATGACGCTTTCGAAGAGTTCATTAGAAATTGAGGGGTAGTAATTAATTATGTCAAATTGGATGAAGGAACAATTTATTTTGTTTTTTATTTTGTGGAACCAATTAATTGTATCGGTCGTGTTGATCCATTGGTTGAGTTTATATGTTGATCTAATGTTTTTGTTAATTTTTTTGTAGAATGATTTTGCTAATTTTTCCGGTTTCTTGTTTTGTAGGATTAATTAGTCTAGTTGTTGGCTTTGTCTGAAAGTCAGGTTTGTGGTCTTTAAGGAGTATATATGCTTCTCTTACTTTTAGTTTACTAACCCTATCACTAATTTTGAGTTTGTCAGTAATTTCCTTGCTACTAATATTTATGTTTTGGACTAAGTCAGTGTTTGATTTTCTGTAATTTTTAGTTATATTATTGTCGAGTAGTTTAAAATATTTTGATTTGGTGAGTTTATAAAAGTTTTGAGTTTTGTCTGCCTTAACTAGAATGTGCTTGGAGTTGTTAATTTCGTTGACTATTCTATCTAGTTTTTTCTGGAATGGTTTTTTTTTGTCGTTGAATTTAACGTCCTTAACAATTTTGAGTAAGTCATTTTCAAAGTTATCAAGTAATTCGATACGCGGTGCCGTACCTTGGTTTTTGAAGCCGTATTTTTCTTTGTTGTTGTTACTGGTAGATCCGTTTAGGAAGAAGTATGCTTTCCACTTCATTCTCCTCAAGAGTTCCTCCATCTTCATTGTTAGAATTAGAAGATAATTCCGGGTGTTTGTTATTGGAATGTTCTTGAGGGAGGTGTTAAAGTTGGTTTTTTCCATGTTAGCTGAATAATCTCGGTTAAAAGAGTGCTCGACAGTAAATGGAGCAAATAGTAATCCAGGTAGGGTAAAAATCCATAGGGTAGAAATCCAAAGGGAATCAAACCGGGTTTATAAAAGAGTGCTCAATAAAAATATAGAGCTGTATTGTGAATGCTTTTATTCAAACATGTACAAGGTCTGCTACACTGGCATGTCGATGTTATCGATCTACAGCTCTCAAGAGCTGAGGTCTCATCAGGCAGAAAATCGTTTTTTGATTCAACTGGTTGCTGAATTCCAGGGAGAATGAAGTCAAGCAAAAAAGAAGAGGAGAAAGAAATAAAAGTCATGTGACCGATTTTAAAATATGATTGCCGTTAGAAATTACTATTTTCTTATTTTTATCTTTTATATATTTTATATATATATATCCAACGCTGAGCTGGGGTAGAGAGGGGGGGGCCGAGGAAAAGAAAAAGAAAAGAGAAGGGGAAAGAGATACAATTGCTGTCAGAAAAGTTTAATTTACAGCTGTTTATATTTTTATTTTGTATTTTTATCCAACGCTTAGTTAGGGGGGGAAAAACAAAAATATCCCCGTAAGCTGGGTGTCATGTAATTGTTATATGTCTGCATTGACAGGAAGCAGACACAACAAATTTGAAACCCCCCCTCCCCCCCTTCCTTCATCTTCTCTTTCGATCTTGTTTAATCTCCCCCGACCCCCATCTTTATCCAGCCCAGCGCTGAATAAAAATAAATATGAATTTAACTCAGAACCATTCCCGCAACAAATCCTAAATGGCTATAGACATCCACCCCTAACACCCCTCAACCCCTTTCTCTTTCTTTTTCTTCCCCCCCCCCTAACTAAGCGTTGGATAAAAATACAAAATAAAAATATAAACAGCTGTAAATTAAACTTTTCTGACAGCAATTGTATCTCTTTCCCCTTCTCTTTTCTTTTTCTTTTCCTCGGCCCCCCCCTTTCTACCCCAGCTCAGCGTTGGATATATATATATAAAATATATAAAAGATAAAAATAAGAAAATAGTAATTTCTAACGGCAATCATATTTTAAAATCGGTCACATGACTTTTATTTCTTTCTCCTCTTCTTTTTTGCTTGACTTCATTCTCCCTGGAATTCAGCAACCAGTTGAATCAAAAAACGATTTTCTGCCTGATGAGACCTCAGCTCTTGAGAGCTGTAGATCGATAACATCGACATGCCAGTGTAGCAGACCTTGTACATGTTTGAATAAAAGCATTCACAATACAGCTCTATATTTTTATTGAGCACTCTTTTATAAACCCGGTTTGATTCCCTTTGGATTTCTACCCTATGGATTTTTACCCTACCTGGCTTACTATTTGCTCCATTTACTGTCGAGCACTCTTTTAACCGAGATTATTCAGCTAACATGGAAAAAAACAACTTTAACACCTCCCTCAAGAACATTCCAATAACAAACACCCGGAATTATCTTCTAATTCTAACAATGAAGATGGAGGAACTCTTGAGGAGAATGAAGTGGAAAGCATACTTCTTCCTAAACGGATCTACCAGTAACAACAACAAAGAAAAATACGGCTTCAAAAACCAAGGTACGGCACCGCGTATCGAATTACTTGATAACTTTGAAAATGACTTACTCAAAATTGTTAAGGACGTTAAATTCAACGACAAAAAAAAACCATTCCAGAAAAAACTAGATAGAATAGTCAACGAAATTAACAACTCCAAGCACATTCTAGTTAAGGCAGACAAAACTCAAAACTTTTATAAACTCACCAAATCAGAATATTTTAAACTACTCGACAATAATATAACTAAAAATTACAGAAAATCAAACACTGACTTAGTCCAAAACATAAATATTAGTAGCAAGGAAATTACTGACAAACTCAAAATTAGTGATAGGGTTAGTAAACTAAAAGTAAGAGAAGCATATATACTCCTTAAAGACCACAAACCTGACTTTCAGACAAAGCCAACAACTAGACTAATTAATCCTACAAAACAAGAAACCGGAAAAATTAGCAAAATCATTCTACAAAAAATTAACAAAAACATTAGATCAACATATAAACTCAACCAATGGATCAACACGACCGATACAATTAATTGGTTCCACAAAATAAAAAACAAAATAAATTGTTCCTTCATCCAATTTGACATAATTAATTACTACCCCTCAATTTCTAATGAACTCTTCGAAAGCGTCATGGAGTTTGCTACTCTTCTCTCGGATATTTCTGAAGAAGAGATTAACATTGTAAGAAAATGTAGGAAAACAGTGCTAATTAGTAAAAAAGATCAATGGACAAAGAGCAACCAATCTGGCTATTTTGATGTTTCGATGGGCTCTTTCGACTCTGCAGAAATCACCGACCTAGTTGGTTTATACATCCTCTACAACCTAACTAATGATATAGATATTGAAGACATTGGCCTATATAGGGATGATGGACTCTTAGTAGTCAGAAACTCTAATGGGCAAAGGTGTGAAAATATTAAAAAGATTATTATTAGGGAGATGAGGAGGATATGCCTTAAAGTTGAAATAACTTCCAACATTAAAATAGTAAATTTCCTAGATGTAACTCTCAACTAAACCAAAGAAACATACGAACCATATAATAAAGAAAACTTTAACCCAATCTATGTACACCCCCTCTCCAACCACCCCAAAACTATCATTAAACACATCCCTAAATCTATCCAACATAGGATAAGCAATAACTCATCAAATGAAACAATCTTTAACAAACATAAAGAATTCTATAATAAAGCACTAAAAAACAGCGGATACAAGAATACACAAATTAAATTTAATAAACCTGCAACGACTAATAATAAAAACAATAAAGCAAGAAACAGGAAGATAATATGGTTTACACCTCCCTTCAATCAAGCAGTTAAAACCAAACTTGGTAAAAAATTTCTAAACCTCATAAAAACATATTTCCCCCCAAACAATATCTTACATAAAATATTCAACAAAAATACACTTAAACTAAGTTACAGTTGCAGCGAAAATTTAGAAATGATAATTAAAAAACACAATAACAAAATCCTAAACAGCAACCTAAACCCTGAATCAGATAACAATAAAACAACTAAAGTAAAGTCCTGTAACTGCATAAATAAAAATGAATGCCCCTTGCAACAAAATTGCTTAATAACAAAAACAATTTACCAAGCAACAATCTCAACTAAGGAAACTCCAGATATAAAAAAATACTACATAGGTATGGCAGGTAATACTTTCAAAGAAAGATACACCGGCCATAAATGTTCATTCAACAACCCAAGCTACCAAAACAGAACATCACTCTCAAATTACCACTGGGAACTCACTAATCAAAATAAATCACCAATTGTAATTTGGAACATTATCAGAAAAACTAGCACCTGTAGCTCATTAAACTCACCATGCTATTTATGCCTCGGCGAAAAACTTGAAATAATTAAATTTACTGACAGAGGAAAACTTTTAAACAAAAAACAGGAAACATCGATCAACTGTAGGCATAGCAGATCACACCTCCTCAGTAATTTGTACAACCCCCCCTAAATAATACCATTAAAACAAAAAAACCCAATACCCAACAAGCCCGCTAAAATTAACACTTATTAACACTTCCAAATCAAGTAACTTTAACCCTCAACTACAAACACAGTACAACCACCCCAATCTTTGAATAAATACTATAACATGTAAAAGTAAATTTTTTTTATATATATATATGTATAGGTGATTCTTGTGGACATATGAGTGGGCATATGTATGAAGATATAAAATTTTATAACTATTTATGTGTGTATGTGTGCATCTGTATGCGCGTATGTATACGTATACATATATACACATACATGTGTATCTGTGTGTTCATGTATATGTGTATGGGTTTGGGTGAATATATGAATGTTTGTGTATACATGTGCATATATGTATTTATATGTGTGCACGAGTGCGTATGTGCGCTCAACATCCAGCTCACAAAACTACTTATTACCAAAACCAATTTTTAAATATTTAAATAATTATATACTGATCACTTTAATCAAAATTACTGGCCCCCACCATTTCTAATCCCCCCCTTCAT
>OY744521.1:84268384-84305884 GCA_963556195.1 Sepiola atlantica | reverse complement strand
CGAATTAATTTTCCTGAGAAGACGTTCATACCAGATTTTGTCAAGTCTTGAATATATCAAGCGCTACCGTCCTAACTTTACCTGTCTGTATGGTATAGGTGTTTAGTGATAACCGTTAGAATATACACGGTAGAACAAGATTGGCTAAGTCCATACTATTGGTAAGAAAGAAGTTTTGCAATTTCGCTAGATTGATTGATACCACCGAAAATGGCACTGGAAGTAAACAAGAAGTAAATTGGCACACTTATTCATTGTTTTTTTTAGAATGAACTAAATACATAATAAAACCCATTAAGCGTGCTTATAATCCACCAGATCCGTTTCGGTTCTACATTTTTTAACCATTTTAGGGTTAAGGATCTTTAGAAGAAATTGAAATTCAGGAAATCTTGCTACATTGCTGCTTAATCATTATGGATTAAATTCAATGCAAAAATTATATATTTGTATTTTCAAATTGTAGGTTGTGCCAATTTGCTCTTTAAAAGCTTTTAAAATACTAAAAAAAACCCTGTAATTTACGGAATATTTATTAATTGATGTTTTATACATATTGTTTGAAATTTCGCATAAATCGGAAGACTCTAAATTTTCACGAAAAACTTTCGCCCTTTTTTTACCCGCTTAGCATGAAATAAATTAAACTAAATATAGCCCGCATCTGGACCCCTTAAGCCTACCCCATTTGGCATAATGTTTAATGTCCTTTAATGAGCCATGAGATAGTGGTTCAATCCTCGGTCGAGTCATACCAAAGACTAAAAAGAAAATTATTTAATCCTCCTTGCTAAACACTCAGTATTATACGCTGACTATCAAATATAAGTAGAGTAATCCTTGGAAAGGAGTGACGCCCTCCCCTACACTTCGGCGTAGTAACTAGTTAACAGACGGCCTTCGAATCGCCCTCGAATATAGTCTACAATTTTTAACGCCTAACAGATGTGTTTAAAAATTCATAATGATCGGTTAATTAGTTTGGGAATAAATCCTATACATACAAATATATAAAAAATAAACATACCTAACTTTATAAAGATATATAAAGTATACTCTTACAAATGTAACTGCGCACTCTGTTGTATGCCTATCACTCCATATAACTATACTAAAGTATATACACGTTTATTTTTATGTCTATATATTGCATAGTTAGGCAGCATTCGTTCTCTTATCAGCATATTTCGTTGGATATGATTGACATTTTGTGTCTACTAAATCTGTGGATTATTTTTTCGAAAATTAAAACAATGTAATTGAAGTTTCATTAAAATTTACTTTGAAAAGTTTGGTCACGGTAAATAATTTGACGAAGTTTCAACTTGCGTTTATTCTCAATTTGATGCATGGATTTGATGATTTTTCATGAAAGTAATCATCTTACAAAATTGCAGCCTGATTAGATTAATAGTTTTTTAGTTATCAACTTTTCTATACTCTATGCAATGCAGAGAAATAAAGCCCAGATAGGACATTAGCGTTGTCAGGCGGGGGTATGGAGTCCCACCACTGACTTATGTTCTTGTTTATCATGCGAATCCTGAAGAGAAAGGACAAATATATTATTTCTATATGACCCATCAAAATTCATATTCCGAATATAAAAAAGAATAATTATAGTTACTTTGAAAAGTCACACAATTTGAAGCGTTAGATGGGTGGCAATAATAAAGATATTTTTTTTATAAAATATTTAGAAAACCTTGCACAACGCAGATTATTTGTTTTTAAAATAAATTATTTATTCATCTCAAAAACATTTTTTTCTTTTATAAACTTGATTACTTTCGGTAAATCTACCATCTTCAGAAAAATATTTCTTTTTTTTCTTTTTTTTCACTTGGTTGAGACATTCTCGTGGCCAAGTTGAAAATCCGTCTAGGTGTTTTGACGAAGTGAAAAAAGTGTTGATATGGCTGTGTGTCACGTGGTCGGCGTGGAAGGATACTTTGAAAAGTCACGCAATTTGAAGCGTTGGGTGGGTGGCAATAATAAAGATATTTTTTTTATAAAATATTTAGAAAACCTTGCACAACGCAGATTATTTGTTTTTAAAATAAATTATTTATTCATCTCAAAAACATTTTTTTTTATAAACTTGATTACTTTCGGTAAATCTACCATCTTCAGAAGAATATTTCTTCTTTTTCTTTTTTTTCTTTTTTTTCACTTGGTTGAGACATTCTCGTGGCCAAGTTGAAAATCCGTCTAGGTGTTTTGACGAAGTGAAAAAAGTGTTGATATGGCTGTGTGTCACGTGGTCGGCGTGGAAGGATACTTTGAAAAGTCACGCAATTTGAAGCGTTGGGTGGGTGGCAATAATAAAGATATTTTTTTTATAAAATATTTAGAAAACCTTGCACAACGCAGATTATTTGTTTTTAAAATAAATTATTTATTCATCTCAAAAACATTTTTTTTTATAAACTTGATTACTTTCGGTAAATCTACCATTTTCAGAAGAATATTTCTTCTTTTTCTTTTTTTTCTTTTTTTCTCTTGGTTGAGACATTCTCGTGGCCAAGTTGAAAATCCGTCTAGGTGTTTTGACGAAGTGAAAAAAGTGTTGATATGGCTGTGTGTCACGTGGTCGGCGTGGAAGGATACTTTGAAAAGTCACGCAATTTGAAGCGTTGGGTGTGTGGCAATAATAAAGATATTTTTTTATAAAATATTTAGAAAACCTTGCACAACGCAGATTATTTGTTTATAAAATAAATTATTTATTCATCTCAAAAACATTTTTTTTTATAAACTTGATTACTTTCGGTAAATCTACCATCTTCAGAAGAATATTTCTTCTTTTTCTTTTTTTTCTTTTTTTCTCTTGGTTGAGACATTCTCGTGGCCAAGTTAAAAATCCGTCTAGGTGTTTTGACGAAGTGAAAAAAGTGTTGATATGGCTGTGTGTCACGTGGTCGGCGTGGAAGGATACTTTGAAAAGTCACGCAATTTGAAGCGTTGGGTGGGTGGCAATAATAAAGATATTTTTTTTATAAAATATTTAGAAAACCTTGCACAACGCAGATTATTTGTTTTTAAAATAAATTATTTATTCATCTCAAAAATATTTTTTTCTTTTATAAACTTGATTACTTTCGGTAAATCTACCATCTTCAGAAGTACTCAAGTTTATAAAAAAAATGTTTTTGAGATGAATAAATAATTTATTATAAAAACAAATAATCTGCGTTGTGCAAGGTTTTCTAAATATTTTATAAAAAAAATATCTTTAATAATTATAGTTGTCTGAGAATTTTCATCAAATATATACGTAGATGGTTTTCTTGTGCTGGGGTGGTAGAGTATCTAATTAAAGCTGAAACCTGGTTTGTGAACCGCCTTTGAACAGTCAATACAAGTAGGAAAGTGTTGTTAACAAATATCATGTTCCTTCGTCTAATCATATAAATGAAGTAGACACACATGTAGATACACACACAGGTTTTTATTTTGTCAAGTTAAGCCACCATTAATGGATCCTGAGATGATTGAAACTTGCTCGAATTGTGAAAGTCTGTACCGATTGCATGTTAAATACATTTAGATTAAATACAGATCACATGCAAACCGCTGGTCAAGTCATACCAGTCGATTATACGTCTTCAACAATCGGTCTGACAGTGACTTTGTTGCTGTCGGGCTGAGGTGTGGTTAAATTCAGTCCTAGAAGGTCGACTCTACCAGGTTTTACTGTAAAGAGGTTTATTACTGATTGACTGAGGTGGCCTTGGATTTTTTGGAGTTCATGGTGCACTCAACTAATACGCTGGCTTTTCAAAGCCTCAATTAACCTTGTCTCTAATTTCTTGTAAAAGAGGTAAATAAATACACATATATATATATATATATATATATATATATATATATATATATATAGTTTTTCATGGTAAACAACTGATGATCCCTTAAATAATGTTAGAAGCAAACTAATATAATAACTATAAAAAGTAAATTGACTTACATGAGTGATTTTCCACTGAACGACTTGAGACTTAAGGTTTTTTTTTTAATTTTTTATATAGTTTTAATGGTTGAGAAACTTCCGAGACTCTCTTTCTATATATATATATATATATATATATATATATATATAGAGAGAGAGAGAGAGAGAGAGAGAGAGAGAGAGAGAGAGGTACATATGCACATACGTTTCTATTATCGAATTATAAAAACTTATTCAGAATTTACAGATACAGAAGGTCAGTATGACCTTTGATATTTTCGCAGCAAAAAGTAATGTGCTTCCTATCTTAAAGTTTATGGAGGCAAATCCTATCAATTAGTGTCAAGCCAGGTCGAGCTGTTTCCTTTAACTTGTCTATTGCCTGTAATCTCTTCTTCGAATAAACATTATTTAATAATAACATGTAAAGAATTGCCAATGTTTACTTGGAAATACATTTACAATGGACACTGCGGTGGCTATTCGAAATGCACTGGTATATGAACATGTATGTTAGAAATTGATATATCAAAACAGTTCATTCAACGACGATGGCATAATGACTAGGTGACCATCTTATTGGTAAACCCGGTTCTCTGCCAAAACAATGTTAGAATTACTTTACACGGAGCAACAAGAAACTTTAAACACCTATTAGATTGCTTAACATAAAGATTGTCAAACCAGAAGAGTATCTGACTCAAAGTCAGCAGCAAACAATGTTAGGTTCGATTTAGTTCCTGATATTAAAGACTTCCTGTTTTGGGTCGCTTACTCTTCTGGTTTGTCACGTTTTGTACTAATTTTTTATTTATTAATTTATTAAATTGTTAGGTGAAAGTAAGCTCCCATTCCCTAAGTTAAGAATGGCTTTCTAAATAATATTTTGCAGTTGACGGACCGTGCTGAAATAATAACGTTATTATTTAGAAAGCCATTCTTAACATGGGGAGGAGGCTTTAGTAATTATTCTGTACTTTCACCTAACAATTTAATTAATAAATATTTTTTTAAACTGAAACTCTCGCTGGAAGTTATATTATGGATGAAGTTTAATATCAGGAACTAAATCTGACCGAACACCGTTTGCTGCTGACCTTGAGTCAGGTACTATTCTTGATTGAAAATAATAATGTTAATAATATGTAATAAGTTCAAGTAAAGAAATTAGATTCTCTTATAAAAATTATGGGCATATTTTACTTTACTCCGCAGAGTCGTGAACGGGGTAAAAAAAAACGAACGAGAAAGTGTTTAAAAACATAAATATGCAACAAGTAAAGGCGACCTACGTCGAGAATAGATATTTTCCTACGTAGCTATGATATTTGTTTGTATTTTTACGTAGTATACATGGGATTTTATCAGATGTAAAAAAAAATCTTGTTTTTTTTGCACAAAAAGAAAATGGCGCCGGTCTTCATTCTCTTACATACCTCCCTGCGACCGCCATCTTGGATTTGTCCGATGTTGGTGTGACAAACAATTTATTTTCTAATAAATAGCACTTTGAACGAGTTAAAAATACAAACAAATGCCACAGGTAAGTTTGAAAATAACTTTTATCGCCTACAGTTACTTTTATTTGTTGTATATTTGTTTTTTGAGCGTTTTTAGTCTGCTGAGTAAAGTAAAAGATACCCAAAATTATGAATAAACAAACGATTTAAGTCATCCAATTGACCTCATCATTTTTAGAACTGATTAACCAGCTGTACCTATTCAGCGTTGCCCGGGAATCATTTACTTTTAGTTTTGCTTCGCTCATTGCCTCTCATTTTCTTGTGATTATATAATTTATAATGTTTGCAAAATAATTCAATCAAGCAATATATGTTATTTTTTTCAATCAGTTTTGCACTACAATCGATCGGACGTCTTTACGTCAAATAAATATTTGGATTTTTTAACAATGCTTTTTTAATCAAATTAACATTTTTCAAATAAGATTTCGAAAGTTAAATTTGATTATTACAGCATTTGTTGGTCATTAAGTTGTTAATTAAATCAAATTCTTATAAACTCTAACCATAATCGATAGCAGATAAATGTTCTTGTCTTAAAAGATCGATCGAGGGAAACGACATATCACCAGGAAGGCTCATAGAGGCAGTGAGTAAATATTTACGTGACGACTGCAGAGAGAAAAAAAAACTAGGAGGAAAACATTTAAGAAACCGAAATGCATTAGGGTGGATTTAATATCGCAAGTAAATACTTTTAAAATAAGATGTTTTCAGTTGTGTATTATTTTTGGCTATTGCGTTATTGATTTCCATAAATATTCGATTAATAGTAAATAAAAAACAATATTCAATGTTACGTTGAAGCGATAATCACACATATAAACGTGACTTAAAATTTAGTATATTTTAATATAGATTTATTAATAAAGGGTTATTGATTTTAATAATATTTAATAAATCGAAATAAGGTAAGTAGAATCACATATTTAAAACCTACGAATTAACATAAACAATTGAATTAAATCATTTAAAGACTCGGTGTATCAGGTTAGAACCGATTCTTGGCCAAAAGACGTATTATTAGAATCGTTCTACAAGTAATAATAATAAATTTCATAAACTTAATAGATTTACTAATAAAAATGTTTAATTGTAATCAGATTTAATCAATTCAGATAAAAAATGTTCACATATTAAGCAATTATTAATTTTACAAATGATTTAATTCAATGGAAAACAAATGTCGTTGTAAAATCCAGTTTTCTTTTTTTTTTTAATTGGATGTTAATAAATGTTTGAATAATAACTATTAATTTTTCCAAATTTTAAATAAGCAAATGCACTTGTTATATACTACCTGAATTACCCATACCTGGACGGGTCCATAATAATGATACACAATCTGGGACTCGCATACGTCCAAGAATCAATTCTCCGAATACGCCAAAGTAAACTAAAAACATAGTTCTGTTGGAAAATGCGTCTAAACAACATTACTCTACTGAAGTTATGGGATTTGAATAATTTCAATTTTCTAGAGTTAAGACCGCATTGAAGGTTTTTAAATAATCAAATCGTATTCTGCTTTTATAATTCGTGTGATTTTACAATAATTTAAGTTTCATTAAAATCTGTGGTAACAACATGATGTATGCCTAATTTTGTTCCATTGTATGAGTAGTAAATAAATCTGATCCGATTCTGACAAAATGCATACAATGGGGATCATTTTTACTAAATCTCATGTTCGTCGATCTAATAGCCTGAAAATAGATAGTGGACACACACAGATACCCGTATCGCAAATTAAGGTTTTAGCAGTTATATTTTAATTTGTATGAATTGATAAATTCTTATTTGTACATATCATGTTAATACACACATCAGTAAAAAAAATAAAAAATAAAGTGTCCGACCATAGTCGAGGGCGACCCAAAGGCTCCCTTCTCATTAGCTACTACACCGAAGTGTAGGGGGGAGGGTCACACCTTTCCCAGGGAATGCTGTGTGTTTAGCTAGGGAGCATCAAGTACAATTCTTTAAGGTTTTAGTATTATCTGACCAGGGATTGAACCCTGGTCTCCCGGCTAATTAGCAGACACTTTTACTTTGATGCCAAATGGGCCGGTCTCATACACATAATAGGAACTAATTTAAGATTGAAGAGGTAACATTTAATATTTCCTACATTTATCCAATTGAAATTAGAAAAGTTTAAGTAACTTTTTGTTGTAAATATAATTTACTTTCAGCTTCATAAATGAAAAACCGCATGAAATTTGAATATATTTTATTTAAAGTAACTACTAAGAACTAAATGCAAAGAAAAATATAATTTTAGTGGGAAGCGATAGAAAATAAAACAGACAGATGTGGTGGAGAAACAGGTAGGTGGTCTAAATCGAGAGAATCCGAAGAGAGAGATAGAGGCATCACAGATGGAGAAACAAAGCTATATATACAAAGAAAGAAGCAACTTTTGTTACTCTTATCTATATATATATCTATCTATCTATCTATATATATATATATATGTATATATATATATATGTATATATATATATGTATATATATATATGTATATATATATATATGTATATATATATATGTATATATATATGTATATATATATATATATGTATATATATATATGTATATATATATGTATATATATATATATATGTATATATATATATGTATATATATATATATGTATATATATATGTATATATATATATATATGTATATATATATATATATATATGTATATATATATATATATGTATATATATATATATATGTATATATATATGTGTATATATATATGTATATATATATATATATATATATATATATATATATATATATATATATAAAATAGTAACTCTATGCGTGTGTAAGTCCGCCTGATCTTTGTGTCTTATGTTCGCCCAAACCGGTTGACAGAATTGCTTCAAAATTGGCATGTGGACTACTGACCTCTCAGTGAAGGTCATAGGCTATATAAGAAATATATCACTTCAATGCTGGGTGTCCCGAGGGGCACCCCCCCACACACACACACACTGAAAACAGTTTTCTCTTAGATTCAAATAAAATTTAAACCATAGGTAAATTACCAAAAATGATGTCTATTCCCAATATTTACGCAAATTTTGATAAGATGAAGATTGTCCCCGGAGGTAGAACTCTTCCACTGAAAACTGTTTTCCCTTTGATTCAAATGATATATATATATATATATATATATATATATATATATATATATATATATAATCAAGGAGAACACCCCTGTGCACGTCTGTCTCTAAAAACGAAAACATACTAGGAAGTGTACTTTCAATATAATTGTATTCACATGCACAATTTGCATATGAACATAATGGAAGTATTTTTGCATCTCTGGCTGCCCCTTAAATAAGCTAATGACAATTTTCAAAGATGTTACACAATGAAATTAATCTATTTATTAGCGTTAGTTTTAGAGTATTTACATATATCTAAATAGCTCGGCGAGTAAGATATCTAGCTGACAGCATTAAGGTTGCTGTTGAAGTAAACTCTCCCTACCATGATGTTGCATATGATCCTATCCCACACTCTAACCTCCTGGGCAACATCGGGTAGCTCTGCTAGTTAAATCTATAGAGGAGCTCCAGGGTGCGTTAATTTGTATTAGTACATATATAGTGTATTCAACATAGACGTTGTGAATTCTAATTCCACTGAAGTCATGAAGTTTTATGAATTAATCTGTCCTCACTCATTAGAAGAGCTGAAAATTGCTGAAACTTAATCCAATTTTGAAAATTTTATTTCTACTTTCGTACACACAAAACATCTGAGACGTACGAGTCTACTGTGATTACCGGCATCCTAAGTAGTAGATTTATGCAGCAAAATCCTTGTCTATATTACATTTAAATACCTGCACATTGGTACAGAGGAACAGGAAACAGGCAGGAATTCCAAAAAAATAGCAGTTCAAGGAAAAAAGCTATTAAGGTAGATAGCCCTCTGGCATCTGATGACCTCTACAGTGAAGTGAGTATTTTGGTGATTGTCAGGTTAGCCGAGAGTATTTACGTCGAGGGGGGGGGGGCACAAGTGCAACAAGTTCATCGAAGTATATTCCATTAAAGTACTTGTAAAACAAGCACAAGGGTGCACCATTGAAGCGATGAGACAATAGCTGGGGCTTGTTAGATAGTGTGGGATCTATTAGATTAGAGACTCTTTTTTGGACCCTGTCCAAGGGGGAGAGGCTAATGGTGGTTGGTGCCTCAGCCCAGGTGTGAAAGCAATACTCCAATACTGGCTTTGTAGAGATATTGGATACTAGCAGGTGTGAGAAGTTTTCAAGCTCGATAGAGGGATCCCACTTTTCATTGCAATAGCTTTAACAATACCCTCTATGTATTTGTTTGAATGATAGACTTTCAAGTAGGGTGCTATTAGCCATGGCAATAGGTGTTTGAACAGGTTTCATTATAATTGGTAAAGGTGAGGAATTTTAAATGTCACCATCCATTTATATCCTCATTCCACTACAGACTTGAGATGATTTTCTAAAGACTCAGCCATTGCCTTGTATATGTGATGTTCGTTATTCCCACATGTAGGAAATAGTACGTGGTGTCGTCAGCAAATATACTCATCACGGACACAATTGCATCAAGGAGGTCGTTTATCAAAATAGGAATAATAACGGTATAAGGATCGACCCCTGGGGCACACCCGCATTAATGTCGTGTTGTTTAGATGTACAGCCATCGAGGACAACCTGGATTTTTCGTTTAGCTAAACAGGATCTGATTATATCAAATATTCGTACCGTACGAATTCATTTTCATGAGAAAACCTTACTGCCAGACCCTGTCAAAAGCCTTGGATGTACCAAGGGCTACAGCATAATCTTGTTATGTCACCGAAGTTAAGCGAAGTAGAACCTGCCCAGTACTAGATTGGTAACCATTTGAGAATGCTAAGCTCAGTATATACATGCGACTGCGGGCCGCTTCTGAATTTAATATTGCCTTGGAAGAAGGCGGCCTAGCCCGCTCAAGCTAATACCACACCACGTATTACCGGTTCGTTTTTTTTTACCGCCCTAGCTTCACCAGCTTGTTCATCGCATGGTAATATGGAATATATTTAATTGTGAGTTATTTAACTATATTCCAAAGAATACCTATATTCATTTGGATGTGTCATGTTCTATTAAGCACCATTTTAGTCATAAAGTTTTGCAGACACGACAGATTCCGGATCACAATAATTTAATTTAAGATATTTAATTAATTCAATTAATGATAATATATTGTGTTTAAAACCTGCTATGCCGTCAAGTATGTTCATAAGTGTACTTGGTATCAAATAAACGATGGGTTGCTTTACAAATTTGTTGTCATTGTATAAAGCAATTAGGTGGTCTGTGTTTCTTTCCATTAGAGAAAGAAATGCTGAATGGAAAACAACCTATTTCGCTTATTTATAACAAAATGGCTGGTAGAAAAAAAAATGGCCGCCATTAAAAATAGCAGAACAATTACAACAGATGCATTTCCTATCCCCAGTGACTATCATAACAATAATTGATTTGACTGCGCTGAGCTTTGTTAATAGCTACGAAACATGATCAGTTTTTAATGTTTAAATGCTACAAGTCCGTGATAGTTTTTTTGATAGATGCGTCGTCGTATGATTCTAGAAGGTTTTGTCCGTCGATCAACGATAATCGGTCTCATTTCCTTTTGTGAATAGCATTTACATTAGCAGTACAAACCGACGAAAATGCTATTTCAAAAGTAAGCTCAACAGACTAACGAAAGTTCTATTACAAATTAAAGCGCGACAGACCAACGAACATTCTGTTTGAAACGTAAGGTTGACAGTGTAAGGAAAATTCTATTACAAACTAAAGCGTGACAGACCGACGAAAATTCTATTTAAACTTAAGCTTTGCAATCTATTGACAATTCTATCTCAAAGTAAAGCGTGACAGACCGACGAAGATTCTATTTAACATTTATGCTTGACATATCAACGAAAATGCACTTCTAGACTTAAATGTGACAGACCGACCGACGAATATGATAGAGTGCGTCCATTAAGTCTGCTCGTTTGATGTTTAAAATACAATTCAAACTGGAAAGACGAACGAAAATACTATTTCAAATCTAAACGTGACATAAAAACTGACGGACAATACCTCTAATAGAAAAGTGTTGACGTACGTTAAAGTAGATGCGACCATAACAGTTTTGTGTACGCTTAAGTTATATATAACATTTTCGTTTTGAAATAATATTTCCGTTGGTCTGTCACGCTTCTTTTGAAATAACATTTTCGTTGATATATCACGCCTCAGTTAAAAAAAACACTTTCGTTGGTCTGTCACGTTTCAGTTTAATAACAGTTGTGTTGATCTTTTACGCTCAAGTTTGAAATAACATTTTTGTTGGTCTGTCACGCTTCAGTTTGAAATAATAGTTTCGTTGGTTTGTCACGCTAAAGTTTGAAACAACATTTTATTGGTCTGTCACACTAAAGTTGAAATAACATTTTCGTTGGTCTGTCACGTTTTAGTTTGAAATAATATTTTCATCTTTAAGCATACATATTGGATGGGCGCATCTTATCGATTCGTCTAAGCATCTGTATCAGACTTTTCCCATCGATACGTATGCCACGCTTAGTTTTGAAATAGCATTTTCATCGATCACTTAAGTTAATGTTTTAAAAAGCATGTTCGTGAGTCTGTCACGATTAATTTTGAAATAGCATGTTCATAGAGCGATTGTGTGGGGACACTCTATAAGAGCCCTTATCCGTCTATAAATCTGTGTTAAATAGCTTTTAATCGTTTAGATGCGTCAAAGCTTCTCTCAATTTTACGTTTCAGACAGAATGTTCATTGGTTTGTCACGCTTTAGTTTGTAATATAACTTTCGTTAGTCTGTCAAGCTTACTTTTGAAATAGCAGTTTAGTCGGTCTGTACTGCTTTACTTCTAGGTAGAATTTTCGTTAGCGTAAGTTTAAAATAGAATTTTCGTATTTTTGTACTGCTTTAGTTTAAGATAAAATTTTCCTTAGTCTGTCAATTTTAAGTTCGAAATGACATTTTCGTCAGACTTTTAAGTATATATTTGAAATAGCATTTTCATTGGTCTGCCACGCTTTAGTTTGCAATAGAATTTTCGATAGACTGTCAAGTTTAATTTTGAAACAGCATTTTCAGCGTAAAACGCGAAGATTCAGTGGACGCATATTTGGGCTCTCGTTTTTTGTTTAGCTTTCTGAAAATGATTTCTATGCATGTCTAGTTTCGCTAAATTAATGCACAAGACATGAAAAAAAACACAAAAATAAATAAAATGAGTCATTTGTAAAAAAAAAAGCGAAAACAAATGAAGTTTATTTGTTTCTGATATTAAAGAAAGAACGTCTCAGCAGGAAAGGGAGACTCGCGGGTTTTCGGTGTTGTTTATCGCTTGAATGTTTCAATACAAATGACATAAATTGTAAAGACGACAAACTAACAACAAAAGCGGAAGTTGCAGCTGACATATGAAAGAAAAGAGTAAAGAGTTCCCCGCTAAGGGGAGATAATTACTGTGGAAATAATGAGACGGCTTAGAAAATAAACAAGTGTAATGTTAATTATGAGTCTTTCAAGAAAGGGAAAAATAATGGAGCAACTATTATGACGCCAAGATAGATTATTAAAACCGTTAGTATTGTGGGTTTACCAACTGCAAGGCAACACTTTTCTTTTATAAATAGAGCTTCTCTGAATTATGTAAAAGACTCCTTATCAGTTATTGAATGGAAAATGTTCCCAATAGCTTCTATTCTTCGTTTTGTGTTCGTGTTTTATTGCTGCTTTTCATAGCTTTTTAGCATTGCAGATAATCTCTATTTAATTGTCTCCCCATAAAGGCAAATTTTCACACAAGATGGATTTTTTAATGTGGCGAAAATCCAGCTCCCCAACAAAGAGGCACTAGATGGGAACAAAAATACATATATAACCTCGTTGGTACTCCCTCTAAAATCACGGCGTCTATAAACCCCCTCCATCCTACAAAATAAGATGGTAATGTCTAGAAGATGGCCTCCTGTGAACGAAAGAATACAACACTTTGATCCGATACATATCTTTTATTTAGTATTCATTTTTCTTGTATTTTTATATTACTAAAATTTGTTTAGTGCTAATTTAAAGAGGGTATACTTATGCATGTTTCTACATCATAATATAAGTTTGGTATATTTGTTTAATAAATTATTGATATCGGATGTTTCAATATGGTATGTTGTTCTTTAATGAATAACTTGCACACTTTGCTCTTTTCTTTGTGAACGAGTGAGCGTTAAATAATTTCCCATTCTATGTCAGTTAATTTTTTTCAGTTTTGTTTTTAATATTACCCACATGTGTAGATAGTGTAGTTTGATTTTTATACGTGTTTAAGAATCTTAATTTGCGGTTGCAGCGTTTTTTTTTCTATTTACAGCTACCTGATACGAAATACACATTCATATTGTTTACGTAATCTTCCTTTATTGTCACTTTGTAGACTATATTCTTGTATCGACACAATGAGCAGTTGCTATTGTCTCTAAAGCAACAATTTATGCTACTTGTGTTATACGTGTTAGTTGTTGCTTGTAATATATTAATGCTTTTTGTCTGTTATGTTGGCTGTATAATCGGTACAACAGTAACTTATTTTAACAGTATTTAGGTTCATGCACTACTGTACTAGAGTGAAGTAAACGAAATATTTATTGTTTAGCCTCAGAAAGATATTACCAATATTTGTTTTAAGAGATACATTATATGGTGAGTAAAACTAAATAATTGTTTTATTTCTGTATCGTCTATTTTTCTGTATATATTGGTTGCATTTTAGTTATTTGTGTTAGTTGAATCCACTATCTTTTAAACCATTTTCATAAAGATGTGTTTAATTAAATTATTATGAAATTATTAGACAGTCGTTAAAATTTATTTTTTACATACAGTTGTTTGTTGCTATTTTTTGTATGGTGTATTAATTTACTGGTTTAGGTCTAGAATGTATATGTTTAATGTACGTTGTAAAATCTAGTTCTAGCTTATATCATTTCAATATTTTAATTATATTTCTACATTAGTCCATCTTCCCACTGTCCATGCTTTAATTACAAATATTACATCGTCTCTGTAGATTCCATAGATTGAGTTTTCGAATGTCTGTGACGTTTTGCTAAAACATAAATTCTTACTATATCCTCGATTTCAGTCCCGCAAATGACCTAATTGTTACATCAAAAGTCTCATTTGATTCTTTTTATCCAGATACAGTCAACATAGAAAAAATAATAATTTTGGCAACGTTTTATTTTTTTGTATCTACACTGGTTAACTTATTGGTTATGAAAACATTCGTGTCCTTTATGTCGAACTGTGTGAAGAATCATTTTTTTGCTTTTGATGCTATTTAACCTGTTAATTGTTGCTTCCGTATTCTTTCATTGATTTACATTTAGATAGGTTCGTAATTCATTGCATATTTGTTTTAGTGTAACTTTAGTAATATTGTTGTATTGTTCGGGGCTTAATAAAAATGACAACACAGGTATCTTAGGAAAATATAATATGTATATTTATTTGTCGGTGACGATGAGGGTGGTGGTCGGAGAGGCTTTGTGCACGGGGAACTAGACGGTTGATTCTTCCGAGGTTCGTCAACTTACTGTCTTTTGATTTTCGGTTGTTATTATATAACGATTTCCTCGCCACCTGGACGCCCTCATTGAGATTGCACTCGGTGACAGCTTAAACTTTATTTGACACTTCCGAAATCTGTCCATCTATTCCTGACATGACACAACCGCACCGGGCAATATGATTTTTAACCTTTCCGACATCTCTGTTTCTTCTGACATTACTGCTTAAGTGATTCTTGCAAGTGCTCTTTTTTGTCAGAAGAAACTTATCTTATGACAATCGATCATATGTTGCCTCTTCCTGTGCAGGTGTTGGTCTGGTTGTTAGTTTTTTTATTTTATTTTCAAATAACTTTTTGGTCATCCGACAATTATCTTATCACTGACAATCGCCAAGTGCATCTCTTTTATCAACAACCTTTCCGTGCACCGACTCGGATATGTAACAATATGACCGATTTTGTTTTGTTTCTCCATTAAGGTTTGTTTGCGGCCAGCGGTTATACCATTTGAGGCTCGCCTTTGCGTTATTCTGTCAACCTAGCGGATAGTTTGAATCACCAGACCTTTCTTTCTTTGAATAAGGTATAGTCCAGCTAAGTCGTAGGAGGTGCGCTTTCTCAGCATTATGTCCTCATCGGGAGTTTATGTTAGTTTATTGTGGACCCTATCAACTAGAGAATGTCTAATTTTATACCTGATCAGAGTCTCTTAAGTGGAGCTGCTTTTCGTCACCTTCCAGTGGTTTGCTATGTCTTACTGCAGTTGAAATTAAGAAAGTCCACGGCATCCAGCTCCGTAGATAATTGTTATATGTTAATATAATACGCAGTATGTCTACGAAAGACACAGCTATCATTCAGGAAGAAAAGGTTACTTAAAGACATAAATGGAAATGTTATAAAATATACAATATGAACATATATATGCATATATATATATATATATACCACAAACACATATATATAACATATTAACACATGTGTATATATATATGGTGTTCGAGATAAAGTTTATTTTTCTATATATTCTTTAATTTCATATATTGTTGAAGTATTTAATAACGGTAAAGTGCAAATGATAGTTCTTTTGCTGGGTTTGAGAGCTGGAGATCATAGACAGTGGAAGAACCGGAATATTGTAAGTGAGTGACCTTCATCATGATAATTCGCGCCGGATTAAATAAGTCGAAAATCTTAGCTGCAGCTCAATGCTCTTGAATACTTTCAAGGCCGTGAGATCTAAGCTGAGAGAATCATCGTTACTCTCCATACAAGAGTCAGAATGGCAAACAACTCACCGCCAAGGCCAAAAAAAACGCTTTACGAAATCAAAGAAACTCCTTAACAAGGTGAAACACTCAGTCGAGCTAGAGATGTGCTGGTTCTTCTGAGGACCAGTTGCACAAGGGGTAGCTAGCTTACAGTGCGCATGAAACCCCGTGCGTCATGAAGACCAAGTTTCCTCAAACGGCGATGATCATTGAGTGTGCTTCCAGCGATGGTCACGTCATGTCGCCCCACATTTTCGAAAAGAAACTCAGACGCAATTCAGATTACTATATCAAATTGCTGTTCACTGCTGCCAAGTGCTGGTTTCTCAAAGGTCATACGTGTGGCAGCAGAACTCAGGTCTGTGTCACACATTATAGAAAACCACAGAAGTAGTTGTCTGAGAACTTCAAAAACCTCACGTCCAAACATTTGTTCCGCCTGGAGACTGTGATGAACTCTCAGAACGGCATCTTAAGGTCACCTGTATTCAACTAAATATCCTGTAAGAGATGCACTTCGAACGATTCGAATACATCAATTCTTGGCCAAGATTTTATGTGTTTCTTTCCTTGGTAAAAAGTGTCAACTTACCCTCGAACACCCTGTATACACATAAAACCCCATATAATAATCTATTTATATATAGATAGATATTTTCATTTATATATTTATATATATATATATATATATATATATATATATATATATATATATATATTTATGAGAGATTATGTGCGTAAAAAAGAGAGTATGTGGTTAAATACATTATTAAGCTTTGGTCCTTATAATAAAAGGTATTTAGCAATGATATCATCAAAACGTTTTGCTGTTCGCGTTTTATCGCCTTACTTGTTAGATTCACCGCCTTACGGAGATTTCATAATATGAAGACACCATTGGTTTCTTTAATAAATGAAAGAAGTCGGCAAGCGTGTAATCTCATTAGATAAACCTTAAATGATCGAAATTTCTGGTATTTTATGATTGAGCATAATTGTTTGTCTTTACACTCAGATTAAAATTCTCATTAAAATCAGAGGTTAAACATTTTCAATGACAGCTTCATGCTCTCTCAAAGGCTCTGTATTAAAATTCTAAAAGCTTGAAACTATTATGAACACTGAAAATGGAGTTTTCATGATTGAAGTTATGGGCTTACAAAGAGTATTGTGTGGTGTTAAGCCCTCATTATCAGGTCATCAAAAGATTATGTGCTCCTAATTTTAAAGTAAACAATTTCCGTGATTTGATTCTCCTTGAAATCATTGCCAACATTATTCTTAACAGAGGTTATTTATAAAAGAATATTTATGGCCCTGCGTACAACAATTTCAATAGACAAGCCCTTAAGGATTTCGATTTTTATAGCTCATAGCCGTAAATAGTTAGCGGACAAACACGTACATTTTCTCATAGAATGAAATCAGGGTTTTGATATAATAATGGAGTATTTTGGGGGGTTAAAGTCGAATATGTAGTAGGGTTTTGTTCCTAAAAATGTCACACACCTTCGAAAAATAAATGTATTGTATTTACAGAGACGATATAATATCAAAAATGAAAGATTTTAACGGCAGTAAGATGGACCAATGTAGAGATACAATTATTTTTTTTAATAATATGAGCTAGAAATAAACATAAAAATTACACCTTCAATATATATATATATATATATATATATATATATATATATATATATATATATTAGCTATTGCAAATGTTCGATGCTTGTTTATGAACTTGTATACTAATTTAGTAACGCTTCAAAACATCACCGGTCGATTTGTTGGTTCATACATTCCTAGTATATAATATTGTTCATCCTTATTTATGTCGCCACGAGGAAGAGCCTAATACAATCGCTATATGTATCTTTAGATATGTATCGATAAATGCCTTAACTAATTGACTAATTTCTAAAATGTTGTTCAAACAATTAGTGTGTTTCAACCATGCAAAGTGTCGAAGACATGCACGCTAACTAAGTAATAGTATTTAATATCTTGTATGACGAAACTTGATGTGGAGAAGTTTTGTTAGTGGACACGCCTGCCGGCTATCCTCTCAAGATAATATTCTCTCGTAATTTGGCTGACTTCTGCAGATAAACCCTACGGATGCTTAAAGGCGTGGAAATACTGATGATTGGATGGAGAGCCAGTCTGATGTTGGTTGTAATTTTAATTACAGAAGGTGTCACGGATCCTGGCTGCACACAGAAGCGTATTAATTACACGACCTCAAGGTGTGAAAGCTTTCAATTCCAGTCGATTCTATCTATATTACATTTCTGGTGTATCTGTCGATCCGTGTCTCAGTATTACCATGCAATTGAAAACAAAGTTCGCTACCAAGATGAAACCCATTTTTTCGAGTAGAATGTGACGATAAATCGCGATTCTAATTTTTATTAACATAATTTCATGGGGTCTGCGTTCGCGCCGACATCCATAAACAGCTAAGACGACGATTCACTTTATTTTATACCAGCTAACACGTGTCCCGGCATTTCCCGGGAAATGATATAGTACTAGCTCTTTCCATCCGGCGTAGCTTGGGATTATTTTTACTTTCATTAATAATTTACGTGACTGATTTAGTATTCATTTGGGTTATAAATAAATGTCGTTTTTTTTGTCCTCTTCAAAAAAAGGTAAAAAATCCATCATTTATTTTTCCCTACATCTCCGGCAAGATCAAAAGTCGACTGCGATTTAATTATAAGAAATAAATGTAGAAAGAAGTGTGCGTCCTATGGCGAGAATTGAACTCTAAATCACGTCTTAGCATGTTGACGTTTTATCAAATTAACCATCGCACCAGTGTTATTAATACACAGATTATGAAGCATGTTATGGAAATGTTATTGTATGAATAGGAAAAATATTATTCAGTTGAGGAAAAACAGTTATCAGAAAGGAAAAAGGGGAAGGGTATTAGCGGTGAAATTCGAAACGAATTATCAAATTATATTTCTTCCAGATTTCTTCACGGTGCGAGGTTAGCTTCTCGAACCCCCATTATGATATTAGTAATCAAATCAAAACTTGTTGATTGAATTAAATAAAAAGTTCGATGAAATCTCTTGGAAATGAATTTTTGTTTGAAAGAAAACAGACCAATAATTGTTAAAGTTTATTCACTTAACATTTTCTAATGCATAACCTGTATTTGCAAAGCTATTTAGATCAAATTAATAAGTGAATAAGTAGTTCTATTTTATATATGAGATAAATGTTAAAATGTTTATATTTTCTTAAGTACATAGAGATTCTCATTATTTCCCGAACAAGGATGTCAGTTAATATTGAATAAGATAAACTGTGTAGCAAGAAGATTCGCCGTCTTCTTCTTCGTAATATCATATTCTTCTGAAGTTGTATTTATTTGAAAGAAGATTCGTTATATTATTAAGAATCTTATGAAAATTAAAACTGTCATGTTTTTGAAGAGATCTAAATATTTTAAAAAATATGAATTAAGAATAACATTTAACTCTACCAGACGTTAACATTCGTAGCAATAAAAATGAGGAAACATCTTCGACAGAAATGATTAGATTCCTACATGGACTTCGCTTTCCGTCTAAAAATTCAATTTTCTTTGTTTTACTAATAAGTCACCACTTGTCTAAGCAAAAAGCCACTCAAGGATGAGGGTTCTTAGACAAACGAAAGCACTTTTACTTCTTGTTAATATCTCGGAAAGAAAAACAAATACGGAGACCAGTAAATAAAAATTTAGACGCTAATATTCATTGTATATGTTTATTAAAATAGAAAAATCTATTTAACCAGGGGCAATGAATATATATAATATTCATCTCGGAGTTGCCTTTATGAAGCCTTGATGATAAACTATTTTAATTGTTACATAATATTAAAACGGAGTTTATTTTAATTTTTTTAATTACTAAATTTCTGAAAATTAAGGAAAATACAATTATTATAAAATATTATTAGATTTAAAATTCTTCTTGAAATGTCGCGATTAATTAAATATATCTGCATTTAATAACAATTATATGATTTTGGATTATTCGAGCTACTATTTACATGTTGGATAGTATTCTCACAGAGTTTCGGCCGATGTAACCTTCGACCTTTTTCAATTGCATCTTGTCAAACTCGGGAATCTACACATAATTTCGAACTGAATCATTTATTTAATCACTGGAGGGAGATTTTCTTGTTTCGTCAGCCATGACCGTGTAGAATTTTTAAGTATATTTACTATTGTATTCTGTATTAATATCGCCTGTAGTAGGTCTGGCATAAAGATTCCCGAGTTTTACAAGATGGACCTGAAGGTCAAAGTGTGCATCGGCCGACACGTTATGGGAATAAAATCAAATATAAGCCATACTCCGAATAATACAAATTGTCAATCTTCCGAAACGTAATAACAATTGTTTAGATATATGCAAATTCTCGAACTATTAAATATGACTATAATTGTGCAAATTATTTTTTAAACTATGGAAGATAATTGTTAACTTGCATAAAAAGTCACAAGTGTTAAAAATGAATAAAATGTCAATAAATATTAAACGTAACTCTTAATTAACATAACTAATCGTATAATCGTCATATCATTTCTCTCCATACAACCCATGTTTCCAGTTCTCACTTGTGATATTTCACTTCCATACATCATTACACTGTATAGACATGCCTGATAGACTCTTCTTTGAGTCGCCAGTAGTAACACTCTGCTGGTTAGTAATTGCAAAACTTCCCTGCACTTACACCATTAACCCTTTGCAATCACACCAGTACTAGTTCCTCGTTGTGCTCCAGTTTAAAAAAACTCCTGAACACCCTCAATAACCTCGACATCTAAATATAATTTATCCACATCTGAGTTCTCATCAGTCTCCACTGTTTTACACTTCTTGCATACAAACGGGTTAACATCTTTCAACCGACTTTCAATTCCACTGTACTTCTTGTGTACTCAATGTTTACAAGAATAATAAAAACATGAGTTGTTTATGATTCCCTTTTCTACAAACGCAAACAACACAGTACAGATCCCTGTCATAGGGGTAAAAATGATATATTACTACTGACACTACTATTAGTACTACTAATAATTTACTATTTAGTATACATCATAGGTTATGAAATTATTGAATAAAATTGCACTTAATATAATATAAAGAGCTAATGGAATACCGGGTATAATACAATTAAAATACTAATTGTTAGGCTTAATTATATCCCATTTGTAGAAACTAGACTAAAAGTGTATCTTTAATAATTTTAGATTACTTTTATGGAATTCAGTTATAAGTATTTTTTTAATGTCAGAAAAATAGAAAATATATATAAATTGTATTCAAATTATAATTATTTCATAATACGTAATATATGATAGGTAAACTATAAGCTATATGATATATTTTCGCAGGAACAATTAATTATTTGCGCCTATATTTGCTAGTGTACATTGTAGATTAATCATGGCAATTTTGTAATCAAACTGAACTTAAAAAGCAGATATCACAAGCAACGCATCTATCAATGGTTATTATAGCGGTCTTCGTCCATAATTACGAGGTGGCGAAGCCAACTTGTGATAACTCACTTCTGCTGACAATTGTAAGATGTCAGTAAACGCAGGAAATTCAATTAATATCAAGTGGGAAAAGCACCAGACAATTCGATTAAGGAATCTCTACGTAACGACATTGACGTTAGCACTGCTGTTCGAGACCAGAACTGTGGTGAGACCTATTACTGGCCCCAGGTTGAGAAATATTAACGGCTATCCACACCAAGGGGAAAAGACATTATGTGTGTAGTCTATTAATCTTTACCAATGACCATAAAGATGAGATATACGTTTTTCTGCGTCTTGCTGTTCGTTATGTTGGCGAAGCCCCAATTTGGTAACTTTTGAAGAGTGTGACGTCACCCTTTAGTCGGCGTGATAATTCTTGACAAGGTCGCATACAAGTTTAGTATAATCTGTCCTGCGTATGGCATGATCCTATATATATATATATTTGTTTTTTGGAAAAACTCTAAAACTAATTAACCAATCATTAGTTAAACCCTGCTGCTCAGCGTAAAGGTTGATTAATGTAAAATTATTTTAGTTTTATGCAAAAAGTGGCAAGTGGGGGTAGCCTTTAGTGAAAAATTAGCTACCTCTGATTTTGATGAATAGATATTAGGCAACAATTAATAAATATTTATTTTAAGTCTCTTTTGAATGCTTTTACAGGATTACTAGGGGTCTAAATATTAGCACAATCTTTCGAATATATTCGCTTTGCATGAAATTTGATTAATAGCAATTAGACTCCCATTAAGCAAGATACTTTTCATTTAAATTTCTTAAGTCTTCTTAAGCTTAGACTTGTTTTTTTTAGAGATTCAACATTATTTTGACCACTATCGGAATGATGATTCTAGATATACAGTTTAGCAGCATATGTATATTGATATTAATCTATGTAAGAAGACATAAAAGTGGTGCAAGGCTATCCTGTTTAGTGAATTAAATTTATTATAAACTGAGACGCGTTTCTTCCTGCTAGTTCATTAATAAAATTACAAATTTTGTTTCTTTCTATTTAATATAATAATTGATATTAAATAATAGACGGTAAAATAATAAAAGCTAATGAGCAATAATAGAAATGTCTTTTATTAAAAGAAAATCTGTATTAAAACATCTACCCGTCTAGAGTCTCCCATTTATTAATAATTGAATTTCCCACTATAAACTGATCTTCTTTTGTCTTATTTTGTTGCAATAGAAATCGGGTAAATTAAGTTACACTTGTAATGTATAGCATAAAACGAGTGACCGTACAGCACAGTAGAAATAAACGACCTTTAGTCCAGGCAATATAGCACATTTTAGGGCCCAACTTGGAACAAATTGCAACAGAATTTTTTTCACCACCAGGCATTCCCATGAGGTGTCTAGAACATCATACTAAAAGTCCTAAGAAATCAACGTTGAGGAAATATGTCTAATTTGCATAAATCCAAGATGGCCGCTAATTTTCGATAATTTGCCATATCTTCGCATTTAGATGTCATAATTGAGTGATTTGAAGTGCTAAAATGGGGTTTTTGAACACAAAGATTTACGTGGAGTAAGTTACATTTTTATTGGATACAGAATTTATAACCAAAAATCCAATATGCTGGAAAGAATGTCTATTTTTAGAATGTATTTGCTCAACATTTTATTTTTTTCGGTACATTTTTTAACCTAGGGCCTACTGAAATGTAGGAAAACACAATTGTAGCCATAGATAAGTTTGTTATCATACTCATGAACAACAGTAAGCCTGTGTTTCAACAACAGATCATCAATATTAATTTCAAGAGTATCAATTCCAGTTGTGTCACTTTGCGGTATCCGGCTTAAGCATTGTCGTCTACATCATCTGACAAATCTGGCACCTGTGAGTTAGAGCAACTTGTACCACGACATTCTCTACACACGGCAGTGCAATGGGGACCATATTTTTGGCATGTGCACCTCCTTGTTTTGCAGGGTTTCTTGCAGCTACAACAGATGACATCCAGTATCTCCGGTGGTGCTGCGGGCTGATCTGTCTGTATAGGCATGCACCTTCTGTCCACAAGGTGCCATCCCCAATCTTGTGGCTTCATGTTGACACATGTTCCTTTCCACTCCATTACCTGGTAATAGACACGGAGGCTATGGAATCTTGCAGCTGCTGATGTTGGGGGTAGAGCTTGTGGTTCAACGGAAGATGTGTTCTTGGAAATCTTGTCACAGAACCGTTTGTATCTTAAGCTGTCCAATCCTTCCTCTTTGGTACCACCGTACAGTGATACCAGAGCTTTCTCTCCTGCAGCAGTTATGTCCTCCGGTGGTTGCCCTTATTTGTGGAACATCTCTGATTGCTCACGAAACAGGGAATCAGTCTTCACCTTCTTCACTGCCAAACCTTTTCCCAATCCAAACAGGCGACTAGTGGTACGCAGCCAAGAATAGCATGGACAAAGAGCAGATTGTCGCAAATCTGAGGACCCAGCAACTCTTTCGACTGCTTTATGCACCACACCCTTCTCGATTTGGTGGCTTGCTTTGACTCTGATACCAGAAACAGTTCGTTTTCGGTCATATCAGCGTGATACAACAGGAGGACCAACAAATCTGTGTCGTCACCAATGAGAACCGTATCTCTTGTTCTGGCAGAGGCAAGGGCTGTTTGAACAATGAGGACATCAGCATCATGCTTTGCGTGTTCTGTGCTGCATCCAGCCCTTTCTAGTTTGTCGCTGAGAAAATGTATGAAGCGCTGTTTGTTTGCCTTGTTGTTCAGGAAGTCCTCCTTCTTGGATTGGATGATCATATCACCAGCAAAGCTTACGGTCAAACTAGAGCAGGTTCCTGTTCTTCTTTGTTGTGTGGCATCTTTAGTTGTGGGTTCATCTTTGTAGCTATCGAAAACAATGACAGCAGCTCCATATTTCTGTGTCACATATCTGACATAAATCTGACACACACTATTATATGTGGAACCTCTTCGCCAGGGAATCCGATGGACTAGCGCGCCGCCATCAAGGACATATTGGACTTGGTCTACACTCGGCTCACGTTGTTCTTCATCTATAGACTTCCACAGAACATCAGCAAGGACTGCCTTATTGGCCTGCAAGGGAAGGGATGACGAGTCAAATAAGGCAGGAGGGTGGCTACAAAGTTCGATCAATTGTTACCACATTATGGTCCACATTATCGGCAATATACTCTATGTGGTGCTCTTCGGAATACCCAGGGATCTCAGTACCTTGTACAACAGCTGCACTCCGTTCATATTTCATGACCTAAGCATAGGAAGATCAAAACCCATGCCCGTGAAGCGTGTCCACCAAAAAACGTGACGCAAAATGGTGGTGCAAGCTGAAGAGGGGTTATTATTGCCCTTGGTCGTATGGCTTGCATTATGGCCTGCCCAATCGAAGCAAGTTTTACACCAACATTTTTTCCAGCGAACATAGTCATAAGCAGTAATTGCAATGAGTTTGGTATGTAGCTAGCAGAATCAGCAATGTCGCCCGTGTCTGGATAGAAATCCTTTGGGGTTTCCATGGACTTTACATCACTGGCAATGAGTTTTGCAGCAGCTTCAATAATATTCAACTTGTCATCTTCAATATTTTCAGCTTTCTGTTGCTTGTGGAATGCATAGAGGATTGAGCTTGCTGTATCTCGCAATGTGACCACACATTCTTTGGTGCTCAGCACAGTCATTAAAACCCTCTCGCCAAAGTGCTCCTTTATTTTAGTTTTCATGTATTTAGCACTGTAAGGTTCATGCTCTGTGTTCTGAAGAAACTCTGACATTTTGAGAACAAGGTCATGTATGGTGGTTTGCTCCTCGTCATTTTCCTCTAAGAACTGAGCCACTTCCAGGAACGCTGACGTTCTCTCGTCTATCTCAGGCCTTCCGAGTTTGAGCCTCTTTGATTTGTCTCCAGTACTACTGGTGTCTAAAGAGTGCTTAGTAGGAATGTTTTTCCCTGTCCTAAAGTTGCTACTGCACTGCTGGTGATACATTGCATCCGCTGCGTGTAGGTCATTCACCGATGCTATTCTGCCTAATACTGTTGCAGACCATTCGTCATTTCTAGAATGACAAACCTGAAGGATACTCTTCTGAAAGTCTTCTGTCCTAACTGGGAAAACACCCAGTTCTCTTTGCTTCCTATCAGTTTTAGCTGACTGTCCACACAACAAGCAGTGTTCTTGAAAATTGAAGTGTAGTTCAGAACGGAGCTCACAGCGGGGTTTTGGTGGTTGTTGCTGCCTTGCTAGGTCACGTGCAATGTTTTCTGCTTTGCAATAGTTGCGGCGACATTCTACGTGTAGTGTCTCTCCTGGATTCACTACCAAATCGCTACCACGTTGACTACTTGCACGATTCACGCCATCGCTGCCTTTTGTTCGGAGAACAACTGTCGCCTTTCCGTCAGAGATTGATTCATTACAGATGCGACACTTCTCCATTGTCAATGTTTGCTGAATCTCAGATTAATTACCCTGGAATAGAAACAAAAATAATATATAAAGTTATAAAATAAATAGTTAAATATAAAAAGTTGTAATATAATGTTAGTCAAGAGTTAGTAAGTTATAAAGTTATAATATAAAGTTAGTCAAGAGTTAGTCACATGAGGCAGCAAAACAGTCACATTTCTTTTTGCCTATGTTTCGGATACCACGCATATGAACATGTTTCAATATTTTTTGGCCATATTGGATTTTTGGCTATAAATTCTTTATCCAATAAAAATGTAACCTATTCCACGTAAATCCTTGTGTTCAAAAACACCATTTTAGCACTTCAAATCACTCAATTATGACATCTAAATGCGGAGATGTGGCAAATTATCGAAAATTGGCGGCCATCTTGGATTTATGCAAATTAGACATATTTCCTCAACGTTGATTTCTTAGGACTTTTAGTATGATGTTCTAGACACCTCATGGGAATGCCTGGTGGTGAAAAAAATTCTGTTGCAATTTGTTCCAAGTCGAACCTTATTTTGCCTGGACTACTTGTAACGTTAAATAATAACAACACCCTCACATTAAGTTCGGTTGTGTATTACATTCAACCCTCATGACGGGGCAATTAAATAACAGGTTTGGCTGAGAAAGAAGAAATTATCAAAGTGACTGATGTATCAATAATAATTTGTAAGAATGAATATTATTGCTGAAGACTTACACTCATTAATAATGTTCTAAGTTACCTCCTTTGGTGGAGATTATCTCCCTTGAATAAAAACTATCTAGTCTATGAATGACTATAAATAGTTATCTATGTTTGTATTAAATTATTGTAAATTAAGGTTCGCAAGCTATATCGTCCTCTCGTGTTCTATTACTCATACTCTTAAAATAATTTAGAGTTGATGTATAAATACTATTGGTACAAATAAAATAAAGTGTATGTATGTTTCTCTGCATATTTACTATCTAGACATGCAGATAAGCTATAATTCAGTGTGTATCAAAGATGTGGGTATCTCTAAATGTAATTCTATGATGTTTTCGTTTAAGTGAGGTTAAAGAAACCATTTCTCATGGAAATGAGCACTCAATAAAAAAAAATCATGAAATAAAATGTTTAAGCGTCCTGAGACTGGATGGGATCAGAATCGACCTCGTTTTTATTTCTAATAACGTGAAGTCTGTATTTGCATACAATTCATTGAACACAAGTTGCTATGTAAATCTGAGAGGAAATTCTCATACGTTTCTGAATTGTATTCAGGCGCAATTTTAACATATTAGATTGAACTTTGCATAGCCGATTCAGATCGAATACTCCGCATCATTAAAAACCTTTTTAAATTTCATGGGTTTTGTTTTCATTCTTCTTTTCATAAGAATCGCCATGAAAGTCCTTTTGACCGGTTCAATTCAGTTGTTCGTATTATATTTAGCAGTTCCTTCTTACTTACGAGAGATATCATATTAAGTTTGTTCATAGTGTAAATGATACTATGGAACCGATAAGATTCGAACGTGCCATGCTAAAGTCGTCAGTTCACGTCGGTATCCACTTAATCACCACAATTTCTTGTTTCCTTTTTTATTGAAATGTACGCTAATCCATCGAATGTTCTACATCAAATCTATCGGCTTACACTGGGTCCCTATGTGTTAGAGGTAATAACTTTTTGACAACAAAACCATTCTTAATTCAAGTGGTCATCATCTGATGATGGTTTTGTTGGAAGCATAGATGTGTTCGCGTTATATTCATCTATAGCTGTGTGAATGAATCTACTATTCGTTTATGTTGTAGATAGAAATGCACATCGAATTCGAGGCGTCCAAGTTGGACTTGATTTCTTCGCGGAGTCTAAATTCTTGGTGATTTGATCTTTTGATCAAATTATCTGATTCATTTCTGGCGATTTGTTGCAAAGCAGTGTGATGTTGATACAAATCAAATTTCTCTCCAGTAAACCATAGAAAATGTCTGCAGAAATTACATGAACAAATCAGAGATCAGTGATGCCTATATTTGCATATACGCATACGTGTTATTATATCGGACGGGGGCAATGACGCCAGCAGACTCAACGGCTTAGTCTTCTTCGGGAAATGTCAAATGTCATCGAACAAAGTCAAAGATTTAAATGTCGGAATATTGAATGTTCCAGGATGTCAATATGAAACCAAGCAGAAATGTTCGTGAATTTCCACAAACATATTATTTTTTTTATTAGAGAATAAAAGTGAATTAACTTTATGTCATCATTATTTACTTTAAGTTATTATTAGACAACCCGTGACTCGTTGAGTCAACGCTGGCACATTGTACATTAGTGAATACATTTATGGTTTTAACCGATTCGAAAAGTAAATATATAGATATTTTAAAAGTACATCCAGAGAGTTAGACGAAAGTTTCAATACATGGGAAATAAACAAGATTTCTCAAATCAAGGACGAGGACCTCAGTTACAACAAAAATACGTGCACAGTCTTTTTGTCTCAAACTTTGCTGCTGAATAAAACTATACTTCCCTCATTCGACCAAAACTCTTGTAGCCAAGGTGACTGACGAGAAAGACAACTGTTTACGGTTTTACCTATCATTTACGTCCTAGATGAAGTGTAATACTAGAACAGATACTAAACTTTGCTCATAGCGAATAGAACGGAAAAAAATGTACACACTGTCTTACTGCCACAAACGCTGCTACTGAATAAAACAATATTTACGGCATCCAATCAAAACTCTTGTTTCCAAGGTGAGTGACTAGAAAAGCTGTTTGCGAGTTGATCTATTATTTACGCCATCTATACGCTATGTATTTACAAAATACTCTTACTCTTTTCTTGCGTCGTCTTGTAAAGTGTGAGAATATTGTAGACATACTATTTCTTCAGTGAATCACTATAAACAAACGTAATTTTTCGCGAATATCGAATTGTGTGATTTTTCTGGGTTATAGTAAAGTAACTTTTTGTTTGTTTGACCCACTTAAAAATGAAGAACGCTAAAATGTATTTCAAACAAAATGAGCAATAATAACTGGCTGAAGGATAAAATAAGTCGCGAGTAAGATGAAATTAAGGACTTTCATTTGTTAGAACCTGAAGTAGGTACTTATTAGCTATAATAACAATCCTAAAATGTAAATCCATGCAACTAGTGTAATGCTTTACATCGAGATTAAAATAAACATGTGTGTACTTTACATTTTATAAATATTTTCTATGCTATATATATCGCCATCACCATCAGGGTTTTTGATCACTCCTGGAGGATGAACCCCTCCCTGGTTTCCGATAACGTATTAGTTACTGTCATGCAAGTTGGCGACGATATTTTCTCATAGCTAGGTAATAATATATATATATATATATATATATATATATATATATATATATATATATATATATACATATAAACAATACATATATACACATCCAGATACATGCATTACTCATATATATTCAGATACATGCATATATTTATACATATCCAGATACACACACATACTTATACATATATAGATATAAACATACAGTTACATGAATATATATGTCCACACACATATACATGTATGCATACACATATAGTCATATATACATAGATATACATGTATGCATACACATATAGTCATATATACATAGATATACATACATATACACACACACACACACACATATATATATATATATATATATATATATATATATATATATATATATATACATGCATACACATACACGTTTCCAATACGAATTTGTGTGTTTTGACGGTGTTGTGACTGTTTTCTTTTCTTATTTTAAATAAAAACATTGCTCCATACACATCGAAAAGTCGGACGAAAATTAACATTTCCATACAACATACAATACTACCTTTAAAAGCACGCGTTTCCAATACGGATTTCGTGTGTTCTGGCTGTTTTCTTTTTATATATTGTTTTTGAAATAAAAACAGTGCTCCACACAAACTAATAAATATCGCATTAGTTTTTGATTTTAATGTTTTTCATAAGTTTAATAGTTTGGGATTTTACCAGACACATAAATATTGACACTCACACGTGCACAATGATCTTTTAAAAAATGCGTTACTTAATATAACTGAAAATGTGATGTAGAGCAATACTTTTCTGTTTTTTTGTATCTAACTTATTTCAATTTCGGGGGAGAGAGAGCTATTTTGTGCGGGCATACCATGTAAATAGTAAAGTTAACACAAAATAGTGTACCTATGTTACTCACCGAGTTGCCGAGAATATATTATAGAATTCATAATGACTGGTTCATTAATTTAGAAGTTTATCAAATGCAACAATATATATTTATATATATATATATATATATATATATATATATATATATATATATATATATATATATATATATATATATATATATATATTATAAAGTGGATGTGAGAGAAATAATCTGAAAGTGATTACGACAATTATAACCTATTTTAATACCGAGTATGGTAAAAACAGATTTCGTATTATTAGTCTGTTACGCACAAACAAAATATGTCATTTTATTTGCATACATTAATTGTCTTTTGTATGTTTTTCGAAAGGATTTTCATTTCTTTATCAAAAATGTCTAACCATTTTTGTCCCTTTTTTTCATGGCATTTCATTTGGATCTTTTGGATTCATTAAAGGTAAGAATCATTTTATTTATTCGTTTGTGATTTTAATCGGAAAGGTTTGTGTCAGTTATTGTTGTCACTGTCCGTTTGTGGGTTTGTCCGCTTGTCCGTTAGTCTTTTGTTTTTTCTCAATATGTATCTACATAATAAAGTTAAGCCGGTCCATTTCTTGAAGTTTGTCATCAATTGCTTGGAATCTTACAAATCAATTTGATTTTCACTAGTAAATTTTTACTTTTTTCTTGCACTATGTTCTTCAGAAAAATGAAATGTAATTCGATTTCATTCCTTAAAAATACTTTATCTTACTAGGAACATTTCTCTGATGGATGGCATTATTATCCTAGTAGATATACCAAATATTTATATAAATTTCATATCTTAGAGGGTCCTTGATTAAGATAATGTAGCCCCTTCCTAATGCTAGTGAAATGAGATAAGCCGGTATGATCGGAGAATGAATATGGTGAATAAGAATTATAATCTAGACGGTAATGAGATGTGGGTCAGGAATAGGGTGTAGGTAGAGGTCGCATTTGGAATGCGACTGTAGTTGTTTTTATAATTTCAAAATTAGGAGGAAAATGGAATATTAAAACATCGATTTGTGTCATTTGAGTTAGGCTGGATTTTGGAATGTGTAAAGAAAAACAATTTACCGATCGAGAGAGAATTGGGGAAAACAATAGATCAACGTTTTCGGACGTTCCGCCTTTTCCCCTCCAGTATGGCTGGGGAGCTGACTGTATATGATAGCATATCTAAAGATGAGTGTACCAACAGAATGTCGGCATTCCGCAACAATAAAATGTAAATAATAATAAACCATTTCTTGTTTCAACTCTTCATTTCTGGTGAAGGATGATGCGCCTTAAAACATTTTTAATATTTTAGATCAGTAAAAGAACGGAACATAACGTGTGATATGAGCTCGCTTCAGGCAGCCTTATGCTTTAATGGATAAAAATAAAAAGATTAAGGAAATAATTCCATAAAGTATACAACTTTTATAAGTTAATAAAATTATAGAATATATCCAGATAAATTTCATTTAAGGTGCCTAACCTAATCATATTGGCCTAAAGGGGGTGGCTAGTTCAAAAGTTCAAAGCCTACCATGCAACTCTCTATGAATTAAATTTAATAAGATATTTAATGTAATATAATAATATTGTTTTTTCAAAACACGCCAAATATACTATTATATGTTGAACCGGTTTCCTTAGCAAAGATGACAACTCGTCGAAATGGAGTTTCCTTTCCATCACTCGTTTTAAAAATCAATAAGATGTCATCTCTTATCTAAACTAAGTATTTTAGTATTAAATAAGTTTAATTTTCAAAAACAAAACGCAGAGAACTTGCTGTTACACAATTGCATTATAAATCCGATTGAACAAACCTCTAATTTCCTAGAGCTTTCAGGGGTATTTTCCACATCAGATACAATTGTTTATGAACTTACGCACCGGAACTTACGCACCTCCAAAAATTGAAGAGTTCTGAAATTTGTTTTTGATCTGGATTCATGACGAGCGAACGCTATTTAGTGCTCGGTAGATTTGACTCTGAATTGTGACGATTCGTGAAAACCAAAGTAATATGTAAAATAATATTTCGGTGGTGTAGTTGAAATTCAACAACGGTAAACTGCCATATGTTTACATCAATAGACTTTCCACCTTTTAAAAAAACATGTTTGATGTAGAACAGCTTTAGGTCATTTTTATTGAATAGTTCATGCAGGGGATTGGTTGTGAGGAAGTGTTTTTTCAATCAGATTTAGGAATTTTTTGCCCAGTTGAGTTTTTAGCATCTGGTTAAACTTAAATAAAAAATACTTACGAACTATACCTAAAAGATAACGCCTATCTAATATACGTAAACCCAAAGTTTCATCGCCCCATCAATGATAAAACATATTCCGAATTCTATCGAACGTAGGCTTATCAATAATTCTAAAAAAAGTTGTTAGCATAATACCGAAATTAAATATGAGAAACCGGACATTAATAATTATAATAAAATTAACAATAAAAGAAAAACAAATATAATCTATTATACACTACCCTATAACCAGATGCTAAACACTAAACTGGGCAAAAAAATTCCTAAATCTGATTGAAAAACACTTCCCCGTAATTAATCTCCTGCATAAAATGATCAATGAAAATAACCTAAAACTGTCCTACAGCCGCTGCAAAAACCTAGAAATGATAATTAAGGTACACAATAACAAAATACTAAAAGAGAACAGCAGACAGGAAGAAAAAATAACAAATTACATAAAAAGTGACAGATATAGCAATTATAACACTAAGAAGAACAAAAATATAAACACTACAAATAGAAATAAACAAAACCTAATAGTAATCACCCGAATAGAAATGAAAAAATTGGCAATGAAGAGAAAAGATGTAACTGCATAAATCGTACACTTTTTCCACTACAAAATAAATGCCTAACCAAAGGTATTGTATACCAAGCCATACTATTTGCTAAGGAAAGACCAAATAACAAGAAGTACTACGTGGGTATGACCTCCTTAGATTTTAAAACTATATATTATTACCACAAAAGCACATTTAAAAACGGAGAACGTCGAATTAAAACAGCACTAGCAAACCACTATTAGGAGTTCAAAGAAAATGGACGCTCACTAATAACTGAATCGAAAATAATACGACAGACAAGTACATGTAGAAATTTAGTGACCCGTGTAGATTATGTCTGAATGGGAAATTTAAAACCCTAAACTTTAAAGATCCCCAAAATCTATTAAACTGTAGAAGTGAGATAGCAAACAGCTACCTGCACAGAATAAAAGTTACCTTAGGATAACAATACATAAATAAATAAATAAGTAAAAAAACTAAACTAAAACCTAACAAATTAAAAACTAAAACGTAAAATAGAAATACAAGGAATCATGTGTTAAAATAAGGTTACCCAGTATATTGACACAACAAAGAAACAGGGTATAGGCCACTATATAAAAAAGAACAATAGAACAGGAAATAAGAAGTAAAAAATAACCGTACCATTGTTCATGAGAAGCACAACAATTAACTAAAAGAAGAACAAAGAATCTGATTGGTTAACTAGTTAGCCGTGTATATAAACACACCCAGCAAACCTAATTTCATGCATTTTAGCCTGAAGATCCCCCCGGGATGAAACGCGGGAGCCTCTATGTAGCTTAATTGCTCTAAATATTTTTCATAACTTACTACCTAGCTCTACTTACGTATCGAGCACTGTTGAAGTAAATACTGAAAATTAATACATAAAAGAATAAATCTCTTTATAAAAGTGTATGTGGATACATGAAATAGTAATATATATATATATATATATATATATATATATATATATATTATTTGCAAAAACATAGCATATTCACAGATTCAGAACCCGTTTCAATCGTAGCTTTCATAAACTCGATTTAATCAGGTCCAAAATAAGAGGTTTGCTCGCTGTTTTCATTTTGTCAAAGCTACGACTGGAAGATTTTCAGGGTGTGTGGTTATGCTATGTTTGTATAAATAAACTTTTATTATATATGAATAGCTATATTTATTAGTGATCACTATTATAAAAACAAATATTATTCTCTGTATTTGTACCATGCGGATATACACTTTACCTGGATAACTATATATATATTATATATATAAGATATTTTTTTATGCGTATGTTTTTCACTATATATATATTTATATAATTATTTCATGTATACACACAAAATATAAGTTTATAAGGAGATATACTTTTTATATATCAATACATGTATTTACTTTAACAGTGCTGGATACGTGAGTAGAGCTCGCTAGTAAGTTATGAAGATATATTTGTGACAACTAATATATATTATTTTAATAAAAAAAACAAAAAACAAGAAACTCTGAAGATAGGGTATATCTCCGAATAATAAGATAAATGTCTAAAAAAAGAAATAAATATATCTTGCATCGAAAAGGGCTATATTCTCAATTTATAATACTTATCCTTCGATGCTTATAAAAAAATGAAACACCAATATTTTAAAAAGTTTGTTTACTTTTATAAAAAAAACCCAAAAAAAACAAGAAACTCTGAAGATAGGGTATATCTACGTAATTAATAAGATAAATATATAAAAAAAGAAAGAAATATATATTGCAGTGAAAAGGGCTTTTATTCTCAATTTATAATACGTATCCTTCGATGCTTATAAAAAAAAAAATGAACGACCAATATTTTAAAATACCAGCGTGCCCGGCCCATTTCCGTTCAACACAAGAACCGAGAATTACACTACATGCGGACATTACGTCAAACCCAACACAAGGACGTTTTATCGATAAATAAAACTAAAAAGTTTGTTTATTTTTATTTTAATAAAATAAAACAAGAAACTCTGAAGATAGAGTATATCTCTGAAAATAATAAGATATTTTTTTTAAAAAAAGAAAGAAATATATCTTGCATTGAAAAGGGCTTTTATTCTCAATTTATAATACTTATCTTTCGGTGCTTATAGAAAAAAAATTTTAATTAAAAAAAAAATGAACGACCATATTTTATATATATATATATATATATATTCTTATGTTTATATATATATATTCTTATGTTTATATATATATATATATATATATATATATATTCTTATGTTTATATATATATATTCTTATGTTTATATATATATATTCTTATGTTTATATATATATATATATATATATATTCTTATGTTTATATATATATATATATATATATATATACATGTTCTAATGTTTTTCGATATGTGTGTGTGTGTGTGTGAAACAGATCGTGCAATCTATTCCTTGTTCAAATTGACTGGTTTAGACAAGGAAACGAAACTTTAGTGATTAATGGCAATTAGTTTGATGATTACTTTGCCGAAAAACTTATCGTCTCATATTTGACTAGTGTAAAAAAAGACTCGGTTTTCCCCTTAAACATTCTCTCTGCAGGTTCGTCTGTGTTTATTCTTCTTTCTATTAGTAGAAGTATTCGTAGCAAAAGTTTCTTTGTCGACTGTTTGAGACATCAAGTCCACAATAGGACGACAGATGCCCGACTAAGCTGTTTTATGATTTTCATTTCTTTCGTCCATTACATTAGGAAAAGTAGAGTAGAAGATGATTAATCTCCTTTTATTTCCTTCCTTTACTCTTTATTCTATTTGCGTCGTTTATTCTATTGTATTTTATCTACAACCAGCAGGGGTATCAGCAGAGGTATCTGATTTAAAACTAGATAAGCGATCCGAGAGTTTTTTCAATACATGAAACATTAATTATTTCTTCATTTAAATCAAATATTTAAACATAAACATATCTTTTTCAGTGTTTACAGATATTTTTGTCTTTTTCTTTTCTATCTATTGTCGAGATATACCGATCAGCCAAACCGATCAGAGATCACCCTATATATATATATATATGTGTGTGTGGGGCTGTCTCTTCGATTTCGAATATGGCCACTTTAGGTGTATCGATGTAATATTAGTACAAAAATTCCCAGTGAGAGTCTAGGGTATGGCTCTTTAGGCCTGCCAGACTTTTACAGTCCACACCACACAAGTAACAGGTGTTGTGATGATCTTTGGGGATGCCATAAATTAAGACATTTCTCATCTGTGCTTGGTTTTGCAAAAACATGCACTCGTTGGTGATTCAACAAACCGGCATGTGACATAATTACCAAATTGCAAGCTTGGCATCTTAGGTGTTTCATATTTCCTCCATGAGCTGGAGGTGTCACGTCACGTCCCGTCTATTCCTCGCTGCTCTCTTCTACTGGTCCTGGGTATAACCTTAAAAGATATTTAGTGGTGAGGCCTTCATTTGGGAGCTGTGGGGAATGTGGAGTTTGCCCTTAGTTGTCATTGCTCCCAGGTCCACTCTGGCTCGGAGTGGTAGTACTTGTAAGGGCCCCATCTATGTGTCAAATAGAACCTACTGGCGCAACCTAATCAGGCTGTCTGAAGTTATTCACTTCCTGGCTCAAAATGCACAAACATTGCTGTTTTATTGTTTTTTTATTCCTTTGCAAAACTCAATCATGTTCTGCAAAATACAAAACAAAAAACAACACATTCCCTCTCTCCCCTCTTCTTTCCATTCCTATTTTCACTCCGCCAAACACCATGAATAAATACTTAAACATATAAAGAACTTGAGGCATCTAGACCTTCACCCAAATGACGGGATATGGCATTAAATAACCCGAAAAGGGTAGACATGTCGTAAACAACCAAACAAAATATCATGATTAAATATTGGAAGATATAAAGAACTTGAAACATAAAAACCTTCACCAAAATTAAAACAATTCAAAATACCAAAGCTCTTAACTAATGACTTAAGCCTCAAATGAAGGATATTTCCTTCTACATTCAGGAATGAAATGACCCTTAGGGT